>CM055128.1:180419438-180743552 GCA_029206835.1 Rana muscosa | reverse complement strand
ACTAACACATTCATCTCATCACCAACTCTGCAGTGTCTTCCTCTGCTCTTTCTTACAACACTGACATTTTCCGACTTCCTTGAAGCCATCCCCAGATAGTGAAGCACCCTTCCACTGAGGCCTAGAAGGTACGCCACCTACACACTCCTCAGTCATACTAAAAATCCTCGGAGAGTGCATATATAAAAACAGGTTGGCAGGTCTTAAAACTCTTGTTTTCTAATTAAAAACCGTCTGAGCGCATGCTCAACATTTGTACCTCTTAATAAGAAAGTGCATCAGGAGCAGTGTAGACTACACAGCTCATGCAAACATTAAAGTGGTTGTAAACCCACTTTAAAAAAAAAAAACCCACACATACACACCTGCAAGACAAAAAGGCATAATGAGCTAGTATTTTTATTTTTTTTAACTCACCATAAATGCATACAGTGCATCTGGAAAGTATCCACAGCGCTTCAGTTTTTCCACATTTTATGTTACAGCCTTATTCCAAAATGGATTACATTCATTATTTTCATTAAAAAAAAAAAAATAATTCTACAAACAATACCCCATATTGACAATGTGAAAGAAGTTTGTTTGAAATCTTCGCACATTTATTAAAAATAAAATCCCATGTACATAAGTATTCACAGCCTTTACTCCATATACTTTATTGAAGCACCTTTGGCAAAAATTACAACCCTCAAGTCTTTTTGAGTATGATGCTACAAATTTGGCACACCTATTTGTGACAGTTTCTCCCATTCTTTGCAGGACCTCTCAAGCACCAGCAGGTTGTCTGGTGAGCGTCAGTACACAGCTATTTTCAGATCTCTCCAGAAATGTTCAAATTGGGTTCAAGTCTGGGCTCTGGCTGGGCCACTCAACGACATTCAGAGTTGTCCCGTAGCCACTTCTTAATTTTTTTGGCCGTGTGCTTAGGGTCGTTGTCCTGTTAGAAGATGAACCTTCGCCCCAGTCTGAGGTCCAGAGCCCTCTGGAGCAGGTTTTCTTTAACGGTGTCTCAGTACATTGCTGAATTCATCTTTCCCTCGATCCTGACTAGTCTCCCAGTTCCTGCCACTAAACATCCCCACAGCATGATGCTGCCACCACCATGCTTTACTGCAGGGATGGTATTGGCCAGGTGATGAGCGGTGCCTGGTTTCCTCCAGACATGAGGCTTGCCATTTAGGCCAAAGAGTTCAATCTTTGCTTCATCAGACCAGAGAATTTTGTTTCTCATGGTCAGAGTCCTTCAGGTGCTTTTTGGCAAACTCCAGCGTGCGGTCATGTGTCACGGTGCTACTGGTGTGAGCTCACAGGTGAGCAGGTGACACAGGATCCCCCAGAGAGTGGAATCTAAGGGCCAGCCGGTATTCTGCCAGGGATCCCCTCAAGGAAGTTTGGACTTAACTGCATGCTGACCCCAGGTCATGACCCTCAGGTTCACCCTGCTCGCGAGAAGAGTACCCAAAGACACAGTGCAGACTCGAATGGATGATGGGAGCAAAAAGAGAGCCGGATAACGAGCCAAGGTCAGGGCAGGCAGCAGACAAAATGTAATCAGGAGAATTAGCAGAGTCGGTACACAAGAAATCAGTCCATGAGAAGTCAGGTTAGGAATGATTGCACGTAAGGGGCTCAGGAACAAGTGTTGCTCAAGCAACCAGAAACTGGTCTGAGTGGAAATTAAATAGATAAAAATTTTTTTGGGGGGGCTGCATAGGAAGTAGCAGGAAGGAAGGCTGCATAGGAAGTAGCAGGAAGGAAAGTATATAAACTATCAGGTGAAGCCGGTGACACTCATTGCTGCCAAGTCAGTGCAGCAAGAGCAGAGCGCAAGCTTGTGGAACCACAGGTGCCAGCAGACCTACAGCAGCAAAAAGTAAAAAACGTATGCAACCAGTAAGACACAGATCAGCTCCGCAGCTGATCTGTGACATCATGTGCCTTTTACTGAGGAGTGGCTTCTGTCTGGCCACTCTACCAGACAGGCCTGATTGGTGGAGTGCTGCAGAGATGGTCGTTCTTCTGGAAGGTTCTCCTCTCTTGACAGAGAAACATTGGTGCTCTATCAGAGGGACCATTGGGTTCTTGGTCCGCTCCGTGACTAAGGCCCCCTCTCCCCCCCCCCCCCCCAATCGCTCAGTCTGGCAGGGGTGGCCCACTTCATGAAGTGTCCTGGTGGTTCCAAATGTCTTCCTTTTACAGATGGAGGCCACTGTGCTCATTGCGACTTTCAATGCTGCAGAAATTTTTCTGTACCCTTCCCCAGATCTGTGCCTCAATACAATTCTGTCTCGGAGGTCTACAGACCATTCCATGGATTTAATGGCTTGGTTTGAGCTCTGATATGCACCGTTAACTGTGGGACCTTATATAGAAAGGTGTGTGTCTTTCCAAATCTTAACTAAATTTTAACCAATTTACCACAGGTAGACGCCAATTAATCACTTAGGCCCCAGACCAATACGCAGCATAAAGACCAGGATCCTTTTTGCGATTCGGCACTGCATCGCTTTAACTGACAATTGCGCTGTCGTGCGACGTGGCTCCCAAACAAAATTGACGTCTTTTTTCCCCACAAATAGAGCTTTTTGGTGGTATTTGATCACCTCTGCGGTTTTTATTTTGTGCTTTAAAACAAAAATAGAGCGACAATTTGGAAAAAAAATGCAATATTTTTTACTTTTTGCTATAATAAAATATCCCCCAAAAATATATATTATATATATTTTAAAAAAAACACAAAACAAACACACACACACACACACACACACACACTCAGTTTAGGCCGATATGTATTCTTCTACATATTTTTGAAGAAAAAAAAAATAGCAGTCGGCGTTTTGATTGGTTTGCGCGAACATTTTAGCGTTTACAAAATAGGGAATAGTTTTATGGCATTTTTATTAATCATTTTTTTTTTTTTTTTTACTAGTAATGGCGGCGATCAGCGATTTTTTTCCTGACTGCGACATTATGGCGGACACTTAAAACATTTTTGGGACCATTGTCATTTTTACAGCGATCAGTGCAATAAAAATGCACTGGTTACTGTAAAAAATGACACTGGCAGTGAAGAGGTTAACCACTAGGGGTTAAGTGTGCCTAGGGGAGTGATTACTGTGTGGGGGCGTGGCTACGAGTGACACGTGACCGATCTCCGCTCTGATTACATTGTCAGTAGGGGAGCGGGGAGATGTTGTGTTTACACTAACGTCTCCCCGCTCCATCCCTCCGTGAGACGAACGCGGGGATTCCCGCGGCGATCGAGTCCACGGGACCTGCGGTCCGACTCACGGGGAAGGCAAGGGGGGTCGCGAGCGCAAAGCTGGCGGGGGCGACCACGACGTCGGGCAGTTAAAGGGGGCGTACAGGTACGCGATTGTGCCTGTACAAGCCATTCTGCCGACGTATATATACACAGTGGCTGGTCCTTAAGTGGTTAAGTTGTAGAAACATTTCAAGGATGATCAGTGGAAACAGGATGCACCTGAGCTCCATTTTGAGTGTCATGGCAAAGGCTTGTGAATACTTATGTACATGTGAATTATTTTTTTTATACATTTGCAAAGGATTTTAAACAAACTTTTTCACGTTGTCATAAAGGGGTTATTGCTTGTAGAGTTTTAAGGACAATAATTGAATCCATTTTGGAAATAGGCTGAAACATAACCAAATGTGGAAAAAGTGAAGTGCTGTGAATACTTTCCAGATGCACTGTATGTGTCAATGTACACTTAGGCTTTTAGCAGAATTTAGGCAAGGTTCAACCTTCCTCTCCTGAACACGGAAGGATCACGTTCAGGATAGAAACTTTTTGACCGATGGCCACAGAAAAACGCTAAACGTGGGCAAAAAAAAAAAAAAAAGTTCTGCGATTCTGCTGCGTTTTGCATTTAGCTGCAGTAAATGAGGACCAAGTGTACATGAAGCTGGTTGTCCCCAGCAATAACTTTTCAACTACTGCATCAACACAGGGAGGTGCCAGACAAAATGTGGCTCTAGTGCCCCGCAGTGATATCTTTTTAGCATCAAGATCATGGGTAAGGTCTCCCTAGAATCAGTTAGGGGTTTATTTATTTTTTAAAGTCACTATAACAGCCTGTAATCCCAGGCATTCTGGTTGGCATCCTCAAGGCAAAGAGGAAGCAATAGTGCAGAAACCTGCCAAGTTGGTACCCATCTGCTTGCCCTTTTGCATGTGGACACGTTGGTTTGAGAAACATTTCACAAAACAAGGGTTTCCCTCTTCCAAAGGTAGAACGTGCTGAAGAAGGGGATGCCACCTATCTGCCTTTCTAGGTGGGGAGGGGGGGGGGGAGCTTGTGGTTCCCCTTATCCTGTTGGGACTGGTTTTAGGCATCTAGAGTGCAAAAAGGCCAGCAGTCACTTCCATACTATTAAAAATAGGTGGAATTTGAGCATTTCTGGTGAAGACTTTCCTATACATTGTCTTTTAGAGCTGGGAGTCAAAGAAATTTTTTTTTTTTTTTTTTTTTTTTTAGGTCTTATTGTTAGGGTTGCGCCGCCCAATACAAAGTATGTGTACGCGTGAAAATGCTCCGATTACTTTTTTGAAAGACACGTATGCGATTTGAACAGGAATGCGGTGGAATTCCTATCCGAATCACATGCAGATTCCGTCAGTAGACATACTCTTCCCTAGTACTGTGAGAAATCAATTGACAGAAAAGGGTTAACTGTTTCTCCCAAGATCTTGAGTCTGCCTTAGGGAGGCTGGAGGGGTACACCGAGCATGCCTGAAGGAGGCCGCGCCCTCAGAAACACATTGCAGTATCCGCGTTTAGCACTGTCGCCTCTGGCACACCTTCCCCCAGCCTGCACACCCTGTGGTTCTGTGTTGTCTGCTGGTGTTCTGCCAAAATAGCCAATTCATCGAGATCTCCAATCATGTCACTTCCAGTTACTGTAAAGCATCAGTAATTGGAGATTTAGAGGACAATTTTGTATTTAGTCCACCCTAGGTGAACACGTTACATCCAGCACCTCATCCCATAAGAGCAAGATTTAGAGGGGAGTTGCTGTTTTTGACAACACCGACAAGCATGTACACTCCGGTACACAAAGAGTTTGACGTTTTCACACTCGAACAGGAATCGCACTGATTCTTTGCATTGCGATTTGGAGTTCAAATCGCATTGCACAATAGGCATTGGTATTGGATAGTACCTTATAAAAAGCATCAGTACTCGTACATAAAGTGGTATCGATGCATCTCTACTTCTTGTACTAAAATCCAAATCATGCCTTCGAAAAATTCAACTTTATTTTCATGTTATACTGTAGTATGAATAACAAACCGGCAAAGTCTGAACCTAAAAACATGGCGTTCTCCTTTTCTTGTTCCTCAGTTTCTAGAAGGTATTCCCATTATATCACGCAAGTGATGAAGAAAAGCTATGGAGACATTCAAAGCATGTTTCATAGGCCCGTTCTGAAAAGCGGGTTCCGTGCACACTCTGTATAATTCACTGCCTTCTACAAACGTTCATTACACAGGGGATTAAAACGTGTGCTGATCTCACCATTACACAGCTCCCTTGTTCTGTATGTTATCTTGCTGACTCTTACTGCAGTAAGCTCCCTGTAGTGTGGAAAACATTACCATTCCATTGGAGAAATGACACTGACCTACGTAATCATTCCGTGGGTGGAACAGACCGCTAAAAAGAGCTATAAAACACTTTTTGATGGCCTTAAAAAATGCATTTTTTTGCTAGTGATGCTGCCAATCTAAGCAACCTTGGAAAAAAAAAAAAAAAAAAAAAAAATTGTTACCACTTGCCGTCTACCCCATAGCAGTTTTACTGCAACAGGGCGGCAGCTGTGCGCCGGAACACATATGTCATATATACGTGATATGGCTCTTCCAGGTACACTCTTGCACTCCACTCCTGGCCTGCTACCGCCGATCATTCGGTACAGAGGCAGAACAGCAGTCTGCCTATGTAAACAAAGCAGATTGCCATTCTGTCAGTAGGTAAGGCATGGATCCTGTGTTCTCGCAAAAAAAAGGAACAAAGATCCATGTTTTCCCCGTAGTAAAAGCACCTCCCTTAGTACACAGAAACATCAACCCTTTGATCACCCCTGATGTTAACCCCTTCCCAGCCAGTGTCATAATACAGTGACAGTGCATATTTTTTTAGCACTGATGACTATTTGTGTCACTGATCCCAAAAAAGTGTCAATTAGTGTCAGAATGTCAGTCACAGTATCATAGTCCTGCTATAAGGTCACTGTTCACTGCCATTACTAGTAAAAAAAAAATACCCCATAGTTTGTAGACGCTATAACTTTTGTGCAAACAAATTAATATACGCTATTGGTACACACGATTGGAAATTCCGACAACAAAACAGTGGATTTTTTTTCAAAATTGTGTTGCATACACACGGTCACACAAATGTTGTCGGAAATGCCGAACGTCAAGAACGCGGTGACGTACAACACATACGACGAGCAGAGATCAATGAAGTTCAATAGGCAGTTTGGCTCTTCTGCTTGATTCTGAGCATGCATGTTTTTTTGTGCGTCGGAATTGCATACAGACGATCGGAATTTCCGACAAGAACTTGACGGAAAATTTGAGAACCAGCTCGGAAATTCCGATCGTGTGTACGTGGCATTAGTGATTTTTTTTTTTTTTACCACAAATATGTAGCAGAATATATATTGACCTAAATTGATGAACAAATTAAATTTTTTCAATTTTTTTATTGGATAGATTTAATAGCAGAAAGTAGAGCTGCACGATTCTGGCCAAAATTAGAATCACAATTTCTTGCTTAGACTAAAGATCACGATTCTCTGATTCTCTCGGCATAACAATATCTTCACAAAAAAAAAAAAAAAAAAATCGGGCTAACTTAGTATTCAGACCCCCTTAATTTTTTTACTCTGTTATATTGCAGCCATTTGCTAAAATCATTTAAGTTCATTTTTTTCCTCATTAATGTACACACAGCACCCCATAGTGAGAGAAAAACACAGCATTTATAAAAAACAAAAAAAAAAACTGAAATATTACATGGTCCTAAGTATTCAGACCCTTTGCTCAGTATTTAGTAGAAGCACCCTTTTGATCTAATACAGCCTTGAGTCTTTTTGGGAAAGATGCAAAAAGTTTTTCACACCTGGATTTGGGGAACCTCATCTATTCCTCCTTGCAGATCCTCTCCAGTTCTGTCAGGTTGGATGGTAAACGTTGGTGGACAGCCATTTTTAGGTCTCTCCAGAGATGCTCAATTGGGTTTAAGTCAGGGCTCTGGCTGGGCCATTCAAGAACAGTCACGGAGTTGTTGTGAAGCCACTCCTTCGTTATTTTAGCTGTGTGCTTAGGGTCATTGTCTTGTTGGAAGGGAAACCTTCGGCCCAGTCCGAGGTCCTGAGCACTCTGGAGAGTGTACTTGGCCGCATTCATCTTTCCTTCGATTGCAACCAGTCGTCCTGTCCCTGCAGCTGAAAACCGCCACCACCATGCTTCACAGTTGGGGCTGTATTGGACAGGTGATGAGCAGCGCCTGGTTTTCTCCACACATACCGCTTAGAATTAAGGCCAAAAAGTTCCAGCTTGTTCTCATCAGACCAGAGAATCTTATTTCTCACCATCTTGGAGTCCTTCAGGTGTTTTTTTTTAGCAAACTCCATGCAGGCTTTCATGTGCCTTGCAGGAGGAGAGGCTTTCGCCAGGCCACTCTGCCATAAAGCCCCGACTGGTGGAGGGCTGCAGTGATGGTTGATTTTCTACAACTTTCTCCCATCTCCCGACTGCATCTCTGGAGCTCAGCCAGAGCGATCTTTGGGTTCTTCCACAGTTCCTTTGACATCATGATTCTCATTTGCTCTGACATAGGGCAAAATGTGGGGGGGTCCAGCAAGTTCAAGAATTGGCAAGCGCATTGATCCAGGCAGAACATCTGCAAGTCTGCAGTCACACCCAAGAGTATTCTAAATGCAGGGTTATTGAACAGACCCTGTGAAGGGTAAATAGCCACACTCCAGCGAATAACACACACCAGCCCCCACCCTTCACTTTAACTGTCATACCCGCCACTATAACTTATAGGTAGGAAACAGAGACAATCCAAGCAGAACAATGACAGAGACTGGAGACAAGTCTGACAGGTACATACAGGTCAAGAAAGTGTTACTTGTATCCTGTCAACGTATTGATCTCACTACAAGACACCACACGTTCAAGAACTTTGTGAGCCCAAAATAAATTACAGACTATTAAAAAAAAAAAAAATTAAGCCACATACATTTGGACTCCCCCAGATGCCAGACCAAAAAAAAAGGGTATCTTTTCCTTTTATTTGATAAAAAAAATAAATGTATTAATAATACATAATTAATATTTAATAATAAAAAAATATAAATATAACAAAGGAGAAAATAATAATAACTATATATTCTTAATATGATGATAATAATATCTTCATTCCTAGCTACATCTGTAAAACTACCAAATGCCCTTCCCTCCAAGCTATTAAGATAAACAGAGACAGATACTGTATGCTTCACACTGATGCGATTTCGGATGTGTTCCAGATTGATTCGCATGACAAGTGAAACAGCTGAATGGAAACTGCTTGAGAAAGCATAGGTGTTCAAATAGAATGCCATTTCAGTGCATTTTAGACCGAGAGACATAACTTAAAATCGCAGTGCATACAAATTGCATTGCAAACGCATTGGAATTCTAGATGAAGTCGCACTAGTTATAATCCTTCAAATTGCACTACAAAACTCATTCAAATTGCACTGCATCAGTGTAAGCTTAGCTTAAGGCCTGGGTCACACCTATGCACTTTTTTAGTGCATTTTCATTTATGCAGAAACACACTACAGTCCATTTAACATTTCATGGAAAGGGCCAGGGATTTTTTTCTGTTTTTTGGTTCCATAGACTTCAGTGGATCAAAAATGTGTATTGAAAATTTACAGTACACCTGGAATATGCAAACTGCAACCTGTATAGGTGTGAAAATCAGAAGAGCAACCTAGGGTGACAACCATGGCTCCCTTCATGGATAAAGTGGAAGTGTGACGTAGCCACCCAGGTACATGAAGAGTTATTTACAGGATTACCAGGAGGATAAAACAAAAAGCTTGGGGGGGGGGGGGGGGGGGAGAAAAAAAAACAAAACAAAAAAAAAAAAAACACAAAATGCAGCTACTACACCAAGCACTAGTATTCTGCAATATATTACAATATTGGTTTGGGGTTTAGATACATGAATACTTGCAGGACCGTTTAAGGCAGGGCAAAAGGGGCAGCTGCCCTGGGCCCCATAGCAGCTGCCGCATACTTGTCAACTATCCTAGTTTAAATTCCCTTATCCCCGGAAGTGTTAGTCCCAGGCTGTGTCCCGATATCTCAGTGTAAAGTTCTGTTGCTGCTGCCCAGCTACTGCCATGTACAGATGACTCACCTGCAGATCCTGGGTTTACATGTAAAATACCTGCATTAAATATGTAAACTGTCGCGGACCGCTGCATTGATATGTAAATAGAGGCAGCATTCATATGTATATCATGTCCCCAGAGGTCATATCTGCCATCACTTCTGCTGAATGCTGCCCACTGGGGAGGTAAAGAAGCATGCTTGAAAGTCCTGCCTAAAACTATAGTCATTAGGCCTAACATCAGCCTGTTCTGCAAAGGTAAGCAAATTGGAGGTGGAACCCTTCTACAAAATAACATTTTGGTGCATGTGAATACGCACATCGCAGCCGATGCATGAGGGTGTCATCAATAATTAATGGCACTGTTGTGTATCTGCTAAAGGGCAGCATGTTTCTGTGGTGTCAGGAAAGCGATTTTGCATGTATTCCCGACACACACAAATGTGAACGCAGGCTAAATGTCTGTTACATTGGTGGTCAGTGTAAATCTTCTCATTACATTGGGGCTTGGTGTACAATCCTTTCATTCACACTAGTGGCCAGTGTGAAGGTCCCCCTTACATTGGTGGTCAGTGTAAATCCCTCTTTACATTGGTGGTTACTTTGAATGCTCCCGTTACATTAGTGGTCAGTGTAAATCCTCATTACATTGGTGACCAGTGTAGAAACTCCTCTTTATTGTGGTTATCAATAAAAATATCCAAACTTGCATTTGTGGTCAGTTTCAAATTCTCCCTTACATTGGTGGTCCAATGTAGAAGCCCCCTTTAAATTGGTAGCGAGTGTAAATCCTCCTTACATTGGTGGCCAGTGTAGAAATCCCCCTTTATTGGCTGTTGATGTAAAATCCCCCCATTACACTGGTGGTCAGTGTAAATCCTTCCTAACATTGATGGTCAGTGCAAATCTCCCTAACATTGGTGGTCAGTGTAAAAGTGTCATCTTACATTTGTGGTCAGTACAAATCTACTCTGCAATGGTTGTCAGCGCAAATTCAACCTTACATGGGAGGTCTTTGTATATTCCCCTTACACTGGTGGTTGGTGTAAATGCTCCAATTACATTGGTGCCAGTGTAGAAATCCCTCTTTTCTATTGGTAGGTGGCATAAAATCCCTGTTACATGGTGGTCAGTGCAAATTCCCCATCACATTGGTGGTCACTGTAAATCCCCCCCCCCCCCCATCACATTGGTAGAATCCCCCACTATATACTTGCCAAAGATTTCCAGCTTTGCTCTACATCAGGGATATGCAATTAGCGGACCTCCAGATGTTGCCAAACTACAAGTCCCATGAGGCATAGCGAGACTGACAGCAGCAAGCATGACACCCAGAGGCAGAGGCATGATGGGACTTATAGTTTTGCAACAGCTGGAGGTCCGCTAATTGCATATCCCTGCTCTACATGATTCAGAATTTGCCACAGTGTACTGCCCCCTAGCTAATCCCATCCCCCCACCCCTGCCACTGATCCCATCAACCCCCCAGCATTGCCACTGATCACCCCCCCCCCCCCCCCAGAATTGCCACTGATCCCAGGTGTCCTAGGATTTATAGGAGGTTTCTGTTTATTGCTGGGTCCCCTCACCTCCTTAGTCCTGAGTGTGCAGGCAGTGAGGAGATTATGTGCTGTAACCTTTAGCAAATAATCAATAAGCAGTAATGCTGTACACTAACCTCTTACAACCAATCATTAAGTGGTAAGGATATGCAGTGACCTCTAAGAACCAATCAGTGAGCAGTAATAATGTGCAGTAACCTCTAGCAATGAATAATTGAGCAGTAGTGATGTACAGTAATCTCTAGCAACCAATCAACAAGCAGAAGTCATGTGCTGTAACCTCTAGAAAATACACAGTGAGCCATAATCTGTGCTGTAACCTCTAGCAGCCAGTCAGTGAGCGGTAATGATACACTGTAACCTCTAGCAGCCAAATCGAAATCGCTACCTGATCTGATTCAGTAAACTCATTTTAAGTCTAGCTGCTATTTATTGTATGTCTCAAAGCATGTGGAGAGTGAAATTGCATGGAAAAGGGGGCCCAAGAAAATGTTTGCCCAGAGTCCAATCAATATTAAAGATGGCCCTGACTACTTGTCTCTGGAGACAGGAAAGGGAAACCCTATTTAATGCTCGCCATACACTATTTAATCTAAATGCTGCGTCTCCTTTAGGTTTAAGAAAATCTAAAAGGTTATACTTATACAATCCATTCAGTTAGAATCAAATGAGAAAGGCTATTGACTACATAGTTGATTGTATAGTGTTGGAAGGATACAAGGGATACATCTATTTCTGTATGACAGCAGTGACATGCAGAGGAATATGGGAAGCCACATAGGAAAGCTGTATGTTTAAATTCATCTTGATCTCAAACATGGTTACAGCCATGTGGAGCCATGTGTGTTCACACAGGAATTGTTTTTGTATCTATGAACCTACAGTGAGATTTTGGGAAGAACTTTAAATATACCGTATATACTTGAGTATAAGCAGAGTTTTTCAGCACATTTTTTTGTGATGAAAATACCCCCCCTCGGCTTATACTCGAGTCTGTGTCCATCTTCACCTTTGTGCGCCTGATCCTGGCCAGCCGTAAGTCTCCTGGACCCCAAACTTGGCGCACACATGTAGCCCCACTCTTCTGCAAAGTT
This sequence comes from Rana muscosa, assembly GCA_029206835.1. Classification (NCBI taxonomy): domain Eukaryota; kingdom Metazoa; phylum Chordata; class Amphibia; order Anura; family Ranidae; genus Rana; species Rana muscosa. Next base: position 180,731,471 of record CM055128.1, on the reverse strand, counting down.
TGTTGTTCGGGGGACCTACGGCCGGGGGAGCATCGATTTTTCAAACCCGGGCACCCCTTCCATAGACTCCCATGTTAAAAATAGGATTTTTGTACTCACCGTAAAATCAGTTTCTCTGACGTCCATGGACTGACACAGCTCTCATACTGTTTACGGGTGGGTATATGTCCCTGCTCGCAGGAGAAGATCTAGGCAGAATGTTAGAAACGTACATTCTAGAACAAAACCAGAGCTGAACAGCCCCACCAAGGGGGGGCGGTCCCTCCGGACATAACCCTCCTACCTGCAGCCTCAGTTCATAACAAGCAGTACAAACCTTAAAAGAAGGGTGGGTGCTGTGTCAGTCCATGGACGTCAGAGAAACTGATTTTACGGCGAGTACAAAAATCCTATTTTCTCTTATCGTCCATGGACTGACACAGCTCTCATACTGTTTACGTGTGGGACGTCCCAAAGCAGTATAAGAAAAAAAGGGTGGGAGCAAATAGTAAAAAGGAACAACCAAAACTTCACTCCAAACCAGCAGAGCTCCTCAATGGAGGAGTTGCAACATTAAACAGCAGCCTGCAACACTTTGCGGCCGAAGGAAGCATCCGAAGATGCAGCCACAACAACCTTATAGAATTTTGAAAAGGCATGAACGGACGACCAGGTCGCCGCCTTGCACACTTGTGCAAACGACGCTTGATGTCGGAAAGCCCAGGAAGCACCAATTGCCCTGGTGGAAGCGCCGTAACCGGAAAGGGAGGCGCCCGCTCCTTAATGGCATAGGCCTGTATAACAGTCTGGCAGACGACACCGCTCGGCCCTGTTTCGGACCAGAGACAGACACAACTAGTGAGTCATAGCACGTACCACATCCAATGTGTGAAGCGCAAACCCTCTGGGATGCGATGGATGAGGACACAAGGACGAGAGGACAATGTCCACATTTAGGTGAAAGGCCGAGACCACTTTTGGCAAAAGGAAGGTTGCGGACACAACACCGCTTTATCCTTATGGATGACCAAATAGTAGGATTTTTATAACAGCTTACCTGTAAAATCCTTTTCTTGGAGTACACCACGGGACACAGAGCCAATCATTACATAATGGGTTAAGGGTCACCAGCGGTGATTGGACACTGGCACAACCAATGGAAGACAGTTCCCCTCCATATAACCCCTCCCATCAGGGGAGTACCTCAGTTTTGTAGCAAAGCAGTAAGGTTCCCATAAGAAGGGGGGGGACCTCTGTGTCCCGTGGTGTACTCCAAGAAAAGGATTTTACAGGTAAGCTGTTATAAAAATCCTACTTTCTTTATCGTACACCACGGGACACAGAGCCAATCATTACATAATGGGACGTCCCAGAGCAATGCTCATATGAAGGGGGGGGGGGGGGTGACACAGATCAAACAGGCCGCTTGCGGACAAAAAGCCCTATACTGCTGCCTGCAGCACCTTTCGCCCGAAGGCGGAATCCTCATGTCCTTTCACATCTATTTGATAGAATTTGTAAAATGTATGGACTGAAGACCAAGTTGCAGCTTTACAGATCTGAGCCATTGAAGCCTGGTGATGCACTGCCCATGAAGCACCTATCGCCCTGGTAGAGTGCGCCTTAACAGGAAAAGGAGGAGTCCTGTTCTTTAAAGCATAAGCTTGAACAATTACTTGTCTAATCCACCTGGAAATGGTGGATTTTGATGCCGCTTGGCCCCTCTTGGGACCACCTGGCAAAATAAACAAAACATCTGTTTTACGTATCTGAGCGGTTGCTTGCAGATACCCTTTACCGCTCTCACTAAATCTAGAGAGTGCAATAACTTTTCCCCCGCCGTCTGCGGGTTTGGAAAAAAAGAAGGCAGAACAATGTCCTGATTCAAGTGAAAAGCCGACACCACCTTAGGTAGAAAGGCCGGATGGGGTCGTAGTACAATTTTGTCCTTGTGACAAATTAGATAAGGCTCTTTACAAGAAAGAGCTGCTAGCTCTGATACTCTCCTAGCGGAGGCAATAGCAATCAAAAAGGCCAATTTCCTGTTTAATATAATTAAAGGAATATGGCGAATAGGTTCAAAAGGTTGCTTTTGCAACACTGACAATACCAAATTCAAATCCCATGGACACAAGGGAGACCTGACTGGAGGATTTATCCTCAGTACCCCCTGAATAAAAGTCCGAACTAGGGAATGCGATGCCAATGGTCTCTGAAAGAAGACTGATAAAGCCGATATTTGACCCTTGATGGTACTAAGGGCTAATTTCATATCCACTCCTAACTGGCAAAAAGCAAGAATCCTGCTTATTTCATATTTTTGTGGATTCCAACTTCTGGATTCACACCAGGAAACGTATGCTTTCCAGACCCCATGATAAATGAGTCTGGAGGCTGGCATTCTAGCATTAATGAACGTAGAAAGAGCCGGACCAGAGACCCCTCTCTTTTTTAAAATGTGGGTCTCAGCAGCCAGGCCGTCAAATTTAGCCTTTGTAAGGAAGGGTGGAATACTGGACCCTGTGACAGCAGGTCGTGTCGAAGTGGAAGCTTCCAGGGCCTTCCTATCGCCATCTTTACGATTTCGGCATACCAAGGCCTCCTGGGCCAGTTTGGGGCCACTAGGATTACTGGTATTCCCTCCTCTCTGATCCTGCGAAGCAGTCTTTGTAGAAGAGGGATCGGAGGGAATGCATAGATCAGTGAGAACTGATCCCATGGAGTTATTAGAGCATCTGTCCCCTAGGCTAGAGGATCTCTCGTTCTGGACACAAAGTTGTCCAATTTCTTGTTGAACCTGGAAGCTAGCAGGTCTACCTCTGGCTTTCCCCATCTCAGACATATGGCCTGAAAGATCTCGGGGTGGAGAGACCATTCTCCTGGTAGTAGCTGCTGACGACTCAGATAGTCCGCTTGCCAGTTTTCTATCCCCGGGATGAAGATTGCCGAAGGGCAAGGTACATGCTCTTCTGCCCATGCCAAGATCCGGTTCACCTCTCTTTGGGCTGCCCGACTGCGTGTGCCTCCTTGGTGATTGATGTAAGCTACTGCAGTAGAATTGTCGGATTGAACCCGAACTGGGTAGCCCTGTAACCTGTATGTCCAGGTTTTGAGGGCTAGATATACCGCCCGGATCTCTAGCACATTGATGGGCAGGATCCCCCGAGTCTTAGCCCAGGTTCCCTGGGTAGAAGCCTCCTCGAATACTGCACCCCAGCCCGATAGGCTGGCATCCGTAGACACCACCTTCCAGGCCACTGGGAGGAAGCACTTTCCCTTCCGTAAATTCTTGGCTTCTAGCCACCAATTGAAGCTGTGGCGTACTTGTGAGGACAGGCGCATGGGTATCTCCAGAGCTTGGCTCTTCCTGTTCCAGGAGGCTAAAATATTGCCTTGAAGCAGTCTCGAATGAAACTGGGCGTAAGGGACCGCCTCGAAGGAGGCTACCATCTTTCCCAATAGTCTCATGCAAAGGCGAATAGACGGCCTTTTGATTGCTTTGACCTTGTGGATCAGGTCTTTCAGAGACTGTATCTTTGGCTCTGGCAGGTATACCCTGTTTTGGGCTGTATCTATGATCATGCCCAGGTACACTATCCTTTTTTGGGCCTGGAGAGAGGATTTTGTAAGTTTATAATCCATCCTAAATGCTCCAGGTATCTTGCTGTAGTGAGCACAGCGTGATCCAATCCTTCCTTTGACCGATCTATTACCAGTAGATTGTCTAGATAGGCTGTTACCACTATGCCCTGTGTTCTTAGGTTTGCCAACAAAGGAGCTAGCACCTTTGTGAATACTCTGGGCGCGGTGGCTACACCAAACGGCAGGGCCACAAATTGAAAGTGGCGATGTTCTACCGCAAACCTTAGGAATCTTTGGTGAGTGGGGAGGATTGGTATGTGTAGATATGCGTCTTTGATATCTACGGACGCCATGAATTCTCCGCCTTTTAAAGTAGCGACCACGGATCGAATCGTTTCCATTCGAAAATGGCGAACGTTCAGAAACCGATTTTTAGATCCAGGATGGGTCTGACTTCTCCGTTTGGCTTTGGAATCACAAAGAGGTTTGAGTAAAAACCTGAACCTTGCTCCTTTTGGGGTACCTCTGTAACCACACCTTGAGCCATTAAGTGATTCAAATCTTTGAAGAAGGATCCTCTTTTTTGTGGATCCTTGGAGAGTCTTGAACCTCGGAATTGAGAAGATGGGATCTCTTGAAATTCCAATTTGTACCCTGAGGATATTGTGGATACAACCCATTTGTCCTGGGTTTCTGTCCGCCAAGTCGCTGAGAACTGACAAAGCCTTCCCCCCACTCGGCCGAGCGGGGGCGCCCCTTCAATGAAAGGTTTTGGGGGCTTGCTTATTAGCTCTTGCACCCCACGGCTTCTTGTTCTTCTGAGCCTGTTCTCTGGCTTTTGTGGGCGGCTAAAAAGGCCGTCGCCACTGGCTGGAGTCTGATTTCCCGGGAGCTGGGGAGAGAGTGCGTTTAAAACAAGGTCTCTTGTTTTTCTCTCAGGTAAAAGTGTCGTTTTACCACTTGATATCTTTTGGATATATTTTTCTAAATCTTCCCCAAATAGGCGTTCGCCATGGAACGGGAAACGTGCCAACAACTTTTTGCATGGGGCTTCCGCTGACCAATGCTTAAGCCAAAGTACTCTACGCATCTGTACCAGCTGGAGTGTAAGGCGTGATGCCTGTATGATAGAATCCCTCATGGCATTCACTGTGAAGCATAAGGCTTTAGGCAAATTATCCCAATTTTTAGCCTGCTCTGAAGGCAGCTCCTTCAGCCCGTGCTTTACCTGTTGGCAGATGACCCGACACATACCGACTGCTGCTACTGCAGGTTGGGTAATTGAGCCGGCCAAAAAGGAAGGAGGATTTCAGTAGGGATTCCAACTTCTTCTCAGAAGGATCTTTAAACACTTGTACATTGTCCACCGGACAAGTCAGGTTCTTATTTACACAAGAAATAGCCGCATCTATCGAAGGCAGGCTCCATTTCTTTAAAAAAAATTCCTCCATAGGATAAAGAATGTTAAACCTTTTTGGAGGTGAGAAACACTTATCTGGATGCTGCCAGTCTGCGTACATTAGATCCTCTAGTAAGGGATGAACCGGGAAGGAGCATTCACCTAGGCGGGATCGTAACGACCCTAGGGAGGAGACAGGTGATTCTGTTACCTCCTAAGAGGATAACTTAAATGCTGATCGCACTGTCCCTGCATAACATTGCACCTGAGACTTCAAAATCTGGGATACCGAGAAAGGCTCATCCGATATCCCTGATCCGTCTGACTCCTCATCCTCTGCTGATGTAGCCTCCTCCTCATCCTCCTCTTGTTCAGGTACTTCTGAAGGGAGGTTTACCTCTGGAGGAGATCTGCTTCGCTTATTGTCCTTTTTAGAGGATTTAGCGATCAAGGTAGCAATTCTTTCCTCCAGATTGTTTAGGGCTGCTGATAAAGTGTCCTCAGTGACATATGCAGGCCCAGGCTTCACTGGGGAAGCTGCTATACCTGACAACGGTAATGGCTCATCCTGTATAGATGCCTTCGGCAAAACAGGAGAGGAAGGTACCGATTCAGCACCGCTAGAGCCCTCAGGTGGTGGTGCTTTTTTAATCTCTTCTTACCCGCACCATCTTCCTTGGAAGGGTTACTGTTTAGCAAAAAAAACAAGGTACCTAAATGCATATACTACCGTGCTTAGTTTAGCAATTACATATAGTATGCAACTTATAACACATAGCTATGCATAACATGGATGTCTTCTTATGAAGTACCCAGTCCAACCACATGGAGTCTTACGTCCCTGTATTGCTGCTGTGTTTCTGTGCCCGGAACAAGAGAACAACGAACTTGCTTGATGCTGCAGTGTTTGTACACTGACAGATTTTAACTCTGGCGCCGTTTCTCGTGCCCGCGCACGCTATTGCGGCCTCCCGCCCCCCCCCCCCCTCCGATAAAGCGCGCTCCCGCGCGCACGTCCTATTGAGGCCACTATGGCGCTGGCTACAGCGAGAGTGCTCTCATCTAGGCTCTCTGATCCAACTTTACCTGCCCTGCAGGAGTCTGGTCAGCCTCTGGAGGAGGAGCGGGGTTTCAAGCAAGCTCAGCAGCAGAAGGACCCACAGTGTGCTTTGCCGAAGCAGACACTGCCAGAGTGAGGTGAGATCTGACTCAGCTCTTTACTCCCCCCAGTGGCGGAAAAAAGGGAAGACATCCATACTTTTTTTGGAAAGGTCCTTAAACTTAGTTTAGGACTCTAACCACTTACCTTTCCTCGCTGCAGGTTTTTTTACCAATTTTCACCCATCACGGCGGGCTATGTGTGCCAACCTTCAGGGATATGGTTTCCTATTTAAAGGATACCTCTCCCCTGGGCCTTGTATAAGACTCTTACCAGGACTTTTAGCGAAGTAGCGAAAGTGCTGGATCTTAGAGCCCAGTCCTCCGAAGAGAGACTTACAGGCGACGCCTCATGGGTGAGGCCCGGATCCCATCCAGTTTTGGCTTAACTTTGTAGGCGTCTTGGATGGGTCCGAAAGCATAGCTCTTTTACCCCCAGAGGGTCTCTTTAGTAGAGCTTTCCTTTAGCATTTTCTAACGCGTCCAACACCTTTCGACACTGGCGAAAAAACTGAGGTACTTCCCTGATGGGAGGGGTTATATGGAGGGGAACTGTCTTCCATTGGTTGTGCCAGTGTCCAATCACCGCTGGTGACCCTTAACCCATTATGTAATGATTGACTGTGTCCCGTGGTGTACGATAAAGAAAGGGCGACTTGCAGGACAAGTCCGCCAACTCAGACACCCGTCTGACAGAAGTAATGACCACTAAGAAGGCCACCTTGGGAGACAAGTTCAAGAGGGGAATATCTCTGATATTTTCAAAGTGAGGTTCCTGGAGAACCGAGAGCACCAAATTCAAATCCCGAGGAGGTTTAACAGGAGGGAGCACATGGCGAACCCCCTGCACAAAAAGGTGCTAACCAAGGAATGACCCGCTAGTGGTCGCTGAAAGAAGACGGCCAAGGCCGAAATCTGACCCCTAAATGGTACTCAAAGCAAGCATTTGGGTCACGCCACAAGGACCGCAGGATACTGGGGACGGAATACGTCCATGGACGCTAGTCCAGCTCTTCGCACATAGTGATGTAAGCTTTCGAGGTACAGTGATATATTTTTCTAGCGGAAGACTTCCGTGCCCTTAACATGGTCGAAATGACCGAATCCGAGAGACCTCGGACTCTCAGCACCTGGCTTTCAATAGCTATGCTGTTAAAGCCAGGGACTGTAAAAAACAGGATGAAAAATAGGACCTTGAGACAGAAAGAAGGTCCTCCCTCATTGGCAACCGCCAAGGAACGTCCGCGATGAGACGTACCAGATCAGCGTACCATGACGCCGAGGCCCATCCGGCGCAAAGAGGATCACCGGAATCCCCTCGGCCACAACCCTGCGCAGCAGGCGAGGAAGCAGCTGCAGCGGAGGATAACAGATATCAGGTGATAATGACCCCATGGGGCCACCAACGGATCCGAGGCATCCGCCCAAGAATCCCTGGACCTGGCCACAACCCGACACCTTACGATTGCGTCGAGAGGCCATCAGGTCCACATCCGACATGCCCCACCACCGGCACAGAATTTGAAAAACCACCGGGTGTAAGGACCACTCTCCCTGGTCCAGCATCTGGCGACTCCGATAGTCCGCCTGTTAATTGTCTACGCTCGAATGTAGACGGCCGACAGAGACCACGAGGAGAGGCACAGTCCGATTGCCCGTATTTCCAGAACATCGATCGGTAAACAGGCTTCTTCCGGAGTCCAAAGCCCTTGGGCTGACAGGACTCCCCAGACTCCACCCCAGCCCGTCAGGCTGGCGTCCGTCATGATCACCGTCCACTGGATGGGGAGGAACGACTTCCCAGATCGAAGAGCCGGGGACCCCAACCACCACGCCAGGGACGCCCTGATTGGGTGACTCATCTGGATCTGAAGATCCAAAAGGACAACGGGAATTTGTCCAGAGTGGACAGGATCTCTTACTGTAACACCCATGTGTGTGATTGGGCATACGGAACGGCCTTGAACGAGGCCCCCATGAGTCCCAGGACTCTCATGCAAAACCGGGTTGACTACCATTTTCGGGACGTCAGGATCCGCACTGCAGCCTGAAACGTCAGTAACTTCTCCAGAGGTAGGATACCTACGTCTCCAAGGAGTCCAGGATCAGACCGAGATACTCCGAATGCTGAGCCGGGACCAGGACCGACTTCTGAATGTTCAAGAGCCACCCGAAGTCCCTAAGGGTCTGACTGACAATAGTCACACTTCTTCTAATTCTGAGCCATTGTCTGCTCTTAGAAGATCGTCCAGATAGCCCCCGATAGCAATGCCTCGCTGTATCCGCAAAGCTAGAACCGGAGCAAGCACCTTGGTAAACCCCTTTGGTGCCGAGGCTAGACCGAAGGGAAGAGCCACAAATTGATAGTGGGCTTCGCCGATCGCAAGCGCAGAAACTACTGGTGACTTGCGCAGATCGGAACATGCAAGTAGGCGTCCTTGATGTCCAAGGACGCCAGAAAATCCCCTTGATGGAGTGTAGCGAACACCGTGCGAATGGATTCCATGCGGAACTTTTGCACCATCACCAAGGCCTTCAGGCCTTGACGCCCAGGATTGGCCGAACCCCGTCCCTTTTTTGGGACTTCAAACAGATTTGAGTAGAAACCCTGAAACCTCTCCTGTGACGGAACTGGCACAATCACGGCCCCTAAGAGGGCCACCCGAGGGCAGGAAGGAGAGGGAGAATTGGAGGGAAAGAATCTGTCTGAGGGCCAGGAACGGAACTCTATCCTGTATCCTGGGAGGTGACCACCTCGCACACCCGCCGGTCGGAGATCCGGGAGGTCCACCGAACCGTGAACCTGCAAGGACGTCCCCACACCCCAGTCGGGCAGGGGCAAGACTTCATGCGGCGGTGGCTTAGGAGCTTGCTTGGTAGGCTTACGCACCCAGGGATGCTTATGTCCCGCAGCCGCACTTTTTTCAGTCTGGGCGGGCTTACCCGTGGATTCTGACTGACAAAAAAAAAAAAAAAAACTCCTTTACCGGAAAGGAAGGGCCCGGCCTACAGTGGGGCTCTTTTTCCTTAACAGACTGAGGAAGGAAGGTGCTCTTACCCCCTGTGACATCCACAATAATGTCATCCAGGGCGGCCCCAAACAGTCTACCGCCCTTAAAAAGGGCAAGTCAGCCAGAAGCTATTTGGAAGCTAGGTCGGCCGACCAGCATTTCAGCCAGATAAGGCGACGCAGCACCACAGCAGAGATAGAGGCCCCAGATATTAAAGGGGCCGCATCCAAAGTGGCATCGCAGACTAAACCCTGCACAAGTTGGTGAGCCAGGGAAATGGTCTCAGGAGGGAGATTATGCTCCTGTACTGTCTGGTGCAAAATCTTTGCCCATCCTGTGAGTGTCTTGAGACACAAGTGTCGCCGCCACAATAGGGTGTAAGGCAGACCCCAATAAGGTAAAACATAGTTCTACTCACCACTTCTGACCTCCTGTCAGTGGGATCCTTAAATACAGGAGTCCCTTCCATTGGGAGCATGGTAGCCTTATTCAAACGGGCGACCGGGGGGGGGGTGGGTCAACCCTAGGGGGAGGGGGTTAGAGCTCACTTCTTAACCAGGTCCTCCTCAAAAGGGGTACCTCATGGCTAGGCGCTGCGGGACCGTCAAAGTCTTCTGCGGCTTATCCCAGACTTGGTCAATGAATGTATAAAAAAAAAAAAAAAAAAAAAAAAAAAAAAAAAAGGCACATATGGAAAAACTTTTTGAATAAACTGCTTTAAAAGGAACCAAAAAGGAGACAGCTTCCACCTGAGGTTCCTCAGCCTCAACATTCATCTTGGGAGTGTCCCTCACAGCATCAATGAGTTCACTTACAAGCACCCTGTCAGTTATTCAGAACTGGGGTCTTCCTCACAGGGAATTACTGTTCAAAAACCATGAAAATCCTCAGAGCTAGGGTCCTGACCAGCAGTAGCTAGGCCCATATCTGAGACAGAGCACGCCCCTACAGGAGAATGTGTGGGGAGGGGGCGCATTACAGCTCCCTTGTGCTCTCACACCGCTTCCATCCTGACAAGGATGATTCCAGGACTGCCGACAACTAGTCGCTAGGGACCACAGGTGCAAGAGCACTGCCATTTGCCTCAGACAAGTGTGGAGAAGCAGGTGAACTAGACTCCATACTGCCACCCTCTGAGACCTTTAGACACTATTATAGTGAACAACTCAGTCCACCCACTGGCTACGCTGAAGCTGAGGAGGGGATACCCAGAGGACTCACCAACCCTTGTAAGGACCGCTCAGTTCCGCTGTATGAAACCGCGCTGCAGCGCGAGTGAAGCCTGAGGAGATCGTGAGGAGATTGTGAGACTTGCAGCCGCAGCAGCGCCGATAGAGGCCGAAACCTAAAGTAAAAGCGCCGCGGCTTCAAGAAAATGGCCGCCGGCCGCATGCATTACTACGCCATTGATCCACGGCAAGATGGCCGCCGAGCGCGGTTTTCAAAAATCACCTTGTAGCACTAATGGCGCACACAGTAAAGTAAAACACCCACATACCAGAACACTGCTCCTCTCCCAGGGTCCACTAAAAACAGACATGAGCGCCCCCAGCCAGACCAGAGTGACCCCCAAGCACCCCCACACAGCACAGCACCAGTACAGGGTGCAGAGAGCAGCATAACAGGGGGGGGGGGGGGGGAACAGGGAGAAACAGCCATCATGTACTCACCTGCAGCAGGAGAGACTACTTACCCGTCCCAGAGGGACCCACTGGCTGGTTTCAGACAGACCTATCACAGAGTAATACTGCGTAGCTGTCGGCCTGGTCCACCGCGAAAGATACAGACAGGTACTGTTCAATCTTGAGAGGACCGTGGGAGCATAAAAGCAACCTGGCCACCCCTGGAGTCATGGGGCATGTCGTGAACTGAGTCTCACGCACACAAGGCGAGGATCAGCACGCTCGATGGTCAGACAGGGAGGACTATGAGGATACTAGTGTACCCAACCTGTTGCCCAGCCGACAGTTGACTGAAGGTCTCAAAAATAAAATTAAATTCCCAAAGGAATAAAAAATTTAAAAGTAAAATCTTCCAGGAGACTGGCTCCTGAGAGAGTCACGTCTTCTTCTTCTGCTAGGCAGAAAAAAAAAACTGGAGGCTGCTGGCTGCAGGTAGGAGGGTTATGTCCAGAGGGACCGCCCCCCTGGGCGGGGCTGTTCAGCTCTGGTTTTGTTCTAGAATGTACGTTTCTAACATTCTGCCTAGATCTTCTCCTGCGAGCAGGGACATATACCCACACGTAAACAGTATGAAAGCCGTGTCAGTCCATGGACGATAAGAGAAAGGTAATTTCTCTGGTGATTTTGGGGACCCATAACTGGCCTGCCCTAGGTTCCCCAGACCCTAAACTTGGCACACATGTAGCGCCACTCTTCATCTACAAGTGTGCAAAGTTTGTTGTCCAGGGGACCTACGGCCGGGGAGCACCGATTTTTCAAAGCCGGGCACCCCTTCCATGGACTCCCATGTTAAACGTCAGTCTAGTCACACAGCGCCGGAGATCAGGTAGGGAGATTGGGCACAGTGAGGCATGGGCACAGTAGTGGCCCGTACACACAATCCGAATATCGTACGAAAAACTTAGTCCGAGGAAGAATCGTACGATAATCGGATCGTTAGTACAGGGCATAAGGCACAGTGAGGCATGCAGATGGACACCCAAGGCCAGTGGCACTCCAGATGTTTTGGAACTACATTTCCCATGATGCTCATGAACTCTGCAGTGTAGTTGAGCATCATGGGAAATGTAGTTCCAAAACATCTGGGGTGCCAAGGTTCGCCATCACTGCCCTAGGCTTATACTCGAGACAATAACTTTTCCCAGTTTTTTGTGGTAAAATTAGGTGCCTTGGCTTATATTCGAGTATATACAGTAATCATCCTGGAGTTCTTTTTATCATCTATGGTTGTAAAAGCATGATTTTACATATTCAGCCCAGATTACATTATGTGGGACAATGATATACAGAGATGACTAGGCTGCAAAATATGTGCCAACACCAGACACACCTTCTGAAGTCTAATAACCTCTAATGTCACTGAAATGTCAAAGATGATGAGATAAAGGACTCCTCAGGTCTGGCCTACTTATAGTATATTAAAGAGGAGCTCCATGTTCCTTCAGAAAAAAATAAGTCAGCAGCTACAAATAGCTGCTGACTTTTAATATTAGGACACTTACCTGTCCTGGAATCCAGCAGTGTCTTTACCCTAAATGATTTTTCAATCGGCACTCAGGTGCTGCCGCTGCCATTTCCTGTAAGAGAAACTGGCAGTGAAGCCTTGCGGCCTCACAGCCGGCTCCCTACTGCGCATTGCGCGAAGCGCACTGTGCTTTGTGAATGGCCCAGCGGCGGGGGGGAGGTTATGGAGGAGAGGAGGAACGGGGACTGAACTTCCGCTCCAGGAAGTGGGCGCATATCAAAACCAGGTACATGTACCCCCCCACCAAAAGGTGCCAAATGTGGCAGCGGAAGGGGGGGGGGGGAGGGGAGAAAACAAGTGGAGCTTCCCCTTTTGGATGGAGCGCCACTTTAAGTAACTAGATATCTAAGAGATGAAAAATGTATGATGCCGTGTACACACAACTGTTTTAATGTCATTTAAAAAAACGGCGTGATTCTTCTCAAGCCTGCCTTGCCTACACACTATCGTGGGAAAAAATGCTCAAGCAAAGCGCGGTGACGTACAACGGCACTATAAAGGGGAAGTTCCTTTCAGATGGCGCCACCCTTTGGGTTGCTTTTGCTGATCTCGTGTTAGTAAAGTTTGGTGAGAGACGGTTTGCGCTTTCCTGCCTCGCGCTCTTCAGTCCGTTACAGCGTGACGAATGTGCTATCTCCATTACGAACGCTAGTTTTACCAGAACGAGCGCTCCCGTCCCATACTTGATTCTGAGCATGCGCATTTTTTTTCACGTCGTTAAAGCCCACACACGGCCGTTTTTCATGATGAGAAAAACGACGAGAAAAATTACAGCATGTTCCAATTTTTTCATGCCCATTTTTCACGTCGTGAAAAATGCTCTGAAGCCCACACACGATAATTTTTAATGACCATTTTAAAAAATTGCATTTTTCTCGTCATTAAAAACGGTCGTGTGTACGTGGCATTAGGCCAAAAAAAAAAACGGAGTTAGACTTACCGGTAACTCTTTTTCTAGGAGTCTTCCAGGACAGCCTCTGAGACATAGGGCTCCTCCCTCCGGGACAGGAAACACACACACCCATTATCTTTAAAGGTGGTCCTCCAGGCCTCCCTCTTCAGTTTACCAAAGAACTACCGGAAGGCTCTGAAAGACATAACATGCTAACACATCGTTAGTACATAACTCCAACACCTAGTTAATAGCAAACACCGGGTGGGAAAACCTGGCTGTCCTGGAAGACTCCTAGAAAAAGAGTTACCGGTAAGTCTAACTCCGGTTTTCTCCTTTCGTCTTCCAGGACAGCCTCTGAGATGATAAGCAAGGAACTTACTTTGTCAGGGCGGGACCACTGCCTGGAGGACCTTTCGTCCAAATGTCTGCTCCTTGTCAGACAACAAATCCAGACGGTAATGTCTTGCAAAAGTCGAATATGATGACCATGTTGCTGCCTTGCAGATGTCCTCCGGGGAGGCTCCGGCCCTCTCTGCCCAAGATGCTGAGACTGCCCTGGTAGAATGTGCCTTAACCAATGGTGCTTGTCTACCTTCTAACTGATAAGTTTCTAAAATCGCCATCCTTATCCATCGGGCAATGGTCGATTTAGACGCTCTATAACCTTTGCGGACTCCCGCAAAATTAACAAAAAGTGAATCTGAGATTCTGAAGCTCCTAGTGACTTCTAAATAAATTAAAAGACATCTTTTGACGTCTAACAAACTTAGAGATTCCTCCTCCTCTTCCTCTGAGGTGGGGCGAAACATAGGTAGGACAATGTCCTGCGTTCTATGAAACATAGATGCTACTTTGGGGAGGAAACTAGGATCTGTCTTAAGTATAATCCTGTCCTCCAAAATTAACAAAAAAGGCTCTCGTATGGATAGAGCCTGTAGATCACACACTCGTCTAGCTGATGTGATCGCTATCAAAAAAACAGTCTTGAGTACAATCCATTTCAGTAATGATTTCTCCAGGGGTTCAAAAGGACTACCCGTAAGAGCCCTGAGAACCAAAGATAAATCCCAAGTCGGGCAGGTTGTAACCTTCACCGGCCTAGATCTCGCTAGAGCCCTGAAAAAATTTCTAACGAATTGATTTTGCTGTAGTGAAGTCTGGAGGAAAATACTTAAGGCAGCGGTCTGAACCTTTAGGGTACTAATAGACAGGCCTAGTTCCACCCCTGCCTGGAGGAAATCCAGTACCTCTGGTATCCCAGGATAATCTAGTCCTTGCTCTCCCAGCCAGGAAAGAAATCTTTTCCATACCTTGGCATAGATAGCCCTGGTTACTGGCTTACGGCACTCCAGCAGAGTTCTAATCACTCTGTCTGTAAAGCCTTGAGCTTTTAGCAGTTGTTCCTCAGATACCAGGCTGTTAACTTTAGATTTTTTATCTGTGGGTAGAGAACCGGACCTTGGGATATCAGATCTTCCCTGACCGGAAGAGTCAATGGGGGATAAATGGCCAGTCTCTTTAGGTTGGCAAACCACGGCCCCTTTGGCCAGTATGGAGTAATTAGGATCAGGTCCGTAGATTCTGACAGGAATCTTTGAAGCACCGTGGCTATCAGCCTCACTGGAGGGAAGGCATAACACAGGTTGAACTGCCAGGGATTGGCAAAGGCGTCTATTCCTGTGGCCTGATCCAACGGGTGGATAGAAAAGAACTGAGGCACCTTTTTGTTGTCCTCCGAGGCGAAGAGGTCCACCTCTGGCTGTCCCCAATGCTGCACAATCTCCATGAAGACCTCCCTGTTGAGGGACCATTCGTCTTGTCCTATGTGCTGACGACTTAGGAAGTCCGCCAGAGAATTCTGCGAGCCTTTTAGGTGAACTGCTGACAGAGAGGGCAGGTTCACCTCGGCCCAACATAGGATTCTGTTCGCTATGGCCTGCAGAGCTGGGCTCTTTGTGCCCCCCTGTCTGTTTATGTACGCGACAGCTGCCGCATTGTCGGTTCGCACCTGAAGGTGCTGGCCAACTATCTGGGACTGAAAGGTCTCTATAGCTCTGAGGATCGCCAGAAGTTCCCTCTGGTTTGAGGAACGCTGGGCCTCTATAGGAGACCAGGACCCCTGGGCTAGGTTTTCTTCCAGATGGGCCCCCCCAACCCCATGCACTGGCATCGGTAGTTATTACTATGGCCGTATGCCTGGCCCATGACAGACCCTTCTCCAGGTTGTGATGGGCTCGCCACCACCATAATGTCCTTTTGACCTTGGTGGAAAGGGGCATATTTGAATCCAGGCTCTCTTTTTTGCCATCCCAGTGGCTCAACATGAGACCCTGTAGAGGGCGCTGGTGCAGCCTTGCCCACGGAACAGCTGGGAAGCAGGACGACATCAACCCCAGAACTCTCATAACCTCCCTTATTGGGGCTGACAGGATAGAAGCGGGGCTACTGCCTGATCCACCTTCAGAATCTTCTCCCTGGGAAGAAAGACTTTCATCTCCACCGAAGAGATTCTGTATCCCAAGTAAAGGACCTCCTGGGACGGGGTCAGCTGAGATTTGTCTCGGTTGATCAACCACCCCAGAGACAGTAGGAAACTCTGGGCCTCCTGTAGGTCTTTCTCCAGTTGTTGAAAAGATGGGGCGACAAACAGGAGGTCGTCCAGGTAGGGGATCACTGTGATGGCTTTGACTCTCAGTGGAGCCAGGGCCTCTGCCAGAACCTTTGTAAAGATTCTCGGCGAGGAGGACAGACCGAAAGGGAGAGCTCGAAACTGGTAGTGCAGAACCTTTGTATCGATCTGCACTGCCAGCCTCAGGAATTTTTGAAATTTCTGATGTATGGGGATATGTAGATAGGCATCCCTGAGATCTACTGTGGCCATGAAACAGCCTGGGAACAGGAGGTTGGTCACAGAGAATATTGACTCCATCCTGAACCTCTTGTATGTTATAAATTTGTTCAGAGGACGAAGATTCAGGATTAACCTGAACTTCCTGGAAGGTTTCTTCACGACAAACACGTGTGAATACACTCCCTTCCCTTGCTCCTCCAGGGGCACCTGAATAAGGACTCTTTGATCCATTAGATCCCCTAATAATAGACCCAAAGCCTTTGCTTTTTCCCAGTCTCTTGGCAGCTGGGTAAGCTGGAACATTGAAGGGGGAACAGAATCGAACTCCAACCTGTAACCGTTCCTTATTATGTCCAAAATGAACGGACTTGGAGTCGAATTGACCCATTGTGGGAGGAACTCCCCTAGTCTCCCTCCCACTGGGACACAGGAGTCACTGGGGTTTAGGGGTGGTTTGAGGAGGATTAAATAGGATTCCTCCTCTTCCACGTCCCTTATGGCCCGTCCAATGCTTCTTGGGACGGCCATCCCTTTCCTGTTGCCTGAGGCCACGAAAAAAACGTTTGTTCTCGTTTTTCTTTTTCTTTTCAGGAAAGGCCTTCTTTCTATCCTGCGTTCTTTCCAGAGCCTCATGTAGACCTGGTCCGAACAGATGGTCACCGGAAAAGGGTAACCCACACAGTTTAAGCTTAGAGGCAGGATCGCCAGACCATGTTTTTAGCCATACAGCCCTTCTGGCTGCGTTAACCAAAGCGGCAGATCTGGCTGCCAATTTTACCGACTCCGCGGAGGCATCTGCCAGAAAGCCTACTGCCTTAAATAGTAGGGGAAAAGATTTTAACAGCTGCTGTCTAGGTGTACCAGCAGCAATGTGAGATTGTAATTGTGTGAGCCAGCACTCCAGATTTCTGGCTACACAAGTGGCTGCTAGGGCCGGTTTCAACCCTATGGCAGAGGCATCCCAAGCCCTCTTTAGCAGCACATCTCCCCTCTTATCCATGGGATCCTTGAGCGACCCCAGATCATCGAAGGCCAAGTCTGTCCTTTTAGAGACCTTGGCTAACGGTGCATCCAACTTTGGAATCTTATTCCATGGATGAGAAGCATCTGCTTCAAAGGGGAACCTCCGCTTGAGGTTACCAGAAAAGAAGGGCCTCTTTTCCGGCTGCTCCCACTCTAGCAAAATCGACTCAGAGTTTTATGAACAGGAAACACCCTGGCTTTCTGTGCACCAGACCCCTGATACATTAGGTCATGCTTTGAAAGTTGGACTTGCTCCTCACGAATTTCTAACGTGTCGTAAATCGCCTTCAACAAATCTCCCACATCATCCAGGGATAGTTTGTATCTGGCCCCCCTGGAGGAATCATCCTCCTCCTCAGAGCCGGACGCTGAATCCGCCTGAGAAGAGGCAAGCGATCTAGGTACCCTCTCCCTAACCATCACCTCCTCCTCCTGACTGGGCTCAGACAAGGAGGGTGTACTGGCTGCTCTATAAAGAGAAGAAGAAGAGGGACCCTGCACCCTATCCATCATTCCTTTAAATGATTGGAATGTGGATGCTAGCTCGTCTTTAACCGAAGCCAGGATCTTGTGACACTCTGCCACAGAATTATCCTTAACGAGACTGCTGACACAATCAGGGCATAGAGGCTTCTCCCAGTTAGAGCCTAACTTAGCCCCACAAACGGCACACTTTTTCCTAGGCGGTTGCATATGAGTCTTGTCCTGGGCTTTGACCTGAAAGTCAAACAAAAGAAAAGGACAAGAAATTTCCATCAATATGCTACCCTGACCCACACCACCACTGTGCTTGAGTCAGCCTAGGAAGTGCCCCCCCCTCACCAGAAGGTTCTCCACCCAGGGAGGGGAATATAGGGTCCAATACCCTGGCCCCCCAGTGTAAGGAATGGTCCACCCTCACCACCTTACCTGAGAGGCACCGGAGCCTGATGAACCGGAGTCTACGACCTGAACAGGTGTCTCCATGGTCCCGGGTGCTTTGCGCGGCCTCGCCGAGTCTAACACCGCTCCGGTAACGCCTGGCAATCCTCCGCTGCGCCTAAGAGACTGGAACCATGTTTCCAGGCGCCCCTTGATGACGCGGTTCCGCCCGAAGTCTCGTCACTTCCGCCCGCTGGAACGCAGAAGCCCCGCCCCCGCGCGCGCTGTACCCGGAAGTGTCGGCCGAATCGGCGTGGCCAGCCGAGCGTCTCTCGCCCGTCCGCCAGGACACAACCTCGTTCAGGTACAGGCAGACAGGGGGACTGGGTCCAAGCCATCCAGGGTCCAGCTCTCTCCGAGCTTAATGGCAGCGGTGGAGCCGGCAACCACACTCTTCCCCGATAGGACAGAGGGGTGCCCAGGCAGAGGAGAGTCCCTCCAGGGGCTCTTCCCAGGACAGTCCTGAGACATGGAGCTCCTTAGGTTCCTTATGCGTGCTCCTTCCCGTCCGGCAGGAAACACAATAACTGAAGAGGGAGGCCTGGAGGACCACCTTTAAAGATAATGGGTGTGTGTGTTTCCTGTCCCGGAGGGAGGAGCCCTATGTCTCAGAGGCTGTCCTGGAAGACGAAAGGAGAAAATTACAGTATTTAGTTCAATAACCAAAATAATGCAGCTAAAGTTTAATGTGTATCTGAATCTTCACCTGGCAAATGCAGCGTAAAGTCAGTGCGTCTCTGGAAGGCGCCCCCCACCCCCCCTTAGGCCTCATGCACACTGGCAGGAGAAAACAGCATTACAAATATGCCTAAAGGCAGCTTTTTTCAAACATGTTTAGGCAGATGTGTTCAGGTGCAACAAACATTTTAGCATTCATTTTATTGGCCAGAGTATTAATTTATTTTGGCCACTGAAAGGAATGCTTAAGCACTAAATGCACCTAGCGGGTTTAGATACATTTACAAGCGTTTAGGTATGTTGGGCGTTTTTTGGGTCCTCTTCTGGATGCACTGGCCCGTTTTTTTTTTACTGCCTCTAAATGCTTACGTGTACATGGACATATAGGCTAACACAAATAGGGCATTTAGAGACAAAAAAAATAAAAATAAATCAAACAACATTAATTGGTGTTTGATGTTTTCTAGTGTGCATGAAGTCTAATGACGCGTACACACAGTCGGAATTTCCGATGGAAAAAGTCAGATGGGAGCTTTTCATCGGATATTCCAACCGTGTGTATGCCCCATCGGACTTTTTCCGTTGGAAATTCCGACAGACTTAGATAGAGAACATGTTCTCTATTTATCCCGACGGAAAAAATTCCTATTGGAAAATCCGCTTGTATGGAATTCCGATGGGGAAAAAAAAAACTAAAAAAAAAAAAAAAAAACACGCATGCTCGGAAACAATTCGACGCATGCTCGGAAGCATTGAACTTAATTTTTCTCAGTTAGT
Source organism: Rana muscosa (assembly GCA_029206835.1). Lineage (NCBI taxonomy): Eukaryota > Metazoa > Chordata > Amphibia > Anura > Ranidae > Rana > Rana muscosa. The sequence continues at coordinate 180,711,990 of CM055128.1, read as the reverse complement.
CGTTGTACGTCACCGCGTTCTTGACGGTCGGAATTTGGTGTGACCGTGTGTATGCAAGCCAAGCTTCAGCGCAATTCCGTCGGAAAAACCATCCGATTTTTTTCCAATGGAAAATCCGTTCGTGTGTACGCGGCATTATACTCACCCTACCAGAGCTATGCAGTCACCCTAATACCTGCCATTTCCAGGTATGAAGTAGCATGTGACCACCTCTCCTGTGACAATGCTCTATTCTAGCAGACAACACTAGGCAGGCCAAAGCACCTTCACATGACATTACTGCTCCCCGGTGAAATTGGTGAATAAACAAACATACACTGTATGTTGGTCATTTACATTGTGTACAGTGTGTGATGCTGGTAGATTTTGGGGTGTTTCTTTTACTATGTTTGTTGGTTTGGCTGCACTACTCACTACTCACGTGGGTGGCCACGGATTAGCGCAGATATAGTCATCCTATTTTCACAGCATGAGAGAGCAAATCAACAAAGTTGTTGTTCATATTTATTTTTGTAACTTAAAAGAGAAGCTCTAGCCCCCCCCCCCCCCCCCATGAAAAAATGAAGTCAGCAGCTACAAATAGTGTAGCTGCTGACTTTTGTTAGGACACTTACCTGTCCAGGGATCCCGCCATGTCGGCACCCCAGCCCATGTTTCCATTGGCTCTCAGGTGCTGCCGTTGCCATTGCCTGTAAGGAAAACCGTCAGTGAAGCCTTGAGGCTTCACAGCTGGTTCTCTACTGTGTATGCAAGAGGCACACTACGCTTTGTGAATGGCCTGGCGGCGGGGGAAGGAGGAGAGAAGCCAAACTTCTGGGGGAACCTTGCTGCAGCCAGGTCTTCTGGAATTGGGTGCGGGTACCTGTCAAAATCAGGTACCCATTTCCCCCTACGAAAATTTGGCACTGGATGGGGGGGGGGGGGGGGGAGCAGATAAGTGGAGCTTCCTCTTTTTGGTGGAATGCCGCTTTAATTCTGCAATAAAAATTTAACAGTGTCATTTCATGAGATGAGATCATTTACGAGGGCGTGTTTAGAGGCGGGGCAGGGTAGGGAATGGGTGGGGCAACTGGTGGCGAGTAAATCTTCAGGCTTGGCTAGTAGCTCAGGACTTGAAATTTTGAGCCCTGATACAGTATAGCAACCATAAAAATGATACACATTTATTGAATGCTTCACAGACAACCACACAGAAAAGTCCAAAGAACAACACACAAGTCCTCAGCTCAGATTGGCTGGGTGCTACAATATGTGGGAAACTACTGTAGCTGATATAATATTGTCTGGTAAGGAAGCAAACAGGAAAGGTTTTGATAAGTAGCAAGCCATTTCACTTGAACAAATGAACCACTTAAAGCGGAGTTCCATCCAAAACTTCCTCCTTCCGCCCTGGGGTCGCCTAGGCAATACGTCATGTGGCGGCCCCTCCCTGTAGGCGATCACCTGGGACTTGACAGGTCCCAGGCGATCGCCTGTCCACTCAGAGAGCGCTGCGCCGTTCGCGCATGCGCAGTGAGTGCCCGGCCGTGAAGCCGAAAGCTGTCACGGCCAGGTGCCCACACAATGAATGGAGGCGCCGGCGGAGAAGGGGGGGGGGGAGGAGCGGAGCTCCGGGCGTCGCTGGACAGTGGAACAGGTAAGTGTATGTTTATTAAAAGCCAGCAGCTACACTTTTTGTAGCTGCTGACTTTTAATAAACATAAAAAAAGGCTGGAACTCCCCTTTAACCACTTCCTTACCACCCATAGTCATGACGTCCACAGATGGGATCTCCCATCTTGGGTGGACGTCATATGACGTCCTCTGCTTTGAGGGGGGATATCTGAATGATGCCTGCAGCTAGAGGCATCATTCAGATATCCATTTTTTGTGCCGGCGATTCTGCGCACAATAAGAATGATCATAGCGGCGTTTTCCGCCGCTTGATCGTTCTTATAGGCGGCGGGAGGGGACATCCCCCCCCTCCCGCCGCCATCCGGTGCTTCTCCGGGCTATCGGGGACCCGGAGCGAATCTTCCGGCGTCGTTGGTGAGTCATGTGACGAGCATAGAGATGACTCTATGATCGTCGGAGGCCCGGGCGCGATGTGATGACGTCACGCCCGGGTCCTCAAATGTAAACAAAGCCGCCATTGCGGCTTGTAAGTATGGAATCGGTGGAAAAAAAAAATTCACTGATCTCATACTTTCCAGCCTGGAGGAGAGATGTGGGGTCTTATTGACCCTGCATCTCTCCATAAAGAGGACCTGTCACACACATTCCTATTACAAGGGATGTTTACATTCCTTGTAATAGGAGTAAAAGTAAAATAAGTGTTAAAAAATAAATAAATAAGTAAAATAAAAAATTAAAACGCCCCTGTCACCGGTAGCTCGCGATCAGAAGCGAACGCACATGCAAGTCCCGCCCACATATGTAAACGCCGTTCAAACCACACATGTGAGGTATCGCCGCGTGCGTTGGAGCGCGTGCAACAATTCTAGCACTAGACCCCCTCTAACTCTAACCTGGTAACCTGTAAAAAAAATTAAAGCGTCACCTATGGAGATTTTTTTTTTTTTTAATTGGAAACCAACTTTATTGAAAAGTATGCATGGTACATAAATCAACATAAGCCAGTATGGCCAATATAATAGTACATACATGAACACAGTGAAGCATCTGTGTGTCACAAAGATAATAACAGCAGTGAAAGTAGAGCCGGTATACAACAAAAACAAAAAATCAACATGTCAGGTACACGTTTCACCATCCGCCATCCATCTGTCCCAGACCTTCTCATACTTTAGCGGACACCCTCTATGTACATAAATCAGTTTTTTATATGGGAGAGCATCGTTAACCGCCTTTTTCCAGCACTGAACTGTAGGGGGCAGGGCCTGCATCCAATTACGGGCCACTACTTTTCTTGCCAAGAATAGCGTCTCATGTAAAAAGGTACGGAGGGGTTTGTCGGCATCCAAGTCTGGCAACAGGCCAAGTAGGCACATCTTTGGGTCAAGGGTAGCAGGGGAGCCCATCTGATCGTGTAGGAAGCGTATCACCTGTGTCCAATATGCCTGAATGGTAGGACAGAACCATATGAGGTGGTAAAAGGAGCCCGGGGTATGGTCACAGAGGCGGCATCCTGGATTGTACGTGGGCCTGAAACGTGCCACTCTCTGAGGGGTCAGATATGTTCTATGTATAATGTACAGCTGTGTGAGGCGGTCCGACAGCTTGGGGGGAAACCTTTTTCACGTCCTCCAAAATCTCGCCCCAGTCCTCATCCTCTATAAGTCCAACATCCGCCTCCCATCTAGTCTTAGCAGTATAGGCCAATGCTGTGGTGCTAGGGAGACGAATGGCGGAGTACAAAGTGGAGATGAGCTTAGCAGGCACATTACCCGTGACTGTGTCCACTATGGAGGGAACTGCCAGGGACGGGTAAGAGCCAGAAAACTGGGCCTGTATGGCGTGACGGAGTTGCAAATACCTGAAGAAAAGGCAATTGGGGAGGGAAAATTCGTCCTTCAGCATTTGGAATGACTTAAGGCCTGAATCGGTCATGATCTGGTGTATGTATAAGATCCCATGGCGTATCCACGCCGCGGGGTCCGGAATGGACAATAATTCTGGCAAGCATGTATTGTACCAGAGAGGGGTATGAGAGTGTACCCTTGGGGTCCCAGTTCTCTGCAGTGCCGCCCGCCATACCCTCCGGTGGTGAGTCAACATGTCTGCTGTGCGTTGGGGGGGGCGTCTTGTCAATGGGGCTCTTAGGACCGATTGAAGTGGGGTGTGGGCCGAGTCATCTGGGTGCTCACAGAGTAGTGTCTGGTATCTCGTTAGTTCATGTTTATCAAAATAATAGAAGTGGGACAGCTGGGAGGCAAAATAATAATCCTGAAAGTCAGGGAGAGCAGCTCCTCCCAACGTCACAGGGTTCTTCAGGATTCTCCAGGATAATTTGTGTCTGCCATGACCCCAAATAAATGAATTCAGGATGGATTCAATTGTCCTGAATTTTTTTTGTGGTATATAGAGGGGAGCATGCCAGACCAAATAGAGTATCTTGGGAAGGAGTATCATCTTAACCAAGCTGACGCGACCCATAACACCCAGGGGTAGTCTGGCCCAAGTCTGCGTCTTGTTCTTGATCAGAGCAAACAGGGGTTCAATGTTCAGTAGTTTATAATCTGAGAGCGATCTAGTGACCTGTACGCCAAGGTATTTAATCTGGGAGACCCTTGGGAGAGCCAGAGGAGGGGACGTGAACGAGGAGGGGAAATGGTCAATCGGAAGGATCTGGGACTTAGCCCAATTAATACTCAGACCCGAATGGCCACCCATACGTTCTATGGACTGGAGGGCTGCTATAAGAGAAGGACCGGAGTCCGCCAGATACAGAAGTGTGTCGTCGGCATACATCCCAATCTTTTCTTCCAGGTTCCCCATCCTGAGACCTCGGATGCAAGTGTCCGCACGGACCATTATGGCCAACGGCTCCACAGCCAATGCGTAAAGCATGGGGGAAAGGGGGCAGCCCTGCCGGGTCCCTCTCTCCAGCGGGAACTGGTCAGAAAGCCAACCATTCACAAACACTCTGGCCCTCGGGGATTGATAGAGGAGTTGGACCCAGCGAATAAAGCTGGGGCCAAATCCAAATCTTGAGAGACACTCCCACAGGTAGTTCCACTCCACGGAGTCGAAGGCCTTGGCGGCATCCAGCGCCACCACGACCCTCGAGCCAATTTCATCATGGGACCCCTGAATATTCATAAATAGGCGGCGAATATTCATGGCCGTGTTCTTCCCTGGCATAAAGCCGGTTTGGTCAGGGTGTATCAATGACAGAATAACCTGGTTAAGGCGGGAGGCTAGAATCTTAGCTAATATTTTAATATCTACCTGTAACAGGGAAATGGGCCTATACGACTCCGGGTATTTAGGGTCCTTTCCGGGTTTGGGAATTACGACTATTTGGGCTTCTCGCATAGATGGGGGTAGAACTCCTGAGTCAAATGTAGATTTATACAGGTACTTAAGTTCAGGGATTAGGATTTCAGAGTAGGTGGCATAGAATTCAAGAGGTAGGCCATCCAATCCTGGGGCCTTGGATGAGGCCAGACAGGAAATGGCCTCGGAGATGTCCTCCTCAGTAATAGGGGCTTCCAGAATTTCAAGCTGGTCGTCTGTCAGTTTAGGGAATTGAACTCCCGCTAGGTAGTCCCTGGTGTCTTGGGGAGTGTGGGTGACCCTGGAAGTGTAGAGTGCACGGTAGAATCTCCCAAATTCCTCCGCCACCAGTTGCGGATCGGTGATGTCGTTCCCCTGCGGGTCGGTCAAGGACACCACCACAGGGGGACGCATATCCAAGTGGGCGAGATATGCGAGCAGTTTGCCCGATCTCTCTCCATACTCAAACACCCTCTGTCTACAGAAGAAGATACGTTGTTTAGCCTACTCTATGTGCAATTGGGAGACATGGCGCGCCTGAATCTTTAGATTGTTGGCCGCGCTGGGCGAGGGGTCCCGGTGGAACGCCTCCTCCAGCGCCTGCAGGTGCTCCGCAGCCTGCTGGACAATAAATGCTGATGACCGTTTAAGCCTGTTAATACGTGTGGAAAGTAGGGAACGAGCGTGAAGTTTAAACATTTCCCACACCACATCATGCGTGGCAGTGTCCCTGTTGGCCGTAAAATAGTATTGCAATTCTGTGGGGATGTCATCCTGGTCCTGCAGGGCAGTCAGCCAGAACGGGTTTAGCCGCCAAGAAGGAGCAGGGGAAGCCTTCAGGAGCTGGATCGTGACCCAGTAGGGGGCGTGATCCGAGAGTACTCTCGGAGCAAAGCCCACATCTCCTAGCTTAGGCAGCAGGGACATTGAGATAAAAACAAAATCAATTCGTGACATTGTGTTATGACTGGCTGAAAAGCATGAGAAGACTTTAGTGTGCGGGTGTCTGTAGCGCCAAGTGTCGACAAGAGCAAAGTCGGTCATTATGCGGTGCAGTCTGGTATGGGTCGGTGGGTTAAGGGGGGGATCCAGTGTGCCCAGACGGTCCAGAGTGGGGATCAGGGTCATATTGAAGTCCCCCATCCACACTGCCGGTACGGAGGGGTATTGTGTCATAAAGGCAAGGCCTTCCTGAATTACAGCTGAGTTGTACGGGGGGGGAATATAGCAGGCAAGTAGCAGGATAGGAGACCCATTAATGGTGGCGTGCATAAACACATATCTGCCCTGCTGATCCGTGCGGAGCAGTATAAGCTCAAAAGGTACCCGTTTGGCAACCAGGACCGATACTCCTCTGGAATATGAGGTGTGAGTGGCATGATAAGCCCACCCCACCCAAGGTTTTTTAAGGGAGGATTGCAAGTGGCCCGTGACATGGGTCTCGACCAGTGTGATAATGTCAGCTCTCTGAGATTTGAGAAATGTCAGGACCGCTGTGCGTTTGATCTTATTGCGTAAGCCTCTAACATTCCACGTGAGGAACTTCAGGGAACTCATGGTGGGTATATGGTGTGTATAATAGACCGCAGCCAAACCAGGACCAGCAGAGCAGAGAAGGACACATCAGACAGTACAGAACACATCAGCAACCAATATTGATAGTGCATGTATGACAATGACATAGTACCTTTAGCAGAAATGAACAATTGTGAACATAGTGGCAAATAAAAAACAGCCAAAACATTTCCCCTCCCTCCCAGTCCAGTGCCACCCCAACTCGGCATGAACATAGTATCCCAAAACCAGGTATCAACCGGGGACATCCAACGTGAAAAAAGCATTGGAGGCGAGGGACTTAATTTCAAAGGGACATAGATACCTGTGATGAACAGAAAACAAAAAAGGAGGAAAAAACAATCAGGTAAACGGGGGGAGTGAAAAAAGTCCATAGAGAACCTAGGGGGGCGACTTTTTCTCTGAGAAGTGCATGGGGTGTAGGGGCCACAAAAGCACAACACCATTGCAGCCGTGCAGAAGGGAGCCCCGCCTGCCATCAGGGTGGTACGTAAAGTAGGATAGGAAGTTCCAGCAACGTTCGGTAAGCTGCCCTCTACAAGCATCTCCCATGCGTGGGGAGAACGGGGAATTAACAGTTAGGTCACCCGAAGGTGGCGAGCGTGCTGTGAGATCCGAGGAGGGGCGAAAAAGGCTTTTAGGTCTGTCTCCCCCGTCCCGGCGGAGGGCACCCACTAGCAACAGAGCAACCGTGAGGCGAATCACCAGGGCACGAACAGGGAGTGCCACCGGCACAGGGGGCAGCAGGGGAGAGAAAAGAAAAGTACTCACAGCTCCCAGACATCGCGGTATGCTCAATCTCGCCGATCTCTCCGGTCAATCCAAGTGGATGCCGACTCTGGGTCCTCGAAAAAGTGGGTCCGACCGTCGCACTCCACACGAAGCTTTGCAGGGTACAGCATGGCGTATTTGAGGTGTAGAGTGCGGAGGCGCTTCTTAACATCCTGGAACCTGGACCGCTGCCGTTGCACCTCATTGGAGAAGTCCGGGAAGACGGCAACACGAGCGTTGGTATGAGGGATATTCCCCTTCTCTCTGGTTAGGCGGAGGATCTTGTCGCGATCCCTGAAATTAAGGAACTTCGCTATCAGGGTACGCGGTGGAGCTCCTTGGGGAGGAGGGCGGCCAGGGATTCGATGAGCTCTCTCCACTACAAACATTACCGAAAATGCGTCTCTGCCGAAGGTTGAGGTTAGGAGGTTTTCAAGGAAGCTCTCCGGATCGGTGCCCTCAGCAGACTCAGGAAGACCGATGAAGCGGAGGTTACATCTCCGAAGGCGATTTTCCATGTCATCCTGTTTTGCGCTAATCTGTTGTAACTGGCGGCGCACCTCATCGGTGGTATGTTGTAAAGGATGTAAGATATCCTCTGCTCTGCTAATACGGGTCTCCGTCTCCGTCACGCGGTCCCTGAGGGTAGAGAGATCCTGCCGGATAAGGGACACATCAATTTTTACCTCCTCGATCTTGGTGGTAAGCGTGCTCTGGCACATGGCGATGGCATCCAGTAATTTGTTAGTAGCCACCACAGAGTGATCCGCATCCAGGAAAGCAGCAGCGCCGTCTCTGACCTGCCGATCCCCCTCCCCAAGCCGGCGGTATCTGGCCAGTTTATCGATGGCTTCAGAATTATTTTTAGACGGAGACATGCTGTAAGGCGACAGGGAAGATCCCTGGGTGCACCAATATGGCCGCTGTTAAGAAGGCCGGGTCCTCCACAACCTCCCCCCCCACCGCTGCCCAGGGACGGCCCAACGTAGGCAGCAGGTCACTCTCAAGCAGCTGTAATGGCAACAGGCTGCATGCAGGGGAATCTGAGCTCAGGGGAGTCAGGGAGGCCTGTAATACTTGCCAAAGATGTCTCCGGGTGGAGCAAGATGGCCGCCGTTCCGGGAGTCAGGCCGAGACCGCGGTCCGCTCACACAGCAGGTGCAGAGTGCAAAGACACCCCAGCAGCTGCAGCAGGTAATCCGGGGGCCGATGCAGAAGAGGATGGAGCCCAGTGCGCCCAGGGAGGCAAGGAGAAGTGTCCAGGGCCGCCGTCGGGAGGGCCAAGATGGCCGCCGAACCAGGAACTAGGCCGAAGCCGGGGCCTTTCCTGAAGCAGATGACCGGGAAGCGCCGCGTCGGCAGTGGCGGCAAACCAGCGGGCTAACAGGCTTCAGGAACCACAGGGAGAGCAGGACACGTCCTCGGATGTAGGGGATGGCAGGAACCGAGCAGGATGCAGGCAGGATGGTAGGTTAGGAGTATGGGCAGACGGAGCTCACATCACATGCGACCTATCCCATTGCTATCCAGGCCACGCCCCACCTATGGAGATTTTTAAGTACCGAAGTTTGGCGCCATTCCATGAGTGTGCGCAATTTTAAAAGCGTGACATGTTAGGTATCCATTTACTCGGCGTAACATCATCTTTCACAAAAAAAATTGGGCTAACTTTACTGTTTTGTTATTTTTTAATTCACAAAACCATTTTTTTTTCCAAAAAAAAAAAAGGCGTTTGAAAAATTATTGCAATGACCGTCATTTTATTCCCTAGGGTGTCTGCTAAAAAAACATATATAATGTTTGGGGGTTCTGAGTAATTTTCTAGCAAAAGAATGATGATTTGTACATGTAGGAGAGAAGTGCCAGAATAGGCCCGGTATTGATGTGGTAAAAAAAGCCCGGTGTTGAAGTGGTTAAAACAGGGCTTGACAAATTTGCTTGGCATCTAGGAGCCAGCTAAAAAAGTTAGGAGCCAGGAACGCGCCCTGTCCCGCCGAGCTTGCGCGCAGAAGCGAACGCATACGTGAGCAGCGCCCGCATATGAAAGCGGTGTTCAAACCACACGTGAGGTATCGCCGCGATCGGTAGAGCGAGAGCAATAATTCTAGCCCTAGACCTCCTCTGTAACTCAAAACATGCAACCTGTAGAATTTTTTAAACGTCGCCTATGGAGATTTTAAAGGGTAAAAGTTTGTCGCCATTCCACGAGCGGATACAATTTTTAAGCGTGACATGTTGGGTATCAATTTACTCAGCGTAACATTAGCTTTCACAGTATAAAAAAAAAAACTGGGCTAACTTTACTGTTGTCTTATTTTTTTATTAACCACTTAAGCCCCGACCATTTGGTAGCTAGAGGACCAGAGGTGAATTCAGAATTTTGCACTGCGCTGCTTTAACTGTAAATTGTGCGGACATGCAATGTTGTACCCAAACGAAATTTGCGTCCTTTTCTTCCCACAAATAGAGCTTTCTTTTAATGGTATTTGATTGCCTCTGCAATTTTTATTTTTTGCGATATAAAAACGGAAAAAGACCGAAAATTTAAAAAAAAAAAAAAAATGATATTTTCTACTTTTTGTTATAAGAAAAATCGAATAAACTCAATTGTAGTCATACATTTAGGCCAAAATGTATTCAGCCACGTTTTTAGTAAAAAAAATGTCAATAAGCGTATATTTATTGGTTTGCGCAAAAGTTATAGAGTTTACAAACTAGGGTACATTTTCTGAAATTTACACAGCTTTAAATTTATGACGGCCTATCTCATTTCTTGAGGTGCTAAAATGACAGGGCAGTACAAAACCCCCCCCAAATGACCCCATTTTGGAAAGTAGACACCCCAAGGAAATTGCTGAGAGGCATGTTGAGCCCATTGAATTTTTTATTTTTTTGTCCCAAGTGATTGAATAATGACTAAAAAAAAAAAAAAAAAAAAAAAAAAAAAAAAAAAATTACAAAAAGTTGTCACTAAATGATATATTGCTCACACATGCCATGGTTATATGTGGAATTTCACCCCAAAATACATTTTGCTGCTTCTCCTGAGTACGGGGATACCACCTGTGTGGGACTTTTTGGGAGCCTAGCCGCGTACGGGACCCCGGAAACCAAGCACCGCCTTCAGGATTTCTAAGGGCGCAAATTTTTGATTTCACTCCTCACTACCTATCACAGTTTCGAAGGCCATAAAATGCCAAAATCGCACAAAACCCCCCCAAATGACCCCATTTTGGAATATAGACACCCCAAGCTATTTGCTGAGAGGAATGGCGAGTATTTTACAGCTCTCATTTGTTTTTGAAAATTAAGAAAGAAAATATATATATATATATATATATATATTTTTCAATTTTCAAAACTTTGTGACAAAAAGCGAGATCTGCAAAATACTCACAATACCTCTCAGCAAATAGCTTGGGGTGTCTACTTTCCAAAATGGGGTCATTTGGGGGGGTTTTGTGCCATCTGGGCATTCCATGGCCTCCGAAACTGTGATAGGCAGTGAGAAGTGAAATCAAAAATTTACACCCTTAGAAAGCCTGAAGGCGGTGCTTGGTTTTTGGGGTCCCGTACATGGCTAGGCTCCCAAAAAGTCTCACACATGTGGTATCCCCGTACTCAGGAGAAGCAACAGAATGTATTTTGGGGTGTAATTCCACATATGCCCATGGCATGTTTGAACAATATATCATTTAGTGACAACTTTGTGCAAAAAAAATTAAAAAAATTGTCGTTTTTTCGCAACTTGTGTCAACATATAAAATATTCCATGGACTCGACATGCCTCTCAGTATATAGCTTGGGGTGTCTACTTTCCAAAATGGGGTCATTTGGGGGGGTTTTGAACTGTTCTGGCATTTTATACACAACATTAGGAAGCTTACATCCACTCTTCTAACCACTTGAAGACAAAGCCCTTTTTGACACTTTTTGTTTACATGAAAACACTTTTTTTTTTTGCAAGAAAATTATGTTGAACCCCCAAACATTATATATATTTAAAGCAAAGGCCCTACAGATTAAAATGGTGGGTGTTGCATTTTTTTTTTCTACACAGTATTTGCGCAGCGATTTTTCAAACGCATTTTTTGGGTTAAAAAATACACTTTTTTTAATTTTAATGCACTAAAACACACTATATTGCCCAAATGTTTGATGAAATAAAAAAGATGATCTTAGGCCGAGTACATAGATACCAAACACGACATGCTTTAAAATTTCGCACAAACGCGCATTGGCGACAAACTACATACATTTTTAAAAGCCTTTAAAAGCCTTTACAGGTTACCCCAGTAGATTTACAGAGGAGGTCTACTGCTAAAATGATAGCCCTCGATCTGACCTTCGCGATGATACCTCACATGCATGGTGCAATTGCTGTTTACATATGACGCCAGACCGACGCTTGCGTTCGCCATTGGGCAAGAGCAGGGCAGGACAGGGGTGCTTTTTTTTTTTATTATTAATTTTGCTTTTTTATTTTATTTTTAAATTGTTCCTTCCAAGTATTTTTTTTTTTTTATCATTTTTATTGTTATCTCAGGGAATGTAAATATCCCCTATGATAGCAATAGGTAGTGACAGGTACTCTTTTTTTGAAAAAACTGGGGTCTTCTAGACCCTAGATTTTTCCTCTGCCCTCAAAGCATCTGACCACACCAAGATCGGTGTGATAAAATGCTTTCCCAATTTCCCAATGGCGCTTTTTATATCCGGGGGGGGGGGGGGGCATTCCCTCCCACTGCTTGTAAAAGCAGTCCAGAGGCGAATTAGCCGCTAGGATTGCTTTTACATGAAAGCCGGCCGCAGGCTGAAAAGAATGATACCAAGATGATACCTAAACCCGCAGGCATCATTCTGGTATAAACATTCAAAGTCCAGCAACATACCAGTACGTTGCTGGTCCTTGTTGGACATGTATTGTAATCTTTTTATTTCATGCAGCCAGTTGGCTGAACGAAAAAAGAGATTGATCGGTGGGTATGCCCACCATTAGAATACCGCCCTTCATCCACCCACTTCCAATGATGGGCATACACGCACCATTTATATATGCCGAAGCATGGGGGCATCCTCCCGCAAAAAAGTTATGCCGCACACACATGGTCGGACTTTTCCACGGGCAAGCCTCCGTCGGAATTTCGATCGTATGTACGTGGCATTAGGAGCAAAATCGCTCCTCCGCCCCTGCTGCCCCAATGCTTCGGCATATTTGCTTTTTTTTTTTAACTGTGGTGGTGAAATCACCTCCTACAGCACTGGAGTCGCAGGGATCAGGCCTGTCTCTGCGAACGCTGCAGTTATGTGTGTTTTTTTTTGTAAGTGACAGTGATCGATCGATACTGCACTTGGGTGGCCTGGGCTGGACGGAGGGGCAAAACGCAGGTGCCAGCAGGTATCTGGGCTGATCCCGCTAACACTGCGTTTTTGGGAACCCTAAACTGCTGGGGACGCTAGTATAGATCTGATCAGATCAGATATTGATCTGTTCAGATACTATACCACTAAGGGGGGTGTATGCTTCACGCGTGGGTGTTAGCGTTACTGGCACTAACCTGACGCTGCCTGGGGTGTGACTCAGACCCTCTCTGACGCTAAAACCTAATTGATATCACCCGCCGGGCGATCAGGGGGTTAAACCTTTATTGGGTTATTTACACGGCGGGTGCCCTGACACTATAAAAAGCAAACTAACTAACCAGCGTCACCCGTAACACTTATATGGTGATCACTGGTGAAAGGGTTAACTAGGGGCAATCAGGGGGTTAAAACCTTTATTAGATAATATATGGGGGTACCTGACGCTATAAAAACCTGCAGCGAACCTAAAAAAAATTACCAGCTACCGATCTGCATCACCGACACTAAGACAGCGTTTAGAAAAACAATTGCTTAGCGACAGTGGTGATAGGGGGTGAAAGGGTTACCTGGGGGGCGATCAAGGGGGTTAAACCTTTATTAGATAATATATTGGGGTACCTGACGCTATAAAAACCTGCGGCGAGCCTAAAAAAAATTACCGGCTACCGATCTGCATCACAGACACTAAGACAGCGTTTAGAAAAACGATCGCTTAGTGATAGTGGTGATAGGGGGTGAAAGGGTTACCTGGGGGGCGATCAAGGGGGTTAAACCTTTATTAGATAATATATTGGGGTACCTGACGCTATAAAAACCTGCGGCGAACCTAAAAAAAAAATTACTGGCTGCCGATCGGCATCACTGACGCTAAGACAGCGATCAGAAAAATTATCGCTAAGCGACAGTGGTGATAGGGGGTGAAAGGGTTATCTGGGGGGTGATCAGGGGGTTAAACCTTTATTAGGGGGGGTTAGGGGGCTACACTGGACCTAAGACTAAACTTTGGTGACACTTTTACAGTCACAAATGTCACTGATTGCAGTGATCACTAAATAAATGGTCACTGCAATCAGTGACACTGTGACTGGGGGATGGGGGGTGATCTGGGGTGGCGATTTATGTCCCTATGTGTCCTGGTGTCAGTGTAGTGTTGTGTGCACTGACCTGATATCTTCTCTTGTACGGCGCTCGGTATATGTGAGCGCCGCACCAGAGATGACATCACTTCCTCCTGCTCCCTCTGTCTGACACAGACAGAGGGGGCATTTCTATTCGCCGGGAGCGATCGCGAGGGGGTGGCCAGAAACGAATGGCTGCCCCCTCATCCCGGAACGCTCCCGGACACTTAGCCACCGCTCACTGTATAGAAGGGGAGTCCGATTGGACCCCCCAACTGTACAAAGGCAATCACGTACACTCTACGTGATTGTGCCTGTCGGTGCCATTCTGCCGACGTATATATACAGTGAGCGGTCGTTAAGTGGTTAAAAAAAAAAAAAAAAAAGGGTATTTTTTCCCAAAAAAGTGCGCTTGTAAGACCGCTGCGCAAATACGGTGTGACAGAAAGTATTGCAACGACCGCCATTTTATTCTCTAGGGTGTTAGAATAAAAAATATATATAATGTTTGGGGGTTCTAATTAGAGGGAAGGAGATGGCAGGGAAAACAGACAGGGAAACTCCATTAGCATTGCTGGTTGCAATACCAACCGCCACCACAAGATGGCGCTAGACCACAGAAGGAAGCATAGGCCTGCAGAAGGCCGCGGCCTCAATTACTGGCCGGCGCGATCCCGCGGCACGGAGGGGGGGGGGGGCACGGAGACACAAGATACCCCAGCTGTGCTGCCCCAGGCGCCAGGTCGCTAATTCTAGTCGCAATGGCGACCTGGCGCCCGAGGTTTGTCGAGCCCTGGGTTAAAAGGACCGCTCATTGTAAATATGCACGTCATTTTTTTTAAAGATGGATATCTCGGTAACGGCAGCAGCTGCTGCCACAACCGAGATATCCATGTCTTCAGTGAGCGGTCCTGTTTACGATAATGGTGGTCTCTGCGGCGGATTCACCGCAAGATCACCGTTATCGGCGGCGGGATAGGCCCCCCCCTCCCGCGCCCTCCGCCGCTTACCGGCGCCGTCGGTAGCGGCGGAGGCGATCGGGTCCTTCTCCCTCTGTGGTATGGATAAGAGTGAGGGGAAGATGGCCCCCACTTGTCTCCATACCATAGCAGGGCGGTGCCGACGTCAAAACGTCAGCTCCGCCCATACGTCTTAAAAAAAAAAAAAAAAAAAGACAGTTTTTTTTTTCATTTTTTCAAATGAAATTTTTTTTTTTTTTTTCTTTTTGCATGTTAGTATAAAAATTAGATCTTTTTGACCCCAGATCTCATATTTAAGAGGACCTGTCATGCTTTTTTCTATTACAAGGGAAGTTTACATTCCTTGTAATAGGAATAAAAGTGATCCATTTTTTTTTTTTTTTTTAAACAGTGTAAAAATAAATAGAATCAAGTAAAATAAATAAGAAAACATATAAAAAAAAAAAATATATATATATATATATATATATATATATATATATATATATATATATATATATATTTTTTTTTTTTTTTTAGCGCCCCGTCCCGACGAGCTCGCGCACAGAAGCGAACGCATACGTCAGTAGCGCCCGCATATGAAAAACTATGTTCAAACCACACATGTGAGGTATCCCCGCAATTGTTAGAGTGAGAACAATAATTCTAGCCCTAGACCTCCTCTGTAACTCAAAAGATGCAACCTGTAGAATTTTTTAAACGTAGTCTATGGAGATTTTTAAGGGTAAAAGTTTGACGCCATTCCACGAGCGGGCGCAATTTTGAAGTGTGACATGTTGGGTATCAATTTACTTGGCGTAACATTATCTTTCACAATATAAAAAAAAAAATTGGGCTAACTTTACTGTTGTCTTATTTTTTTATTTAAAAAAGTGCATTTTTTCCCCAAAAAAAAGTGCGCTTGTAAGACCGCTGCGCAAATACGATGTGACAAAGTATTGCAATGACCGCTAATCTATTCTCTAGGATGTTAGAAAAAAAACAATATATAATGTTTGGGGGTTCTAAGTAATTTTCTAGCAAAAAAAAAAAATAATATGTTTTAAACCCTTGGGGGATGATTTCGTTTTGCAGGCTCAGTTGCATTCCGGTTTGCTTTCTTAGGCCCCATGCACACAGGGCGTTTTTACAGCCGCTTTTTTTAGAGCTTAAAAACGCCTGTCCATGTTTTGTAAACATTTTTTGACCTTTTAAAAAAAAAAAAAAAAAAATCCCGGACCTCAAAAACGCAAATCGTGGCGTTTTTGCGCGTTTAATAGCGTCAGGCGTTTTTGCAGCTCGAACTTGGAGCTCCAGAACGCACTGGAATTGGGTTTTTTTTGCAGCTGGAAAACGCCTATGCCAATTGGAGCTCATAAAAGCTCTAGTGTGCATGACACAATAGAATAACATGGATGGGCGTTTTGAAGCTGTAAAAAAAAAAACGTCTAAAGCTGCTGTTAGCAGCTGCAAAAACGCCCTGTGTGCATGGGGCCTTACCAGCCGGTTATTAAACAAACATTCGGCTGGGCTGGCAGGTTTTTGTCCCGGTTCTCTCTCCTCCTGCTCTCGCTGCTGGAGAAATACCCAATTAAGCCAGGCTGTGCTGGGGATGGAACGGAGGCGCAGATGAGTGTGGTCCTTGAGCAGGGGAGCACTCTCCCATCCTGCATGGAGCCGCCACACAATCCGGGAACCAGAAGGGCACCGAGCCCCAGACCGACAGGGGAGGAAACACAAGCAGAGGGAGGGGACGAGGCGGAGATGTGAGGAAGAAGAGGGAGAGACAGTAAAGAACAGGGGGGGGGGGGGGGGGGAAGAGACACCAGAGGGACGGTACAAGGATTGTTCTCAGGGTAGGGTGCATTTTACAGCCCCCCACCATCCCGGCACCATAAGACTCTGCTCATAGACAGACCTGGAGGAGACAGAGCTCACCTGACAGATGAATGCATAGCAGCGGCTGCCCAGGCCAATGTGGAGGAAAGCTGTAGAGCTGATCTGGTGCCGGCAGCACCCGCCCCCCTTCTGATGGAGCTCCACACTCGCCCTCCACTAATTTCCACTCGCCAAATGCGAGCGGAAAATTTGAGGGCTGACCCAACCTAAACATCACCTTGCCTGAGACACACATTTGAACTTGCTTGAGTTCACTAATCAGCAACAGTAAGGGCTCATTTACTCTAGTGTTACATTATGCTAGCATTCTGTGATAGATCTTTTCTCAAAAGGGGGTTTGACAGATGGTACGGAAGAGTTATGTCACCTCCACAGTGCCCGTTTTAACTCCGATACCAGCACCACAACCATTGTAGGTGAATGGCGTTTGGTGGGCAGAGGGGATCATTTTCTTTTATGTTACATCCCTATCTGCTGCCTTTGAAGTTTAACAATGCGGCTCAGCTATCTGTTTTTACCCCCCCCCCCCGAACCCCAAGTGTAAGCAAGGCCTAAAAAGTACATTTTATTCCTTTATTTCACTGCAATAAAAACATTATCTAGACCAAAAAGGTCTCCAAACTGCAGCCCACTGGGGATACCATTCCTTCCACTGACACCAAAGACGGGGTACTATTCCTCCCATTGCATCAGAGATGGGGAACTAATTCTCCCAATGAGGAAATTTTTTTACTCCCACTTACCACTAAGACCATGGCATGGTTTAAAAGTTAGGAGACCCCTTTTCTTGACCTTCTACATCAGCCTTTACCAACCAAGGTTCCATGGAACCTTAGGGTTTCTCCAGAGGTTGCTAGGAGTCTTAGGCCGGTGTTCTTTCAAGAAGTGCCCGGCTATCGAATAGTGCCTGGGTGGAACTGCGCATGTGCCGCATGGAGCCGAGTTGAGGATCAGCTGTTGAGGCGCATTGCCGAAGTACGTACATGTAGGAGAGAGGCGGATAGATACATGAAGGGGGCGGATATTTAAAATGATGGGCAGTGTTGGGGGCGGAATTTTTATCGATGGCCAAACAAAACTGCAAAAGAAATCTTTATCTAAAATAGAAAAAGCCGCCTTTCAATTGACTAAACACGTCCCGCAAGCGTCCAGAAAGAATAGTAGATAAAGATTTATTTTGCAGATTTCTTTGGCCATCGATAAAAATTCCGCCCACAGCAATGCCCATCATTTAAAAATCCGCCCCCTTCATGCAAGTAGCCGCCCCTCAGCTACATGAACGTAAAACGCAGCTGTTCTGGGGCTCTGCACTGTGCGTGCGTGGCACATGCGCAGTTCCACCCGGGCAGCTCTCGATGGGGGCATTTCTCGACAGGACACCAGCCATAGATGGAGCAAATGTCTTTCCTGCAACCACGGGTTGCAGAAAAGAAATTGTGTTGATGGGGGGAATCAAGCAAGACTGTGTTAATGCGGGAATCCCTCCTGCCTGGCATTGTCTTCCCCTGGCGGGGGAGCAGGAGAAGCAGCTAGAAATAATCGCAACATAATTCAGCAGGCTGGTTGTACCCAAGTTGATCGATCAACTTGGTACATTCCGCCTGCCCATGAACAGTTCGAATTTCAAGCAATAAAGCAACTTCTGCCTCTTAGATGAGTAACCACTAATAATATTGATGTTTAGTTATCTGTAAGGGGTAATCTTCCCACTGACCATCACACTAATGTATCAGGAACTGAAGATATAGTAATTATTAGCAGGGGTTCCCTGAGCCTAGAACATTATTTCAAGGGTTCCTTGCAGGTTAAAAAAGAAAGAAGAGAGAAAGACTGCCCTAAACATATAGATAGTCAAGCTAAATTTAAACTTGTACTGCATGCTTGAATACAAAATGTTCTCTGTAGGCAGCAATCGTCTGTCTGGTCCATTCAATGGATACATCATTTCAGTAGAATGCCAAAAAAAAAAAAAAAAAAAGCAGACCTCTTTCTGAAAATAAATGCTAGCTGTCTGCTTGTCATTACTTTAAGTCTTTAAATCACTGACCTAGAACAAGTACATAAATCAGAATGCCGGACTTTATTCTGACTTTCCTAATCCAGAAATTGTACATGTTTTAGGTCAGAAACTCAAACTATTGTAGCCTTGCAGCTAGTGAAGGGAATGTAATAAAGCCTTGACATCCCCGATTTTCTCTAGAACTATCTGCACCTAATTCAGGCAACCATTTCAGTTTTGGTAACATTACTTACACATGTGCCACACTCAGGTAGTTCTACCTACTGCCACTTTAAAGTGGTTGTAAAGGCAGAATGTTTTTTAACTCAATGCATTCTATTCATTAGGATATAAAAAAAAAAAAAGGAGAAGGACTTCTGTGGGCAGTAGCCCCCCCCCCCCTTAATACTTACCTGAGCCACATATCGATTACAGCAATGTTGCAAGAAAGACTCGTTGCCCGGAACTCTCCCTCCTCATTGGCCAAGACAGTAGCGTAGCGCCATTGGCTCTCGCTGCTGCCAAAGTCGGTGTACCAATGAGGAGAGAGGGGGTGGGGCCGAACGGCTGAATGAACACAGAGCGGGGGGCTCAGCTCGGGGGAACTCGAGGGAGGGGCCAGGAGTGCCGGTGAGAGACCCGAGAAGAGGAGGATCTGGGTTGGTCTGTGCAAAACCCCTGGTTAGAGCAGGCAAGTATAACATGTTTGTTATTTTTTAAAAGGAAAAGAAGTGAGGACTTTAGTCTCACTTTAAGTACTTGTTAATAAGGCAGTGACAAATACTACCAGTTTGCAGATTAGCCAGTAGTAACTAATACCAAATTTGAGCTTGTGTACAGAGGTACTCCAGTATGTACAGAGGTACGCAAAGTGGACATGTCTGTGCTGGGAAGCTGTCATGAATGGGATCCAGCACAGCCCCTTCAGCTGTTGGCCAAGGGATACCCCCAGCAGAACGCTAAATGTAAACAAAGGTGCTGGGGATACAGGTGATGTCACTAACCAAATATGGTAATGCCCACATTTGGGAATTTCTTGTCATTAGGTGGGTAACTTAGAGACTAGTTCCCCGTACAAACTACCTTACTTTTGTTTGACAATGCAGTAGATGCATTTGAAAGCTATTGAACAAAATAGCAGCTATGGATCTGCCCACTGCCATGCAACAGTCCGGTGGACCTGATGGGTACCTTGTTCCTTAGTTCCCCATTAGGCTCTGTCCTCTGTACAAAACTCCTTGGCCATGTACCCCTGTCAGTGTGATGGACTCAGTGGTTGGGGAGGGGCGGGTATGCACTGAGATCAGCGCAGTCACTGTCAGATTCATGCAGCCGTCTCTGACAGGTACATGAATGGACAGCAAGTACCATCACTTTCAGTGTGGCAGCTGATGGAATTCTATGTCGCGGTTTATAAATTTCCCTCAGCAGTACCCACATCCATCTCATGTCAAGATTCCTTTAATTCAATAGAGCATAGCAAAAAGTAGTGACAGAGAATGGCAGACAAGCTTCATCATAAAAAAAAAAATAATAAAAAAAAATTGGAACACACTCTACTCTGGTTGCAAAATAAAAAAGGGAACCAACACTTCTGGAAGATCTCGAAAACACGTTTTACATAAGTGATACATATCTGAAGGTAGACAGATAAATCTATTGCCTTATTAACTTCCACTTGCAATAACACAAGCAGAGCCCCCCCAATCTACCTTGATTGCGGAACATGTATACAGGAAGAGGCTCCTGGTATTACAGGTTTACACTAAACCATTAGAAGTTCATGATTAACCCATAACAATGAATGGCTCAAAGAGCCCGCTTTCTCAGGATGCTTCTTATCTCCAGTCTAAGCTGCCCATAGACTGATCACAATTTGCCCAGTTCAGCTGAATTACAATCAGTGTCCAGCTGCCCTCGCTCAATAGAAGTTAATTGTTGGATTGACTAATGTTAAAGGGACATGCTGGAAAACTTGTTGATCAGTGACCGTGCCGGCTGTCAGAATAAAATGCCCAGCAGGGGGAGGGGATCCTCCATCCACCTTGTTTGTGAGGATGGAGGATTTATTTTTATTTTTTTCCCCCCATTCAGCTTCCCGTTAAAAAAATAAAATAAAAACACACACCACACACTCGCCTCCATGCTGCACCATCAGTGTGATGCTGCAGCTGCTCCCCACCAGCTCTAAGCCCGAGAACATGACTACTGATCAGCCATGTCTCAGTATTCTTGGAGCAGAGAGCGGTGACTGTCAGTCATTGCTCTCCTCTCTGTCCCTCCAGTGCTCACTGGAGCGCCAGGCTGGAGAGGAGACAGGTGCAGCTGGCTTCGGCTCTCAGCTGGATGACTCCTGACAACACAGTCAGGATCTTTCCATAGTCTGGAGTGGCTCTGTGACATTATCTGACAGCAAGTATTAGCCCACTACCAGCCGACTCTGGGTCACAAGGGAGCAAAAGTGCACTCCTTGTAACTCACAAGGGAAGTACGACCAAAAAAGCTTTAGCCTTTACTTCCCTTTTATATACAATTATATTAGTTTAGTGGTTAGCACCTCTGCCTTGCAGAACTTGGCTCCCCAATTCACATCCCAACAGACTCCAAGAACATGCTACTACATTAAAGCAGTTGTATACCCCCCCAAAAAAAAAACAAAAAAAAAAAAAACTGCAAGGCAAAGGCATAATGAGCTAGTATGACTGGCATACTAGCTCATTATCAATTACTTACCTTAGATCGAAGAACCCGCACTGACCCTCGTTCCTCTCCTCCACCATGATACCCGGAGTGACTTCCGGGTATCGCCGCTCCAGCCAGACATCACTCCCGCACATGCGCGCGGATCCGGCATGATCATGCGCATGTGCAAATTCCGGCAGGCTCCCATTCAAGACCCGGCGCGGTCCTGCATCTGATATTTCCTTAAAGTGTTCTTGTGTCCATCACTCTCACCAGGATTGATCAGAACGATGGACACGGGGGGGGGGGGGGGGGCACAGGAAGATATGGCTGGAGGAGGCAGTACATACGGATCAGGGCAAAGTGACCTGGGTATACAGGTGTGCCCACCATAGTGATGTGTACAGATGTGCCCACCATAGTGATGTGTACATGTAGGGTAGCAGTAGATCAGGGCTATGATAGGAGTTTTCTATGACTCTCTATACATATACATAGCTGTAATCTGATCCCTGCTCCCCATCATGACACAGCCCAATAATTTCGGATGTGTCCCATGTCCAGCCCCAGACATCACAGCACTCTCTCACCAAGTTCTGCATTTTCTCCTCTCATCATTGTTGCAGATGCAAACAGCCAGCCACCCAGGTGATGCCCGCCCAACCACCCCAGGAGGGATTGCAGTTCTGCACTCACCCGGCTCAGCGTCCAATGTCGGTGTGCCTGGCAATAGCGTCTCTTTTTGTTGATGCTTGTGATCGCCCTCTTCCTACTGCTGCCTCTCCTCACCATCTGCTGACATGGGTACATCACCTTTACGGCCTCCTATTGGCTCAATCCCCACCACGTGTTCCGCCTGCCAAACTACAGCCAACCCGGCAACACCGCCGCGTCTCGTCCACGCCCACCCTGGACACGTCATCCGTGGCCCCAGAGCCATGTGGGAGATGTAGTTCTATGGGGGGACGTTTTGTACGTTTTGTATAGGAGTGAGGTGATGTGAGAGGAGGGTGTCTGAGAATAGTTCAGCTACGTACAAAGCATTTCCATGTCTGAGACTTATGCCTGTACTTTACACTCCACATAACATGTTTTATGTTATCCAGGAGCCTCTGCTACATTCTGTGAGGAGAAATGCCTCTCCCCAGAGGAGGTGAGAGAGAACCTCTGGTGTGTTCATTTCATAGCTCAACTTATTATGTCACTATAAAAGTTATTCATGTATTTCAGGAGGACAATATTTAATAAAAGCACCAAGTACATTAAAACAGGGGCTCTTCTCATCCTTAGACCCCTTTCACACTGCGTTTGCGGTAAAGTGCTGCTCATTTTAGCGGTGCTTTAGCGCTGTTTAATCATCGATTTTCGGCCGCTAGAAGGGGTTAAAAACTCTTGTGATGCGACGCTTTCTAAACGCTTTTCAGGTGCTTTGAGAATGTCCATTCATTTTAATGGGCAGTGTGTTTTGGGAGCGCTAAATACAGCACTCCCAAACCGCCCCAGAGATGCTGCTTGTAGGACTTTTCCTAACGTCGTGTGTGAAAAGTCACACTGAAATGAATGGGAGGCGGTTTACAGGCGCTATTTCTAGCGCTAAAACGCCGGAAAACTGCCTCAGTTTGAAAGGGGTCTTACGGAGACCAAGACCCAGGGCCGATCCGCCCTATACGCTTGCTACGCAAGCTGCGTAGGGCCCCAAGTAATTACTAGGGGCCCCCGAATCTTCGCCGCTGCTGCCGCTAGAGGTCCGTGGGCCGGGCGGAGACAATGTCTCCGCCGGCCGCCATTTTCTTGTAGACCAAGAGGAGGGTCAGGGTGGCTGCCAATAGGAATTGAGCTGCGGCACCGCCCACCTCCCGCCCCGCTGATGTCTGTCTGTGTGTGAGTGAAATGTGGGAAGGGGCGGGGGTGGGCGGCGGCGCCGCAGGTTAATTCCTATTGCCAGCCATCCGACCGGCTCCTCCACTGTCCCCTCTGCGTAATGGCGGCGGAGAGAGTCTCTGCTGCAGGGGCATCACACCTGGTGTAAGGGGGGCCTCCACTGGGAATGCCTGGTGTAAGGGGGGCCTCCGCTGGGAAGGCCTGGTGTAAGGGGGGCCTCCGCTGGGAAGGCCTGGTGTAAGGGGGGCCTCCGCTGGGAAGGCCTGGTGTAAGGGGGGCCTCCGCTGGGAAGGCCTGGTGTAAGGGGGGCCTCCGCTGGGAAGGCCTGGTGTAAGGGGGGCCTCTGCTGGGAAGGCCTGGTGTAAGGGGGGCCTCCGCTGGGAATGCCTGGTGTAAGGGGGGCCTCCGCTGGGGAGGCCTGGTGTAAGGGGGGCCTCCGCTGGGAATGCCTGGTGTAAAGGGGGGCCTCCGCTGGGGAGGCCTGGTGTAAGGGGGGCCTCTGCTGGGAATGCCTGGTGTAAAGGGGGCCTCCGCTGGGAATGCCTGGTGTAAGGGGGGCCTCCGCTGGGAATGCCTGGTGTAAGGGGGGCCTCCGCTGGGAAGGCCTGGTGTAAGGGGGGCCTCCGCTGGGGAGGCCTGGTGTAAGGGGGGCCTCCGCTGGGAATGCCTGGTGTAAAGGGGGCCTCCGCTGGGAATGCCTGGTGTAAGGGGGGCCTCCGCTGGGAATGCCTGGTGTAAGGGGGGCCTCCGCTGGGAAGGCCTGGTGTAAGGGGGGCCTCCGCTGGGGAGGCCTGGTGTAAGGGGGCCTCCGCTGGGGAGGCCTGGTGTAAGGGGGGCCTCCGCTGGGAATGCCTGGTGTAAGGGGGGCCTCCGCTGGGAAGACCTGGTGTAAGGGGGGCCTCCGCTGGGAATGCCTGGTGTAAGGGGGGCCTCCGCTGGGAATGCCTGGTGTAAGGGGGGCCTCCGCTGGGAATGCCTGGTGTAAGGGGGGACTCCGCTGGGAATGCCTGGTGTAAGGAGGTTTCTGCATTATGGTGAGTTGAATAATTTCATTCTATATTACAATGTAATAATAGAAATAATGCGCTTCAGTCATCCTGACACCATAACAACCATGATGCCGGGATGATTGAAGCGCTAACACCAGGTATCTTTATCTGCTGATTTGTTAAACTTTCTGGAATACACATATTTCTATTGTGGTGTAGGATCTGGGCCTGCTGTCCCTCCACCCCTCTTTCTTTCTTTCTCTCCCTCTCTCTTTCTTTCTTTCTCCCTCCATCCCTCATTCATCTCCGACTCTAACCACACCCCCTCCGAGTCACGCCCATGTAAGCCACGCCCACTATTCCACGTAAACCACACCCATTTTTTGCCACTGTAAAGGGCCCCTTAGCAGAATTTTGCTTAGGGCCCCAGGGAGGTCAGGATCGGCACTGCCAAGACCCCCTTTCTTTTGGGGGGCACACTGCTTCCTTGTGGTGTGTTAATGCAGGGAGAAAGGAAGCCGCTCAGGTGTGGAAGTCCCTGGAATTACCTCCTCCCAGCAACTAAGGGTGCAGGCAAATGCAAATGCAATTGAAGAAAGGAAAGTCTTCTGGACGCAGCACTCCGGTTAAAAAGCCTTTATTCCAAAAAAAGGTTCAGGAAACCAAAACACACTGCACAACACAACAAACTGATCACATCTGGCTAACGCGTTTCACACTATTAAAGTGCTTACTCATAGCTAGTTATTACACAAATGCTACCCAAAATATACCCTAAACAGGGGAAGTCATGTGATCCAACCCCAAGGTGAAAATAATTAGTTAATTGAAAATTAATTAATTAAACATGAAGTGATTCAGGTGAAATGGGTGTGGTTCACTGACCACAATGATAAAAGAGGATAGAAATACCTCACCATATAATAATCTATGCAGATATGTGAAAAAAATATTTTAAAAAAATATATAATATATATAAAAGATAAGTGATATGGTGTAAAGTGGAAACGAAAAAATAACAATAAAAATAATGGTGAAAATAAAATAAAATAAAATAAAGAATAAATAGGGATGAAATTACTACCAATTATAAAAGTGGTATAATATAAATGTGCATCCAAAACATGTGTGACCATGTGTGTAAATACAAAAGAGAGAAAAAAATGTGTATATAATGTATATATATATATATATATATGTGCATATTTGGGATTTTGGGAGAGGTCTCGCATCTTTGGACATGATAGCCCCCGCCGTTTAGATACGATTTTCTTTTGTAGGTTCATTGACGACCTCCTGTTTGTGTCCTCTAAAGAGGACACAAATTTACAGGATTGGTTGGATCACCTTAACGATAATTCCATGAATCTCTGCTTCACTGGAAAACTTGGCATCACCTCCATAGATTTTTTGGATGTCAAGTTGTCGGTTGCAAATGATGTAGTAGTTACAGGTCTCTATAGAAAACCTACAGCTGGTAATGCCCTTCTTAGAGCGGACTCAGGTCATCCCAGCCACACCATTCGTGGGGTTCCGGTTGGACAATTCCTCAGGCTCCGACGTTTGTGCAGCGGACCTGAGGATTTTGTCACCGAAGCTACTAACATGACCCAACGATTCATTAATAGGGGTTATGCTCCCAATATGATAAAAAGAGCTTTTAAAACCGCGAGTGCTATCCCAAGAGAGACCTTACTTCAGAATTGTTCGACCAAACGTAAAAACAAAGCGGCACTGTCTTTTAGTGGTGTACCGGTGTTCTCTACACCTTACAGTTTTGAATTCAGTAAAATAAAATCTATTATTGAGAAATACCTTCCCATTCTACTGAATGATCCTGCCTACCATGAAATACTCTCCAGGGGAGTTAAATCAGTATCCCGTAGAGCCCCCACTTTGGGTAGCCGCCTTTCACCTAGCCTTTTTTCAAGCATACCCTCGGCATCAAACTGGTTACATTTCCAGGGCACTTTTAGATGTGGAATGCCTCACTGCAATTATTGCAGACATATAAAAACAGGTGATACAGTTCAGTCTAGTACCAATCACAATTCTTACGCTATCAAGCAGTTCATTAATTGCAATACCAAGTTTTTGGTATATGTGATTAAATGTGAACTGTGCGATATCCAATATGTCGGAAGAACGACTAGGAGACTCAAAGACAGACTGTATGATCACCTGTATGATATACAGAAAGATAGAAACACGAATGTTGCTAGGCATTGGGTATCAGTACATCAGAAGAATGTCTCATGCCTCTCCATACAAGGTATAGAAAAGATTGTTTCACCTTTAAGAGGGGGAGACTAATTCAGGACACTGTGCAGGCGTGAGGTCTATTGGATTTTTTCATTGCATACAAGGATACCGGCAGGCCTTAACTTTGAATGGGATGTATCCCATTATTATGATTAGTCCTCGCGTCCTGCACAGTGTCCTTTCTAGTTTTTGGTGTCTAGCATTTTTTTCTGATGTTTCCAACATTTGTTGCCCATGCATGTTAATTGAGGTTTGGATTGCTATTTTGTCCACCTCTATTACATGCTTATGGGCACATACATGTTTATACCCGGATTGTTGTCAGGAGTTTCCATTTCATCTTGTTTTATGTAGTTACCATGATATTGACTGCTTTTTGCATGTCAATATCCTTATGGCCTCTATATTACTATTCATATAACATATGGAACATGATAGTTCTACTATTCTATTGGGACCATTTTCTTTTTCTTTTTCTTCCCCTTTTTCTTTTAGTCACGAACCATTATTCACCTGGTTTGGAAGAAAATTGTATGGACTTGGTCTCTTGAGATTGCAGGCCCCACCCGCCCAAACCAGAACTTCCCCAGATACAACTTAACTAAAATAAATAACTGAACACATTTTTTAAATGGCAAAAACTTGGCCGCGACACCTTTATTGGTTTTTCACAAATAATTTTCCATAAATCTTTATTATCATTCCAAACTTCATAAATCATCCAATAACATATTTCTACCTGCTCAGTTGTTAGAACTCGAGCAGTAGCACAACTTCAAAGATAAATAAAAGTCCCCCCTGGATCCAGGGTGACCCACCACATAAAAGTGTACGCGACTGGGGCGGGAGGGAGGGAGCTCAAATCTTCCTGCTTGTTCAGCTGAAAAGAGGCAGAACCCTGCGCCTGCTGGCCCTTTTATAAGCAATCCCAAAATCCAGAAAGTTCCCTGAAACCTGATTGGCTCTTCTTGCTTCCTTGTGGACCGGCCCCAAAAGGGGCGGGGCCCCTAACCCCACTGTACTAATGCAGCTAAACCTAACTTAATAATTTACCTTTTAAATTTGTGCTAGGGAGGCCGCAATCTCAGGAAAGTGGCCCCATAATGTGACCCCTTTATTCATGAGATTGCAGGCCCCACCCGCCCAAACCAGAACTTCCCCAGATACAACTTAACTAAAATAAATAACTGAACACATTTTTTAAATGGCAAAAACTTGGCCGCGACACCTTTATTGGTTTTTCACAAATAATTTTCCATAAATCTTTATTATCATTCCAAACTTCATAAATCATCCAATAACATATTTCTACCTGCTCAGTTGTTAGAACTCGAGCAGTAGCACAACTTCAAAGATAAATAAAAGTCCCCACACGCCGGTCTTGAGCATCAAGACCGGCACACCCCAATCGTCGCGGCCTTTTCGATCATGTTCTGCAGACCAACATTAAAAATGTAATTTCCTACTTCTGATAAGTGCACCCCATCCAGTCTGTACAGACCTGGATATCCCCCTTCCAAGTCCATGTGCCTATAAGACAGTCCCCCAACTTGGGGCATGAACTTTTCGAGAGCCCTATTGACTCTCTTCCTCATGTTTTCCATCACCCTCCTCTGCGCAGAGGAGAGCCATGAAAGACGAGGAACCACTTGTGAAAAAACTAAGGTTGTACCTGGGAAAGTCGCACTGAAGCGATGCAGGTCACGCTTAATCATAAATAATAAGTCCAAAGTGTTAACATTTCCCAAATCGTTACCTCCCAAATGAATTATCAGTATGGATGGCAATGGCCACAGCTGACATAACCTAGACACATGCAAATCCAGTTGCGGCCATTGAAGGCCTCTTATACCTTTCCAGAACAAACAAAATGAGTCCGGGTGCAAGGATAAATTTGATGAATAGTTGCGTTGAGCCGCTCTTTTTTGTGCCCAATAAATAAATGAATGCCCCAAAATCCACACTGTGTGCTGGGTACCTAAAATTAAATAAACAAATTAGGACGAACATACAACTTAAAACATTTTGACTTCCACCCACCCAATGCCTTGATATCTGATTCGGAGACGCCCGATCGGGCCGCCTCCGAAGCTGCGCCAATCCGAAAGGAGTGGGAGGAAAACTTAAAATGACTTAAACCCATGGCACCCAAACTCTTTTTTAAAACTGCATCGAATTGGTATTTCGTCAGGGGCAATAAATTAGCATGAATGAGAAAAATTCCCTCCCCGGGAGGCCTAAGCCCCATAAATTGTTTAACCAAGGCTACCGGGCACAATAAGCCCTCATTTTGTTCTTTTAGATGAACCCATCTACCCTTACCATATTGGTCTGTTTTGGAATACTGCAGCCACACATGAACACCCGATTTATCAACTAGCACCTGGTCAAATCGCACACCCGAACCACCTTGTTTGCTCACTGGAATTAATTCCGAGATGCGAAATGCCCCAAAAAATGCAAGCACAAAAGCTGTCCTGAATAATAAGGCCTCGTAGGAGGAAAAACAAACCACTGAAGTCATTCTGCAAAGGCCACCGAGAATGTCAAGAGAAATCGGTCTCCTATCATCTATGACAAACGTCAATCTCTTGTATCCCTTCAGTGCCTGTTTTACAGAAAAATAAGAAGAACAAGGTCTCAGACCCAATAAACGGAAGAAAAAGGACATACCGGCCAGCGTTCTTGTCACATAACTATGTGAAAGTTGCTGCCGCATTAAACTTGACATAAAAGCCAAAATGGTACCTTCCGAAGGCTTATCAAAACTGACCACCTTCAGCACTTGCAAAGGATATCCAGCTGCTCCAGGCTGCCGAGTAACTCGACCAGGTTCTAGGAGCTAAAGAGCTTTTTATAGCATTCGTCACAGTACTCAGATCATCTCCCACAGATAGGCCGGGCATGAGTTGCCAACTGCGTCCGCCTCCGGCAGCAGACTCCGAAAACGCTCCTCCTGAAAACGAGATAGAGAATCAGCTATATTATTCAATATCCCCGGGGTATACCTAGCCTTCAACCAAATATTAAATTTGAGGCATCTGAAGACCACCTGACGCAAGATTTTGATTACCGGCAAAGAACTGGATGAAAGGCAGTTCACTGCATATAATACACCCTTGTTATCCGTTTCCACCAAGATGCGCCTATTAGCGAACTCTGAGCCCCACAACTCCAATGCCACTAATATTGGAAATAATTCTAGCAATACCACGTTCCTGGTCACTCCCGAACTCACCCAAGGCTCCGGCCAAGCCGCGCAACACCAGTGCGATCTCCAGATGGCACCGAAGCCTTTGGAGCCAGCTGCATCCGTAAATAAACAAAAATCCTTTGCCACAACAAATTCCGCCTGAAAAAAGGACCTACCGTTATATCCGTCAAGAAAGTTGGCCCAAACCAAAAGATCTTCCTTAATGGGGGCCGTTATTCTAACATGATCCAAATGAGATTTCAAGCCTGAAATCGCCAGGTAAAGCCGACGCGAAAATATTCTGCCAACAGGCATGATTCTGCACGCAAATGCCAGAACCCCCAGCAGCGACTGTATTTCTTTCAAGCGTACCTTCTTTTTCCGCAACACCGTCGTGATTAACCATTTTAATTTACTAAATTTTTTTTCCGCCAACGAAATTCCATACCGCAAGTATCTATCTCTATGCCCAAAAACTCCAATGAAGTGCTTGGCAAGCAAGTTTTTCCCTCAGCCAACGGTACTCCAAATTCAAAAGCCATGGCCTGAAATGACAGCAACAAGTCAGAACAAAAACTAGAGTCTGCTGGGCCAACAAACAAAAAATCATCTAGATAGTGCACCGCACCATCCAGCCCAGATCGGATGCCAAGTACCCAGTGGAGAAATGTAGAGAATGATTCAAAGTAGGAACATGACAACGAACACCCCATCGGGAGACACATGTCAAAAAAGTATTGACCCTCAAAATAAAACCCCAACGAGTTGAAAGCCTCCGGGGAGACGGGCAAGAGGCGAAATGCGGATTTTATGTCAGCCTTCGCCAACAAGGCCCCAGGGCCAAACCTCCTGATCTTACCAATCGCTTCTTCGAATGTGGCATACGACACTGAGCATAGGCTCCCGTCAATCTCATCGTTCAAGGAGTCACCTTTTGGAAAGGATAGATGGTGTATAATACGAAATTCATTGGGTTCCCATTTTGGCACTACCCCCAATGGGGAAATCCGAAAATTATAGAAGGGGGGGTGCTCAAAAGGGCCAGCAATTCTACCTTCCTTTAGTTCTTTACATAACTTATCCCTTACCACCTGGGGAAATTGATCTACAGATTTCAAATTACCTACCAATTTACACCCCTCCCCCGAAAAGGAAGGCAACGGGAAACCCTGATCAAAACCTTTACTGAGTAAACAAGCCTTCTCCCTGTTTGGGTAGATGTCCAGCCACGGGCGCATTTTTTCCAGCCTCACTGGCGTGCAGGCTTTTGGGAAAAATATGCTGGACCGGGCTAGCTCCTGTCACTGCATTCCGCTTAAAACATTTTGCCGCTGGGTGCGTCCCCGCACAAATGGCACATTCGTGTCTGTATTTACACTAATTATTCCAGCGGCACTGGCTGTCATTAAATGCAAAACAGCAGCCTTTCCTAAAGGCCGCTGTCGACCCTGTCGCAGCGGGTTGTCTAGGCGCTACCTGCCTTTGTGGCACAATCAAATTGAGCCACAAGCCCACATCTTTCATACCCCACCTTAGAGACGGGTGAATGGACAGTTTCTGACGAAAGGATTCGTCATAGAAAACCCACCCCAGGCCCCCAAAATTTTTATAGGCTTCCAAGATGTGATCTAGATGCTGGAAAAGCCCCCCACACCTTTCCGGGTGCTTCTCCGCCATAATGCCAGAATAAATACAAAAGGCTTGAAGCCAATTGTTAAACGACCTAGGGATTGCCCTGCGCCTTTCTTCTTCGCTTCTCTCCTCCCCCCTCCTTTCTGTTCTAACAAATTCTTTATGCGCAGGCAGGAGAGAAAGAATGTCAACATATTCCCCTTTCCAAATCTTTTCCTTAACATTTACACTTAAATGGTATCCTAAAGGGGACATTTCACATGGCATGGAATCTTTCATATATATCTCAGGGACCAGTAACCTTTGCCCAGCCGTCTGCAAGAGCTCAGGAGCTGATTTGTCAGACTGCATAGCAGAAACTTTATCTAGCTGAGATAGTAAGCTGACAGGCAGACTAGACAGTACTGGAGTAAGAGATGACACAGAAGGGTTAACAGAAATAGAAGCAGCAGACACAGCAGGTGCTGAACCTTTAGACAGTGATTGTATTATGGAAGACAAAGAGCCTACCAAACCAGATAGTACATGCAATTGGTTTAACTCACCACCAGCTGGAGCCTGCAACACCTGCTGCTGAGCCACCTGCTCCAGCATTGAAGGGGGGTCTTGCACCTGTAGCATCTGCTCACCTGTTGCATGCTGTGGCATGTCTGTGTTCTGAGTGCCTTGCTGACACTCTAAGCGCTGGTTCCCGGGAGACCGCTGCGCGCGCTGTCTCCCCCCACTGTCCTGTGCGGCCTGCTGCGGCTGGCCGCGCCGTCCTCCTCTTCCAGCCGGCGACTGCGAACAGGTCCGCCTCTTCTGACCTCCGCGGCGGCCTCGTGACGTCACACCGCCGCCATCTTCCCTCAGCATCACTAGCGGCGCACGGGTGTCTGTAGCTTCTGCGGAAGCCCCTCCTTCCCTCTCCGGCGGTGCGCGTCTCCTCGCTTTTGCAGGCGGAGCTGGTTCAGGAACTCCCTGCACCATGTCAGTGTCATTCCTCCTCTCGCCGCTCGCTACCAAGTCTCCACCCTCTTGCTCCAGCAGCCGTCCTTCTTCCTCCGGGGCTGACTCCAGGCAGCGTCTAAGCCATGCCTCTCCTCCTGAGCTGCCAGCTTTCTCTAATAGCTGCATCACCAGCGCTTCCATCATGTAAGATGTTCTGTGTAAGGTAAGAGCTCAAATCTTCCTGCTTGTTCAGCTGAAAAGAGGCAGAACCCTGCGCCTGCTGGCCCTTTTATAAGCAATCCCAAAATCCAGAAAGTTCCCTGAAACCTGATTGGCTCTTCTTGCTTCCTTGTGGACCGGCCCCAAAAGGGACGGGGCCCCTAACCCCACTGTACTAATGCAGCTAAACCTAACTTAATAATTTACCTTTTAAATTTGTGCTAGGGAGGCCGCAATCTCAGGAAAGTGGCCCCATAATGTGACCCCTTTATTCATTCTTTTGCATAAATCATCAATTAGTGGTAGATCGTAATGACCAGATTGTTTTATTGTATATGTGTCACACATTAATTTGTGTGTTTTATAGTCTCTTTATTCCTTTTTAATTTATGTTGGTTTTTGTTATGTCATTCTTGACAGCATGAACTGTCTTGGGCATATATAGAGTTCATTTTGTACACCGAAATGACACATAGAATTCCATCTCGGAAGCCAATGTATACACAAGATTTATGGCCCATATTTCATCTGTGTGTATTGTGCTGTAGATGTAATATTATATTGGCATTCATTGAGCGCTTAAGTTTATGTGGGCATCATGGTATGTTCACATTCAGTCAGGATCCAACCCCAAGGTTTTGTTATTTGTTAGCATGTCATTTTCAATCTTTTTATATAGACATTTGTTCCCGTGCGAATTGTTCCCATAGAATTATTTGTACATCTTTAATTGAACGGATGGTTTTCCATCGAGATGTCTATGGTCGGATGTACATCCCAGTCAATGCGCACAGGTTCGGAGCCATTATATATACACACATATATTTTTACATTGGGCTCCTCAGGTGTGCGCATTTGGCTGAATGTTTGCATTCACACGGGGGCATTCTCTTATTCATCTATTCATTTATTTTCTTTATCCAACCTTTTCACATAGACATTTACTTTAATGTGAATTGTTCACACAGAAAATCACGTAGATATTTTGATTGGATGGATTGTTTTCTATCGAGATGTCTATGGTTGGTTGGATTGGACGGAATGTTTTCCATCGAGATGTCTATGGTTGGACGTGCACTTCGGTTAATGCACACATTTTTGGAGCCTCTTCATGCGTGCGTGCTGAGCTGCATGTATATATGAAAACATGGGTACATTCTCAATTAACTCCTTACATGGACATTTGTCTTGATGAGAATCGTCCACATAGAACCATCTCATAGACTTGTCGATTGGATGGATCGTTTTTGTATGTCACAGTTGATGTGCACATCCCTGGAGTCATTATATATATATTTTTTATATACACACACATGCTTTTTCATCGGGCTCCCCATGTGTGTGCACCTAGCTATATGCCGGTGTACACATATGGGCATATTTTTGTCTCATATTTACATACTTGGTGTTTTTAAATACAGTGTCTTCAAGCACATTCAAACACATTTGCACACATATGCTTCTACTGCATGTTTGTGTAATGGTTCATCTTCATGCACAGTATACCTTCAGGAATGACTTCCATCCCAATAGACATATAGACTAATGCATTTATTAAAGAGACTTATACTTACATATTAATACAATTCTGTTCAGATATTAGTTTAAATAGAACATCCGTTCTTTTATTCACATTAAGTTCACTGTATAAATTATCAATATTAATAATAAAATTTCAAAATAAAAATAAATATATTTCAAAAGAGATATGCATATATCAGTACGGACTAAGCAATATTAATGCAAGCACTTTACAGTGCACCTAATCAATTTATAAGGTTGCTTTGCATTTCTCATCTATACATGTCCTAATTCTATATATATGCACATATATATATATATATATATATATATATACACACATTATATACACATTTTTTTCTCTCTTATGTATTTACACACATGGTCACACATGTTTTGGATGCACATTTATATTATACCACTTTTATAATTGGTAGTAATTTCATCCCTATTTATTCTTTATTTTATTTTATTTTATTTTCACCATTATTTTTATTGTTATTTTTTCGTTTCCACTTTACACCATATCACTTATCTTTTATATATATTATATATTTTTTAAAAATATTTTTTTCACATATCTGCATAGATTGTTATATGGTGAGGTATTTCTATCCTCTTTTATCATTGTGGTCAGTGAACCACACCCATTTCACCTGAATCACTTCATGTTTAATTAATTAATTTTCAATTAACTAATTATTTTCACCTTGGGGTTGGATCACATGACTTCCCCTGTTTAGGGTATATTTTGGGTAGCATTTGTGTAATAACTAGCTATGAGTAAGCACTTTAATAGTGTGAAACGCGTTAGCCAGATGTGATCAGTTTGTTGTGTTGTGCAGTGTGTTTTGGTTTCCTGAACCTTTTTTTGGAATAAAGGCTTTTTAACCGGAGTGCTGCGTCCAGAAGACTTTCCTGGTGTGTTAATGCACCTTGGGTCATTTGTTGTGGTAATGTAGCTCATTCATTTCCATTTATAGTTCCACTTGTCGTGGAAGTACAGGTACCATGCAGAGCACACAGCCTATATTTCCTGTGCTAAATAAGCACACATCAGATTTCATCTTTTTGCAATAATGCTGCCTATACCTAAGTTCCACTTACCGTTCATCCCATCATTCATCCCAATAAAGGCAGCACCACACGGCTAGCTATGTTCTCATCGTCAGGCCATCCCAGAGCAGACTGCCTAGCCGACGCCTCCTCAAAGACTTTTATTAGACTCAAAAGATCTCACAGACAGGAGGTGATTGGCTGCAGCAACCAATCACCTCCCCCATGGGAGGGGACATCACAGGATGTCCCCTCCACACAGGAGAATGACCATACAAGGACATCCCCTCCTACAGGGTTTAAATATATACAATTCAATACAATAATACAATGAATACAATAACGTATGATGGCTAAAGTTGATAGGAATCCTTATTCTGCGCTATTCCATAGAATAACGCATATTCAGATTATACTATTATTGAATGGGGGAGGGAGGCTATCTGCAGACGCGCGCTACGAATCCCAATCAATGTTGATCAGACACAGCAGAGA
This sequence comes from Rana muscosa, assembly GCA_029206835.1. Classification (NCBI taxonomy): domain Eukaryota; kingdom Metazoa; phylum Chordata; class Amphibia; order Anura; family Ranidae; genus Rana; species Rana muscosa. The sequence goes on along the minus strand of CM055128.1, from coordinate 180,676,507 downwards.
CAAGAGCACGCATCTGCCTATAACCAATGATGTCGTTGCAGAGCGAGCATATCCCCTCCTTAACGATCGTCCGTGCTAATGCACAGAGGGCCCCCGTCGGTGGACATATCCGCACCCTGCAAACATCACACTCCAACCTCAAGACGTTTTCCCCTACCAGACGGGATTCAACCAGCCTCAGACTGCCCCAATCAGCTCTTTAGAGCGGGTTGCGGAAGTACTAACACTGGGTGACACTATGACAATACATATTAAATACATCTTCATAAAAATCTCCACAACAGTCCTCCCTTTTTTGTCATATGCACTCCATGTGTCCATCGATGAAACTTGATCTGCTTCTTACACCTGTAAATGAATCAGTCCTTAGTCCATAAAAAGGAAAACACGGCTTGACATGTAGACTCTACTCTTCAGGGGCATGACTTATAAAGGAGGACATGACATGGTAAGCTGTAGTAATCGCCGATCCATCTGTGATCCTCTGTCTTGTATGTGGGTCCGGTTTCGGGGCGTCTCATCAAGGAAACTCTGGTCACGTGTCAAATCAGGCAACAGGAGCTCCTCGTCACGACATAGAAAGAATAGAAATAAAAACGACATGAGTATATATATTCCCACTTCCTTTAACCACGATCCGCTGTAAAATAAAAATTAGATCCCCAAAGATTCCCAGACCCTTAAAATAGACTCCCAACCTTCACTTAGCTACAGCTCTGGCTTCAACAATTACATGAAGAACCCTATCCTTAACGGATGAGAATTGTTCAATCGTATCCCAAGCTCGAGCCCCCCCCCACCTTGTACATGCAGGACACCATGCCCAGACCTGCTGGGGGTTGGTGACCAAATCCCTTCTAGCTGTCCCTGCCATTCTTAAATTCCCGCGCCATCAGATCCTCGCGATCGGCCACGAGATAAGATGCTGGGACAGCTTCACCATCACGCATGAACCTCTTGCTTTGGGAGAATTACCTTTATAAGCTGCAGATCCGCATAAACACCAAACTAAAGTTCAAACACACTTGTGGGCTACCTAGATACCCAAACTGACAAGAGGCAGAGCCATTAAAACTAACCAATTTTACCCTCTAAAAATACATCGTTAGATTCCATTGACAAGTGTCTGTCTGGAGTCTTCACTAGTTTGTTAAAACTCCTCATACCCATAATAACATCATAAATGGCATGTACCGCTGTCATCGCTGGGGACTAAAACTCGGTGAAGACTCAGAACAGGCCCAGCAATCGGTCCTGTTCGCTTTCTGAGCGAGTCAGGTAATACACTTTAAATAATAACTTGGGATGCTTTTCATCGTTACCCTTGCTAAAATTTACTAAACAACAAAAATATAAGTAGATGAAGATACTCCTCATTCTTTGGTGTGGTTGAGCCGCTTCTTGCAGTGGCTGGTGTGGTCTCATCCCTCAAGCTTCTTTACAACGACCCAGTCACCTGGTTGGAAAGAATGTAAACTGATTATTGTGTCAGGGTCCAGGAGGGACTCGTGAACCCTGTGGTGGACATTTTGAAGTTCATGTCACAGCGATCGCACCTCCCCCATCAGCCGAGAATATAAGTGACAGCTAATGAGGAGAGTACGACTCTGGTTTTGATTGACCTCCAAACAACCCTCATATGACAATAACCCAGACATCGGGACTGTGGTCACTGCATAACCTGTGCGTGGCTTACAATACCTGGAACCATTGATAAGGTTCTTAGCCTCTGGGATGGGAACCTACTTCACCAGACTGCTGCTTGCGGTTTCAAATTCTATCAAAGAAAGACAGTCTTGGCACAAACTTGGTTAGAATTACAGAGGTTATTATTAGTTTGAAAAAAAAAAAAAACTGTCACTCTTACATTTATCACTTCTCCCCCCCCCCCTTTTCTTCCTCATTACAGACCGAAGGAAGAAATGCGTGGTGTAGGAAAAGAAAAGAAACAATGAAATAGCCTATGATACTTTTACCTCCCTTAGACTCGTATTTATCCATATGTACCGCTGTCTACATACACCTGTTCTCTGTGTACAAACTCCTTGGACCTGAAAAATACTTATAAACAAAATCATTACTCTATCCTTCATATTTAACCTGCAAAGAATGGAAAACAATAATGACATTCCTGTACATTGGTAAATTGTCAATGACATTCTTTCAAAACTGATTCAAACAAAACCCTCTGTAACCCTTACTTTTCTTGTTCCTACAAAAATACAACAGCCGCGATGCATCGGAGGATCGCCGCGGTAAGTTCGAACCTATTCACGTTACTACATACAAACACTCAGATACAAACGTGGGGGAGATACTTCCCAGTTTCCAAAACCACAAATGAAAAAACAAAAACAGCCAGAATTCTACCTTTACTCTTTCAGCAATAGAAAAAAAAAATACAATGGGACAAACATGAGAGCAGCTCGAGAACCTTACATGGACCAGCCATACAAAGTTCAAACAAACGGGCATGAGAATTTAACCTCCATCAACACTTATCATTACATATTTCTGAAGCCGCAGCTGAACTACATCCATTCCAGAGGGATACCCAAAATAGTATCCTTGGACCACCTATGTTAATCTTTTTGGGGTTCAAAGGCCTTTGCCCCAAAACTAGGCTTCGTGCACCGTGTGACCGTCTGACTGTGGGAAGCCTCCATTCCTTCCCTTTGCACAGACCTCCTTGTGTCCATGGCGATTCGAATCGGCTTATCGTCTTAAACCTGCGTCCAGGTTAAACCGTTGCACCCATTTCGGAGAGCACCGCCAGGTGTCTTATTATACGGTGGATTGAAGAACTACAACCACTATCTGGTCAAGTCCTCCAACTAGAAACCCTAACCGAGGCGTCAACTCTATGGCTTGTTGTCCCAACACTTTTGGAACTACAGTAACAACCACAGATCAACCCCCGAATTAGGCCTCTACCCCTCACAGTGTATGCACACACAAGCGTTTCCGCTATACACCCATACATTGTGTCGCCAGACGAAACCACACAGAACAATTACGCCAGTTTACCACCTGCAGAACAATGTGGCTTCTCTCTGTATCTAGATGATAAAACAATGGTGATGCCCCCCTGTTAGCTCTCTACCCAAAACTTTATTACAGTACAAAACTTCACAAAACTGGAACAAAATATAAAACACTTTTAAACGCAAAAATGCTTTCCATTCTCCTTCCAAGCACAAATCTCATTGGCCAACCTTTCAGACAACCCCAAGCTCCTCCCACCAACTTTCTGCTGATATATAAAATGCTGACAAGAAACTTCCGGTTACATGCTCAGCTCTCAAAAAAAAAAAAACTGGTTTATTTACATATCAATTGTTCAGGAAGAGGGAGGGGAAGGGGGGAGCCCAGCCACATTGCTGTGTCTATTAAGACACCAAAAAATCCATGGAATCCAATACAAAAACCGCCGCTCATATACTGTAAAGTCAGCTGACCCTGCAATAGCTTACATTTACTTAAATGAAAACAGAGAAATCCCCATCCTAACACCACCTGCATGGAGTTTGCATGTTCTCCCTGTGTCTCACTACTCTCCCCAGCAGTGCACAGGTCAAACTGTAAACGCATAAAACAGGACAAAACTGCGCCAATCAACAAATGCCAATACAGCATATTCAGGGGCCGTGTTTGCTAAACTGGAACTTCCTATCTCAAACTGTAAACGTCTCTCAAGATGGCCGACAAGCCAGGACAACAAAATGGTGGATGAACACCGCACACCTCATTGACAACAACAACAATGGCACAATTAACGCATGCAATTTTTCCCCGCCAAAACCAGCATCTCTTTAAAAGAAAATCAAAAATGTTTTTCTCCACAAAGACAGACTACACAATTGAGATTTTTCTAAATGATCATCAAAATCCACTGAAAAATGTGTGTCTTGAGTCAGCTACACTCCACAAGGCTCATGCCATCTCCACAAAGCCTCACACCTGAGACACCACATGAGCACTAAAACATTTTAAAAACTCTTTGGCCACTAAACAGCACATTCAATAAATGTAAGTTACAACATTATTCAACACTTTTCTCTACCTAAAGTTCACACACACAGTGGCATCAGTTTCCATAACAAGCCATCGCAAACATTCAATGGGCGTATTCCTTTCAACAAAACAGCTACTATTGTCTGGCTTCCAACATGCCTTGCAGCAGGCTGCTTTCAACTTAAAAAAAGACAGACCCTTTACTTAAAATATTTTTACACTTATGGGGACATGTGTCTTTGTCCCGTACGAAGGTAGAAATCACAATTTATCCATTTCTATTTTTCATAGAAGTCTCAAACACTACACACATACAGTATATTGTTGCTTGTACATCAGATTATCTCTCAGGGCGTAGCTCTTTCAGCACCATTGTAACCGATGACCATGCTGCCTGCCCCTCCCCCATTCAAGCACATGGCAGCCAAACAATCATCTATGTCAAGGTCACCTGTGGCCAGGTGACAGATGCACACCGTAGGGGGACAGGAGTGCACCGCAAGGTAGTGAACCCTATGGCTGACTGCTGCGGATAGGAAACTGGGTGGTTGTGGAAAGCGGGACCAGAGGAGCACAACCGGGATCCTAACAGAAGCTAGAGCCAAGATTCCCCAGGGCGCGGAGTCTAAGACCCAGCAGGTCTTCTCCAGGGCCTCTAGTGGTGAGGATGTTATGCTGCAGGCTGGGACCAGGTCGCGGCCCCTGGAGTTTCCTAGCTCACGCCCCGTAGGATAAGGGGAAAAGAGGGGAAGCAGCAGCACAAGATATGAGAGAACCGAATAACAAGCTGAAGGTCAGGGGCCACAAGCAGACAAGGATAACGAAAGAACGAGCCGAAGGTCAAGGGTCACGAGCAGACAGGGATAGTCGGGGACAAGCCAAATATGTAACAGAGAGACAGACGTAGCACACGGCAGGCAGGAACCCAAACACACAATGCCTAACAAACACGTTGATCAGCAAAGCAGGCTTGCAGTGCACAGGTTAATATAGTGTTCTGTGATAGGGCCTGGGGTGGAGTCAGGCTGGGAGGAGATTATAAAGGAAGCCAGGTGAAAGGGTTCTGGCCTCTAAGATGAACACATGGGAAGGAAGGTAAGCTGACAGACAAACACTACTGCATATCCATGACAGTACCCTCCCTCTTATGGGCCCTCCCCCGCCTGGGCCCAGGCTTAAAGGGAAATCTCTGATGAAACCTTCTCAACAGATGAGGTGCAGCGACATCAGATGCAGTGATCCAAGACGCCTCCTCAGGACCAAAACCTCTCCAATGCACAAGGTACTGAAGAATGCCTCTGCAGAGCCGAGAATCCAGAACTTGTCTAACCTCGTACTTAAGATTATCCTCAGAGACTGAAAACAAGGTAGGGAGATGACAAGAAGATCTATTGAGGACCAAAGGCTCTCTAGGAATAAGCAAGGGCATGAGAGGATCAACAGGAATCTGAGGAGGGTCCCCTAGACCCTTAAAGGGGAACTGGTCATCTTGCACAGGACCATCAAACTGGGCAGATGTCAGTGGAACCCTGAAGTCAGGTTGGTTAGAGGGTGACATGTCGCCGGAGTCAAACTGAATAGCTGAAGGACAAGCAGAATGTCCTGAACAAGAAAAAGTAGGACGCTCACTGGGCATGGGCTGGACTGGCATAACTAGTACAGAGGCAGAGTGAATAGCTGAGTCAGGTGTAGCGACTACCTGAATCGCATCGCAAGACGTAGCAACTGCAGGACTTGTAGACAAGCTAGCCTGGCTGTGCGTCCAAGGGTGGTTAGGGACAGAGAAATGTAAATGGTTATGCAACCTGGAATGAATGACCGGCTCAGATTCACAGGGGGCAACCTTGGGTAGGCAGGACGAGGAACAGGAGGGACCCCAAGCCAGGATCTGTCCAGTAGTCCAGTCCACATGAGGAGAATGGAGCTGTAACCATGGGAGACCCAAAATTATAGGCGTTGAGGCCTTGGGTAAGATAAGGAAGGATATCCACTCCTGGTGGAGTGTCCCTACCGACATCTTAACAGGGAGGGTCTGGAAGCGGATAGGTCCCCCTGGGAGAACAGTACCATCAATCGCCAAGACCACCAATGGTGTGGTGAGGGGCAAAAGAGTAAGTCTCATGGACGATGCGATTTCCCAGTCCATAAAATTACCAGCAGCTCCGGAATCCAGATATGCTGAGACCGAATGAAAAGAAGCACCAACATGAAGGAACACAGAAAGCAGAAGACGAGAAGGGGAAGGTGATATTTCTGGGTCCAATACTCCACTTTCCAGATGAAGTGGACCCGAACGTTTTTCTGGACAAAGAGAGCAAGTGTCACGAAAATGACCTTTGCCCCCACAGTAAAGACACAGACCAAGAGTTCTGCGCCTAGCACGTTCCTCGGGGGATAGCCTGGTCCGACCCAGCTGCATGGGTTCCTCAGCTGGTAGGAGATGCTCTACGGGTCGAAGAGAGGGGAGCTCAGGCTGACTAAGAACCAAGGAGTGCTGGCGTTGCTTTTCTAAGGTCCTCTCCTGAAAGCGAATATCGATCTGGTTACACAAGGAGATAACGCCGGCCAGATCAGTGGGGATGGTTCTTCCTGCTAATTCATCCTTCACTCTATCAGACAGGCCATGCAAAAAGGTTGCGACTAAGGCCTCATTGTTCCAGCTCAACTCAGCCGACAGTATGCGGAAATGAAGGGCATACTGTCCCACAGAAGCAGACTCTTGGCGGAGACGTAAAAGGGCGCTGGCCGCTGAAGAGACACGAGCCGGTTCTTCGAAGATATTCCGAAAAAGTTTCAAGAAGCCAGACAGGCTAGAAACCACTGGATCATTCAGTTCCCACAGAGGGGCTGCCCAGGCTAAAGCTTCACCAGAGAGGAGGGAAATGATATAGGCTACCTTAGCCCGATCAGACAGGAAGTTTTGGGGCTGGAGCTCAAAATGAATTGTGCATTGGCTAAGGAACCCCCTGCAAGCCTTGGAGTCCCCAGAGAAACGGGACGGAGCTGGCAGTTGTAGTGAGTGTGTGGCTGCGACTGGTGCAATAGGTGCAGCCGCTGGTTGTATTTGAGGTTGCGGATTCAGGGTTCCCAAGGAGGCCTGAAGCTGCTCAAAGCGAGAAGCCAGATCCTGGAGGAATCGCATCACCTGAGTCTGATTCGATTCCTGGGTTTCAAGTCTGCAAACTATGCCCTGCAACGGATCATCCACGGGTAACGGGATGTCAGCCGGGTTCATGGCTGATCAAACTGTCAAGGTCACCTGTGGCCAGGTGACAGATGCACACCGTAGGGGGACAGGAGTGCACCGCAAGGTAGTGAACCCTATGGCTGACTGCTGCGGATAGGAAACTGGGTGGTTGTGGAAAGCGGGACCAGAGGAGCACAACCGGGATCCTAACAGAAGCTAGAGCCAAGATTCCCCAGGGTGCGGAGTCTAAGACCCAGCAGGTCTTCTCCAGGGCCTCTAGTGGTGAGGATGTTATGCTGCAGGCTGGGACCAGGTCGCGGCCCCTGGAGTTTCCTAGCTCACGCCCCGTAGGATAAGGGGAAAAGAGGGGAAGCAGCAGCACAAGATATGAGAGAACCGAATAACAAGCTGAAGGTCAGGGGCCACAAGCAGACAAGGATAACGAAAGAACGAGCCGAAGGTCAAGGGTCACGAGCAGACAGGGATAGTCGGGGACAAGCCAAATATGTAACAGAGAGACAGACGTAGCACACGGCAGGCAGGAACCCAAACACACAATGCCTAACAAACACGTTGATCAGCAAAGCAGGCTTGCAGTGCACAGGTTAATATAGTGTTCTGTGATAGGGCCTGGGGTGGAGTCAGGCTGGGAGGAGATTATAAAGGAAGCCAGGTGAAAGGGTTCTGGCCTCTAAGATGAACACATGGGAAGGAAGGTAAGCTGACAGACAAACACTACTGCATATCCATGACAATCTACTTACAAACTGCTCAGTGCACTAAATACCACAGCTATACCTTCATTTCATACACAATATACAGTTTCCATCAGCATTCACACAGGCACAAACACTACACTCAGACATACACACACAATCGGATTCACAGACACACACACACGCATCTCTCGTACTGCAAACTTACAGCATTATTTCAAAAAGACAAAAAATTTGTTCTTTTACAGAGCAGAGCCCCCACGCATCGGGTCGTAGATCCACTCTCCCCCATTTCGATCCGATGTCCAAGGGGCTCTATCTAGTCCCTTCAGAGTCGCCATTCTGTCGTGGAAGTACAGGTACCATGCAGAGCACACAGCCTATATTTCCTGTGCTAAATAAGCACACATCAGATTTCATCTTTTTGCAATAATGCTGCCTATATCTAAGTTCCACTCACCGTTCATCCCATCATTCATCCCAATAAAGGCAGCACCACACAGCTAGCTATGTTCTCATCATCAGGCCATCCCAGAGCAGACTGCCTAGCCGACGCCTCCTCAAAGACTTTTATTAGACTCAAAAGATCTCACAGACAGGAGGTGATTGGCTGCAGCAGCCAATCACCTCCCCCATGGGAGGGGACATCACAGGATGTCCCCTCCACACAGGAGAATGACCATACAAGGACATCCTCTCCTACAGGGTTTAAATATATACAATTCAATACAATAATACAATGAATACAATAACGTATGATGGCTAAAGTTGATAGGAATCCTTATTCTGCGCTATTCCATAGAATAACGCATATTCAGATTATACTATTATTGAATGGGGGAGGGAGGCTATCTGCAGACGCGCGCTACAAATCCCAATCAATGTTGATCAGACACAGCAGAGACAAGAGCACGCATCTGCCTATAACCAATGATGTCGTTGCAGAGTGAGCATATCCCCTCCTCAACGATCGTCTGTGCTAATGCACAGAGGGCCCCCGTCGGTGGACATATCCGCACCCTGCAAACATCACACTCCAACCTCAAGACGTTTTCCCCTACCAGACGTGATTCAACCAGCCTCAGACTGCCCCAATCAGCTCTTTAGAGCGGGTTGCGGAAGTACTAACACTGGGTGACACTATGACAATACATATTAAATACATCTTCATAAAAATCTCCACAACACACTTTAACACAAAGAGCGGGAAATTCTCATCACAGAAGGCTGACTCAGACCCTGGAATATCACCTCTCCGCCTCTTTACTGGTTCTAGGGGCTCACCGTTGGTAGATTTCACTCCACCCGAGCAGAAGATGGGAGTGGCAGCTCAATACTCTATCAATCCAAAACAAACGAAATACGTCTCAATCACCATAGCACCAGCCATATGGGATAATGACAGTTAGCAATTTGGGTGGGGGAAGGTTGTCCCTCAGAAAATGGCCATTTGGCCAATATACCCTAAAATGCCTGTGGCTACCTTACCTATACCACTTGTCTAACTGGCTGACAGAGCCCTCTGAAATTTCAAAAGTTTCAAAATTTGAAACCTACCTCAGCAATCTACTTTCCTGGCACCAGCATGAATACATTGGGTAGTAAGCTACCACGGACTGGTGCCAAGGAAGGAAAATTACAGTAAGTATTTGATACAACTTTTTGTGTTCCTAGTGGCAATATGGCTGCATACTACTACATGTATGCTACCATGGACTGGTGCCAAGAAAGGAAAATTACGATAAGTATTTGATACAAATGTTTGTGTTCCTAGTGCCAACATGGCAGCATGTAACTAAAAGGCAGGTTTTATCCACCCACCGACTTGTATACAATTTTAGGGCAATTTTGAAGCATTTTACCAAGGCACCCCTAAAGAAACCTCAAGGCACCCTGATTGAAAAAGGCTGAATTTGACAATAAGGCTGTACGCTGTTGTGCGCCAGGGATTATTCAAAGCATGCTCATGAATGTGGATCTCAGTGGGCAACTGTGGGTCCAGGAGATGAATTACACTGGCTCCACACACTGTATGGCCCCTGGTGTGCATGAGGGCTAAAGCCCTGTACACACGATCAGATTTCCTATGGTTTTTTAACCGATGGATTTTTCCATCAGAAAACCGATGAAGCTGACTTTCATCAGTCTTGCCTACACACCATCAGTCTAAAAACCGACTGTTCCAAACGCGTTGACGTAAAACACTCAGATGAGCCGAGAAAAATGAAGTTCGATGCTTATGAGCATGCGTCGACTTGATTCTGAGCATGCGTGGGTTTTTTATCCGATGAAGTTCCCCACAGACGATATAAATTTGCTATCGGTTTTTTAACCATCTGATAAATGTAAAACATGTTCTATTTTTTAAAACCAATGGAAAAAAGACCGATGGGGCCCATACACGATTGGTTTGTCCGATGAAAAAAGTCCATCGGACTGTTTTCATCGGTTAAACCTATCGTGTGTACAGGGCTTTAGATTTACCCCAACAATTAATAAGAGAACCTATGGAAAACTATCCATACAGTTTCTACCCAATCAGGCGGGTCTTACATAGTTGTTCGCAAACCTAAAAGAGATTATACAGTCAGATTATAATATGTGTTGGGCAGCACAGTGGCTAAAGCCCCGTACACACGGTCGGACTTCCATCGGACTTTTCCGTGTTTTTTTTGTCCGAACGGAGTTGGTCGGGAACACCCATAGCATACACACGCTCTGACGTTTCTGCAAACTTTCCCAAAACTTTTTGCAACATCACGTGGTTTTTCTGCTCTTTACCGCCACCCTTTGATCAACCTCTGCTCTTGTTGGTTGATTTTAACATTAGTTGTTTAGTCCATCGGACAAAAGTCTGATGGTTTCCTGTACACACGGTCGGACTTTGCTCCATCTGACTTTTGTTGGGCAAAAGTTTGTCCGTTTGCAGACCCAACTTTTGTCCGATGAAAACAAAACCAAACGAAAAAAAGTTTGTCCGATGGAGCGTACACACGGTCGAATTGTTGGTCCAACTTGCTTAAAACGAAGTTTGTTGGGCAAAAGTCAGACCGTGTGTACGAGGCTTTAGTGGTTTGCACTTCTGACTGACAGCACCAGGGTTGTCAGTTTGAATCCCAACCATGGCACTACCTGAACAGAGTTTGCATGTTCTCCCTTTGCCTGTGTGGGTTTTCTCTGGGTACTCCTGTTTCCTCCCACACTCCAAAAGACATGCTGGCAGGTAAATTCGTTCCTATCTAAATTGGCCCCAGTATGTGTGTGTATGAATGTGAGTTAGGGACCTTAGATTGTAAGCTCATTCAAGGTAGGGACTGATGTGAATGTGTAATGTACATGTAAAGCGCTGCATAAATTGACAGCGCTATATAAGTTCCTAAAATAAATACATGTGTAGTGAGCTTAAAGTATATGTGAACTCTAACTGAATGATGTTTGCTAAAGCACTGTGTATAATAACTAATTAAAAGCAAGGGGAGAGGCGCCTCTGAGTGCAGATGTTTAAAACAATTTAATAAGAGATTGCAATACAAGCAACTCACATTTTGGAGGATTAAAACAGGCATTGTACGATATCCAAGTGCGGAAGAGGGTGTCATCAGGTCAGTCATCAGTCTCCTTATCCTGCTGGGGCGCTGTGTTGCTGGTTCTTCTTTCCTCTGCACCGCTTTAGATGTATAGAATAGCCGGCGGCGGTGGAGATGCTGCAGAACACGGCCTGGATGTTGTTTTTTCCGGCAGGCAAGGGCCGATGACGTCACTGGCATGCAACGCGTTTCCTGAGCCGGCGTGCTGCGTGTGACGTGGCAGTCGCGCTCCTTTGTCAAGCTAGTGAAGGGGCTGGAGGAGCTACTTTTTGATGGACATGGAGGGGGCGGAGAGAGGACAGAGGGGCGGGGCTAGAGTACGGAGGCAAAAACTGTGTGTGTCAGCAGAGAGAGCTATCAGTCATGGCGTGTTGGTAAAGCCAGACTGAGACATATAAATGGTGATTGAAGCAGAATACTGAGCACTATATATAAGGGAATATACTAAAATCTAACATCTAACAATATATGTGATAAGCGTAAGGATAAGGATAATTGTAAGGGGCTGGAGGAGCTGGTTTTAAATGGACATGGAGGGGGCGGAAAAAGGAAAAAAGGGGGGCGGGACTAGAGTATAGAGATGAGAGATATGTGTCAGCAGAGAGAGCTATCAGTCATGGCAAGCCAGACTGGAGCATGTATATGGTGAATGGAACTTAATACTGAACAATACTGAGCACTATATCTAAGGGGATATAATAAATATATGTGGTAAGCGTGGGGATGAGAATGATTCTAAGTAAAAGGGCAATAGATTAAAGAGGGGTAGATAATTTGTATATACATAAGAATCCATATGCATATATACAAGAGGGGGGGGGGAAGGGATGGGGAGGGAAGAATATATGTGTATGCATATGTGAAAAAGCACGTGAAGACACATATAACTGTGCATATGGAAAATAGGGGAAAGACATAGATATGTGTACACAAATGTATGCGCACATGAGGATAGATCAAAAATGGTCATACGAGGTGGGTGGGGGGAGGGAAGGGAAAAGAACTAGGCCTATATCTACATGCACATGTACATGAGCGTACACACCCGCATGTACATATTTGGGACGAAAATGGAGATAAATAGTCATTCAAAAGGTCCATATATTGAAAGCTTCTATAGAGTGGTTTACGCAGACCTAGTTAAATTGTGCAATTCTACCTCCTCTTCCAAACACAACAACCTCTCACCATCGGAAACTAAAGCACTAGATCTATTACACTGACAACATTATAACATTATAATAAAACCTGCTGATAAAGGAGGAAGCATAATCATCCTGGATAAGGCCGACTACCTAAAGGAAGCTTACAGACTCTTGTCTGACAGCATCACCTATACCAAACTCAATAAGGACCCAACTACAGAGTTTGCCAAAGAAGCAGATGTTTTAATATCCAACGCACTCAAAGATGACATTATCTCCAAAACCGAAAGTTCATTTCTACGGAAAAACTTCTACCATATCCCATATTTCTACTACCTGCCCAAGATTCATAAAAACTCACAACATCCACCAGGTAGATCGTCGCAGCTATGAATAGTGTAACTACAGGATTCAGTATGTATATAGACCTATTCCTTCAACCCATTGTTTGCCAATTACAATCATACATTTGTGACAGTACACATCTCCTAGAACTCCTGTCCCCCTACAGGTGGGAACCATCATACGTCTGGCTGTCACTTGATGTATGTTCATTGTATACATCAATTCCACACACTTTTGGGCTCATGGCACTGGAACAATTCCTGCTTCTGGAACCACTCATTAACCCCCGCCAGGCTGACTTTATCAAGCTAGCCACTCAATTCTGTTTAACCCACAACTACTTTAATTTTAATGGAGACTTCTATCTACAATCACAAGGCACGGCGATGGGGGCCAATTTCGCTCCCTCATACGCCAACCTAGCCATGGGTTTCTGGGAGACCCACCATATTCATGCCAATAATCCGTTTGCAGCAAATATCGTCTTTTTCGGACGATATATAGATGACCTTCTTATTATTTGGGACGGTCCCCTTGAGCTTATTCACTCCTTCGTACAACATTGTAACAACAACACCTACGGGCTGTCCTTTACATCCGTCTGTGACCCTTCCACTATAGCCTTCCTGGATCTTGAACTTGGACATGATGAAGACACCATCTTTGCCAGAAACTATACCAAGCCTACCGCTGGAAACTCGTACTTGCACTATAATAGCTGTCACCACAAGAATTGGATTAACAATATCCCTAAGGGCCAATTCTGTCGCCTCAGACAGAATTGTACCAGAGATTCGGACTACATTGAACTTAGTACAAACCTCAAAAAGAAATTCATGGACAAACAATACCCTGAAAATCTGGTTGATGACGCACACAGATTCTACCTCCATGGCAAGCCACCAAAGACTGAGCGAGCCATACGTGATTGCTCGACCAGATTCATTACCACTTTCCACTCTAGACACAAGAACATGGAAAAAATACTATCCAAACATTGGAACATTCTTCAGCAGGATCCACATCTGAAATCCGAACTGCCACCTCACCCCAGAGTTATCTACCGCAGGGCTCCAAATCTAAAGAACAAACTCGCTCCCAGCAAACTCAAACCCACCACTTCATTCACACCTACACCGGTTCTCATACCAATCACAGGAATGTACCAATGCCGTAAACCACTGTGCAAAACATGCAAATTTGTTCAACATGGCCAAAAATGTTTCAGCACTAAAGGGAAAACATACCAGCTAAAGGAATTCTTCAACTGTTCCTCAGATTTTGTAGTGTACGGCCTTAGTTGCCCATGTGGCCTAATGTACGTAGGCCGCACCATACGCCCACTAAGACAGAGGTTTGGGGAACACCGTAGATACATAGAGGGTGGAACAGACCCCCCACAGTGTCCCCAAACATTTTGCCAAGGTACATCAAAAATCCACCACAGGACTTCAGGTGTGGGTTATCGAGCAAATCGACAGATCCCTCCCTGCAGCCGAAAGATTCAAAAAACTTTGCGCCCGTGAGACCTATTGGATTTATAGCCTTGATGTCCTCTCACCTGGAGGTATTAATGAGAATATCGAAGTTCACACCATCCTGTAATACCTCTCCTCTGACTTCCCTGTCCCCTTCTTTAGAGAGATATATATGTATGCATAGGTGTATATATATGTATATATATATGTATGTATGTGTATATATATATATATATATATATTGTGACAGCAGGAAGGTAAAGTCACCTGGTTGCATCCAGGGGGGTAGATATATTTCTCCCAGATTCAGGCTTTATGCCGACTTATACAACTAGGGAGTTGATGAAGCCCAGCTGAGGCTAGTGGGCTCATGAATGACTCATACCTCTAGGGAGAGTGCTGGGCGTCGTGAGGCAGGGAGTTGATGAGACCAGCTGAAGCCTGTCAGTTCGTTTAAGGCCTCTATAAAAACTCCCAGCTTCATTAGATGTTAGCTCATGCCTGGAACCAGACCTGTGTGGACTGTCTAGGGAGAGTGAACCCCTGTGCGGTGAGGCAAAGCCTGTGTGGCTATTTGTTTGGACTTTTACTAAACCAGGGACTTAGGGACTAGGACAGCACCAGGCTGATCCCAGTTGTTAGTTTAGGAAACCTGCATGTTTAGTCAGAGGTCAAACTGACCAGGATTTATTTTGTTTGTTTCTTTTTGGCTTTGCTGTGTTTTGTCACTGTACATAGAGAAATAAACCGCACCTTTTGATTTTGAAAACCACAACCTCCGTCTGCTGGCCCTGTTTTTGTGTGGGGAGCCCAACCAGGGGGTCACACACACCCGCTACCGAGTTAACCCCCTCACAGTTGGTGGAGAACCAGTGGCAGTTTTTTTTAAGCCAGCATGGAGGAGATACTGAAACAGCTGGCTCTAGCAAATGCCAATCAACAGCAGACAAATGCAGGTTTGCAAAGGAGCCTTGCAGCCCAGCAGCAAGCTCATCAACAAGCCCAGCAGCAATCTGAGGCCCGCTTCATAGACCTGTTACAGAAGCAAGAGCAGAGACTACAACAAATGGAAGCAGTAATGCAGCAACGTCCGCAGACCAGTGAGGAAAGCCGCCCCACTAATACCGCGTCCTTTGGGGTGAGTCGTTTATTGACAAAAATGACTGGAGAGGATGATCCAGAGGTATTTTTGACCACATTTGAAAGGACTGCTGAAAGAGAAAAGTGGCCTGAGGAGCAGTGGGCTGGACTGGTGGCTCCTCTGTTAACTGGTGAATCGCAGAAGGCTTACTATGACCTAGAGCCTGACCAAGCAAAAGACTATGTGATGCTAAAAGCTGAAATATTGGCAAGGCTGGGTGTCACCCTGGCTGTCCGGGCTCAGCGTGTGCATAACTGGACTTTCCAGCTTGGAAAACCCCCCAGGTCTCAAATGTATGATCTCATTCACCTGAGCAGGAAGTGGCTACAGCCAGAGACTTTGTCCGCACCGGAGATTGTGGAACGTGTTGTGATGGATCGTTTCTTGAGAGCTCTTCCTACCGCCATTCAAAAGTGGGTAAGCCATGGAGACCCAGAAACGGCCGGTAAACTTGTGGATCGTGTAGAGAGATACTTGGCTACAGAGAACCTGACGGCCTCTTCCAGAGACTCTCGGACTTTCCACCCTAAGACCAGACCATCCCCAGGGGCGGATAAGAGGATTCCAAGGGGTGAGGGTGGAGAGAGTGAGAGGGTGGGAGCTCTACCCCAAGTTTGGCGAGAACAGCCTGGGAAATCAGCGGCTCAAGAGGCCGCAAGAAGGATCGTTTGCTACCGCTGCCGGCAAGCGGGACATATTGCAGCAAATTGCCCGGTTGTGGAGGAACCCATGCAATGTGACTTTCTGATGGACAGACGTCAGTCGCTGTGTGCGACAGTCGCATGCACTGCCATTCGGGGAACTGAGAAACATTTATGCAAAATGTGTATTAATGGTAGAAATGTTGTGGTATTACTGGATTCAGGTAGCCTTGTGACCCTGATAAAGGCTGAATTAGTTAAAACAGAGGTCTCTGGGAATAGCAAGGTAGCTGTTATTTGTGTGCATGGGGACACCCGAGAGTATCCAGTGACTACAGTGTGTTTCGAGACCCCCAAAGGTACCCTCTCTCATCCAGTGGGGTTAGTATCTCAATTACCGCATGATGCCATTGTGGGAAGGGATTTTCCGAAGTTCTGGGAACTGTGGGATGATCCTGAGCCCCCCACTGGTGCCCCTATGTACCAGGAATGTGATAGCCAGAACTCCTCTGAGAGTGGTGAGGACTCTCCAGAATTTCCCTTGTCAGTATTGGCAGGGGAGACTCAAGAAACTGGAGAGGAGCCCACCTCCTCAGACGAAAACCTACCGTCTGTGGAGTTTTCTGATCTGGAGGTTCACAGGGAAAATTTTGCCACAGAACAGTTAAAAGACCCCGCCCTAATAAAGGCACGGGAAAACGTAGTGGAAATAGATGGCGAGTTAGTGAACCCAGATAATACCTGCACTTACCCATACTTCAGCGTAGAGAAGGACCTACTGTATCGGGTGGCAAAAAGGGCAGAAGAAACCGTTGAGCAGCTGGTGGTGCCCAAACCTTACAGGAAGTTGGTGTTGGAGTTGGCCCATGGGCACATTCTTGGAGGTCATCTGGGGACAGAGAAAACCCGGGAGAGGGTATTACAGAGATTCTATTGGCCTGGGGTGATGAAGGACATAGAAAATTATTGTTCCTCCTGCCCTGTGTGTCAGAGGTCGGCCCCGATGCCACATTTCCGTAGCCCGCTGGTCCCTCTACCCATCATTGAGGTCCCGTTTGAGAGAATCGCAATGGATTTGGTAGGTCCTATAATCAAGTCCGCTAGGGGGCACCAGTACATATTGGTTATAATGGACTATGCCACCCGTTATCCAGAAGCGATCCCTCTCAGAAATACCTCGGCCAAAACCATAGCCAAAGAGCTATCTCTTGTTTTTAGCCGGGTGGGTATTTGTAAAGAACTGCTTACGGACCAAGGTACACCCTTTATGTCCCGGGTTATGAAAGAGCTGTGTAAATTGTTCAAAGTGACGCAATTGCGTACATCTGTGTATCACCCCCAAACCGATGGGCTGGTTGAAAGATTCAACAAAACCCTAAAACAAATGTTGAAGAAAGTGGTGGATAGAGATGGAAAGGATTGGGACTGTCTACTTCCTTATTTGATGTTTGCTATTAGGGAGGTGCCTCAATCCTCTACGGGATTCTCCCCCTTTGAGTTACTGTATGGGAGACACCCAAGAGGGCTGTTGGATATTGCCAAGGAAACTTGGGAAAGTGAGAGTTCTCCCCACAGGAGTGTGATTGAGCATGTCGCCCTGATGCAAGATCGAATTGCACAGGTAATGCCCATCGTGAAGGAACATTTGGCCCAAGCGCAGTTGGCACAGCAGAGAGTGTACAACCGTGGAGCAAAGACCCGTACCTTTTCCCCGGGGGATAGGATATTGGTACTTGTCCCTACGGTTGAAAGTAAATTCCTTGCCAAATGGCAAGGCCCCTACGAGATAATGGAAAAAGTGAGCGAAGTGAATTACAAGGTCAGACAACCAGGAAGGCGAAAGCCCGAACAGATATATCACGTTAATCTGTTGAAAGCCTGGAGGGATAGAGAGTCCCTAGTCGCAGAAACTTGGTCACCAGCTCAAACTGGTTGCGTGATTCCGGAGGTTGGAATAGCAGCCACCTTGTCACAACCCCAACAACAGGAGGTTAAGGAGTTTGTGCTTCGCAACAAGGAGGTGTTCTCTGAGCTGCCGGGACAAACATCTGGGGTAGAGCATGATATTATTACCCCGCCCGGTGAAAGGGTGAAGTTAAAACCCTATCGGATCCCAGAGGCCCGACGGGAGGCAATACGGGAGGAAGTACAGAAAATGCTGAACTTAGGGGTGATAGAGGAGTCCCAAAGTGATTGGTCTAGTCCCATTGTGTTGGTGCCTAAACCGGATGGGAGCTGGCGATTTTGTAACGATTTTCGTCAGTTGAACAAAGTTACAAAATTTGACACCTACCCCATGCCACGTATAGATGAGTTGATCGACCGGCTGGGAACAGCCCGATACATGACGACTCTTGACCTCACAAAAGGGTATTGGCAAATTCCCCTGGCCAAGTCGGCCAAAGAGAAAACCGCATTTGTAACCCCAGACGGGGCGTTCCAATATAAGAGAATGCCGTTCGGGTTACAGAATGCGCCGGCCACATTCCAGCGGAAAATGGACCAGATGCTGAGGCCCCATCGGAAGTATGCTGCGGCTTACCTGGATGACGTAATTGTCCATAGCACAGATTGGGCCTCACATCTGCCAAAAGTGCAAGCAGTCCTGGACTCTGTTCGGGAAGCGGGGTTTACGGCTAACCCCAAGAAGTGTACCATTGGGCAGGAGGAGGCCAAATATCTTGGGTACACCATTGGCAGGGGAGTAATAAAACCCCAACTCAACAAAGTCGAGGCCATCCAGAGTTGGCCACGTCCCAACAGCAAGAAGCAGGTACGAGCCTTTCTGGGAATCGCGGGTTATTATCGGCGCTTCATTCCCCACTTTGCTTCTAAGGCTGTGCCCCTAACCAACCTGACGAAAGGGAAAGGTCGGTCATGATTAAATGGACCCCCGAGGCTGAGGCAGCATTCCAATTCTTGAAACAAGCCTTATGTAGCCAGCCAGTGTTGTACTCACCCGACTTCTCTAAAGACTTTGTCGTACAAAGTGATGCGTCAGATGTGGGGTTAGGAGCAGTATTGTCCCAGGTCTGGAACGGGGAAGAGCACCCAGTCATTTACCTCAGCAGGAAGTTGAAGTCCCATGAGGTAAATTACGCCACGGTTGAAAAGGAGTGTTTAGCGGTGAAGTGGGCTCTAGATTCCCTTCGGTACTATCTGCTAGGTAGGCACTTTGACATGGTTACGGATCACGCTCCGTTAAAGTGGATGGCTCAAAACAAAGAGACAAATAGAAGAGTGAATAGGTGGTTCCTGGCCCTACAGGAATTCAACTTCACAGTAAAGCATCGCCCTGGCGTTCAAATGGGGAATGTGGATGCTTTGTCTCGAGTACATGAATGCCTGATTGCTGGTGTTCCAACCCCAAGGTTAAAACAAGAGGGGGGGGTATGTGACAGCAGGAAGGTAAAGTCACCTGGTTGCATCCAGGGGGGTAGATATATTTCTCCCAGATTCAGGCTTTATGCCGACTTATACAACTAGGGAGTTGATGAAGCCCAGCTGAGGCTAGTGGGCTCATGAATGACTCATACCTCTAGGGAGAGTGCTGGGCGTCGTGAGGCAGGGAGTTGATGAGACCAGCTGAAGCCTGTCAGTTCGTTTAAGGCCTCTATAAAAACTCCCAGCTTCATTAGATGTTAGCTCATGCCTGGAACCAGACCTGTGTGGACTGTCTAGGGAGAGTGAACCCCTGTGCGGTGAGGCAAAGCCTGTGTGGCTATTTGTTTGGACTTTTACTAAACCAGGGACTTAGGGACTAGGACAGCACCAGGCTGATCCCAGTTGTTAGTTTAGGAAACCTGCATGTTTAGTCAGAGGTCAAACTGACCAGGATTTATTTTGTTTGTTTCTTTTTGGCTTTGCTGTGTTTTGTCACTGTACATAGAGAAATAAACCGCACCTTTTGATTTTGAAAACCACAACCTCCGTCTGCTGGCCCTGTTTTTGTGTGGGGAGCCCAACCAGGGGGTCACACACACCCGCTACCGAGTTAACCCCCTCACAATATATATATATATATATATATATATATATATATATATATATATATATATATACTGTGAGGGGGTTAGCTCGGTAGCGGGTGTGTGTGACCCCCTGGATGGGCTCCCCACACAAAAACAGGCCCAGCAGACGGAGGTTGTGGTTTTCAAGATCAAAAGGTGCGGTTTATTTCTCTATTTACAGTGACAAAAACACAGCAAAGCAAAAAGAAACATAAACAAAATAAATCCTGGTCAGCTTGACCTCTGACTAAACATGCAGGTTTCCCTAACTAACCACTGGGATCAGCCTGGTGCTGTCCTAGTCCCTAAGTCCCTGGTTTAGTAAATGTCCAAACAAATAGCCACACAGGCTTTGTCTCACCGCACAGGGGTTCACTCTCCCTAGACAGTCCACACAGGTCTGGGTCCAGGCATGAGCAAACACCTAATGAAGCTGGGAGTTTATATAGAGGCCTTAAACGAGCTGACAAGCTTCAGCTGGTCTCATCAACTCCCTGCCTGCACGACGCCCAGCACTCTCCCTAGAGGTATGAATCATCCATGAGCCCACTAGCCTCAGCTGGGCTTCATCAACTCTCTCCCTAGTTGTATAAGTCGGCATAAAGCCTGAATCTGGGAGAAATATACCTACCCCCCTGGATGCAACCAGGTGACTTTACCTTCCTGCTGTCACATACCCCCCCCTCTTGTTTTAACCTTGGGGTTGGAACACCAGCAATCAGGCATTCATGTACTCGAGACAAAGCATCCACATTCCCCATTTGAACGCCAGGGCGATGCTTTACTGTGAAGTTGAATTCCTGTAGGGCCAGGAACCACCTATTTACTCTTCTATTTGTCTCCTTGTTTTGAGCCATCCACTTTAACGGAGCGTGATCCGTAACCATGTCAAAGTGCCTACCTAGCAGATAGTACCAAAGGGAATCTAGAGCCCACTTCACCGCTAAACACTCCTTTTCAACCGTGGCGTAATTTACCTCATGGGACTTCAACTTCCTGCTGAGGTAAATGACTGGGTGCTCTTCCCCGTTCCAGACCTGGGACAATACTGCTCCTAACCCCACATCTGACGCATCACTTTGTACGACAAAGTCTTTAGAGAAGTCGGGTGAGTACAACACTGGCTGGCTACATAAGGCTTGTTTCAAGAATTGGAATGCTGCCTCAGCCTCGGGGGTCCATTTAATCATGACCGACCCTTTCCCTTTCGTCAGGTTGGTTAGGGGCACAGCCTTAGAAGCAAAGTGGGGAATGAAGCGCCGATAATAACCCGCGATTCCCAGAAAGGCTCGTACCTGCTTCTTGCTGTTGGGACGTGGCCAACTCTGGATGGCCTCGACTTTGTTGAGTTGGGGTTTTATTACTCCCCTGCCAATGGTGTACCCAAGATATTTGGCCTCCTCCTGCCCAATGGTACACTTCTTGGGGTTAGCCGTAAACCCCGCTTCCCAGATAGAGTCTAGGTGTCATGGAAACCCTGTCAGGAACAGACGCCCTGGACTTCCTGGTTCCCGCCCCCGCAGGTGACGCCCGAAGGGCTATTTAAACTCCTCACTTGCAGACAGTCCCTGCTGTCTGCTCTACAGCGTTTATCCCAAGTGACCTGATCTGCCTTGTTTACCTGTATCTGACCCGGCTTCCTGTGACCCTCCTGCTATCTGCCTGTACCTGACCATCGGCCTGTTTTCTGACTTCGGTATTGCCTGATCCTTTTGTGCCTCGCTGCCTGCCAGTTTACCCGACCCCGGCTTGTCTGATGATCCTGCCTGACCTTGGCTCTTGTTCACCTGCTGCTGCCTAGTGGTTCCAGTTTACCTGCTGTGCCTCCCGGTCCGGGTCATCTGCTGAGTTCCTGGTTCCTGTCTGCTCATCTGCTGGTTCCTGTCTGCTCATCTGCTGGTTCCTGTCTGCTCATCTGCTGGTTCCTGTTCACCTGCTGCTGCCTAGTGGTTCCAGTTTACCTGCTGTGCCTCCCGGTCCGGGTCATCTGCTGAGTTCCTGGTTCCTGTCTACTCACCTGCTGCAGTTCCTGGTTCCTGTCTGCTCATCTGCTGGTTCCTGTCTGCTCATCTGCTGGTTCCTGTTCATCTGCTGCTGCCCAGTGGTTCCAGTCTACCTGCTGTGCCTCCCGGTCCGGGTCATCTTCTGAGTTCCTGGTTCCTGTCTACTCACCTGCTGTAGTTCCTGGTTCCTGTCCACTCACCTGCTGTAGTTCCTGGTTCCTGCCTCCTCACCTGCTGGTTCCTGATCACCTGCGGTAGTTCTTGATCCTGCCAGGCACTCGTACCCCTTCCACCTCCGTGCTTCCTGTTATACCACCAGGGGCCGCCGGTGGGAGCCGTAAGGGAGGCCTCCCTCTGCTAACCGGGCTCGTCACCGTCAGGTACGTGACAGTAGCAGACAGCCATGTCTGAGCCCGAGCAGGGAGCCTCACCTATGGAGGAACTATGCCGACACCTGGCGGGACTGAACGAGGCCGTTAAGAGCCTCCAGCAAGGCTACACTCACCTGGAAGGACAAGTGCGGGCCCTCACCAACCCCGATGGAGCTCAAGGGGGTCCACGTGCCTCCACTTCTTCCGCCGGGGCAGGAGCTGCGCCCACGGTGGTCATGCTTCCCCCTGAACCCAGGGTCCCTACACCCGAAAGATTCTCCGGGGACCGGAGCAAGTTCAGGGCTTTCCGGAACTCTTGTGAGTTGTACTTTGCCTTACAGCCCCGCACCTTTTCCTTAGAAGCTACCAAGGTGGGCTTTGTAATTTCGCTGCTTTCCGGAGACCCACAGAACTGGGCCCATCGCCTGCTAGAACGCAAAGATGCATCCTTGGACAGCCTTACACTTTTTTTTGACGCCATTGCCCAATTGTACGAGGACCCTCAGCTCTCGGTCACTGCAGAGAACGCCCTGCGGACCCTTCAGCAGGGACGCAGAGCAGCAGAAGACTATGTAGCTGAATTCAGGCGCTGGAGCGCAGACACCAGCTGGAATGACGCTGCCCTCCGTCACCAGTTTCGTATAGGCCTTTCTGACCCCCTGAAGGACGAACTGGCTAGGGTAGGAATACCAGAAAATTTGAACCTACTGATCGATCTGACAATTCAGATCGACCGACGCCTGAGGGAACGGAGGGTTGAGAGGGCCACGGTCTTCAGCCGGCCGACCTGGATGCTTCCCCGGGTCCCCAGTCATCCGCACCCAGCTTCTGCAGCACCCTTGACCCCCTCGTACGATGCTCCTGAACCCATGCAGCTTGGGGTCCTCCGCCCTTCCCTTACTTCGGAGGAACGCCAACGCCGACGCGCGCACAACCTGTGCCTGTACTGCGGGGAGCCCGGTCACTTCGTTAGGAACTGTCCCCTGAAGTTCCGTAAGTGCTTGTCAGTATTCCCTGCTGTGATCAACCCTCAGACTAAATCCTCCTCTAACTTCGCTCTTTCTATCTCCCTGCAGCTCCCAGGAAGGACCCTGCAAGTCGTTGCAATTATTGACTCTGGGGCTTGTAGTTGCTTCATGGACTCAACTTTTGCCCGTACTCAACTTATTCCTCTACTTCCCAAGACCCATGGACTACGGGTTCACCTGGCTGATGGGTCCCTTATCAAGTCGGGGCCCGTGGTCGAAGAGACGGCTCCCCTACCTGTCACTGTCTTCTCCTCTACCGGGGTGCACCGAGAATATCTACGGCTGGATATTATCTCCTCTCCACTGTTCCCCATAATTCTCGGTATGCCCTGGCTACAAGCCCATAATCCTACCATTAACTGGGTCACGGGGGTGATCACGTTTCCTTCCTCCTACTGCCAACGGTCCTGTGGCTCACACAAACCCCCTGGGCCTGCCACCTTAATGTGTACCGACACTGAGGCCGGAATACGTCAGGCCATCCCTGACGCTTACCTGGACTTTCTCGATGTGTTTAGTAAATAGGGGGCAGAGACACTACCACCCCACCGAGCCTACGACTGCCCCATTGATCTACTTCCCGGAGCAGCTATTCCTTTCGGTAGGATTTTCCCTTTAACGGAGGTGGAACAGGGGGCCCTGAAGGACTACATCGATGAGAACCTTTTAAAGGGGTTCATTCGCCCCTCTACGTCGCCAGCAGGCGCAGGCATTTTCTTTGTAGAAAAGAAGGACCATACCCTCAGGCCATGTGTGGACTACCGTGAACTAAATAAGGTCACCATTAAAAATCGTTATCCTCTTCCTCTGGTACCAGAGTTGTTCCAAAGATTGGGAGCTGCCGTTATTTTTACTAAGCTTGACCTCCGGGGAGCCTATAACCTGGTCCGAATCAAGGAGGGCGATGAGTGGAAAACCGCCTTCCGCTCCCGGTTCGGACATTTCGAATATTTAGTGATGCCCTTCGGGCTGTGCAATGCCCCTGCCACCTTCCAGTATTTAATTAATGATGTTCTTCGGGACTTTTTAGATCTCTTTGTGATTGCTTATTTAGATGACATACTAATCTTCTCTTCCTCCCTTGATTCTCATCGCAGGCATGTCAGAAGTGTGTTAGACCGGCTTCGGCAGCATAAACTATATGCGAAGGCTGAGAAATGCGAGTTTGAGCGGGAGAGCATAGCATTTCTGGGATTAATCATCTCTGGCAAAGGCATCAGGATGGACCCACAGAAGATCACCGCAATCTTGGACTGGCCAGCGCCAGTGGATAAGAAGGGAATCCAACGGTTCGTTGGATTCGCCAACTTTTATCGTAAATTCATCCGGGGGTTCTCCGCCATCATTGCACCCATTACTCAGCTAACCAAGCAAGGTACCCGCTTCCACTGGTCCCCTGAGGCCCAAAAGGCCTTTGAGGATCTCAAAGGGCTCTTCACCTCTGCATCCATCTTAAAACACCCAGATTCCTCCCTACCATTTGTACTTGAGGTAGATGTTTCTGAGGTTGCAGTAGGGGCAATATTGTCACAGAGGCAAGGAACCAAGGCTTTGCTTCATCCGGTGGCTTTCTTTTCTCGCAAATTATCTGCGGCAGAAAAGAACTATGACGTGGGAGACCGGGAACTCTTGGCGATTAAGTCCGCCCTGGAAGAATGGAGGTACTTACTTGAAGGTGCTGCTCACCCGATCTTAGTATTCACCGACCATAAGAACTTAGAGTACCTGAAAACTGCAAAAAGACTAAAACCACGACAAGCCAGATGGGCCCTGTTTTTTTCCCGGTTCTCCTTCCATGTGACATACCGCCCCGGTGCCAAGAACACTAAACCTGACGCCTTGTCCCGAATGTTTCATGGATCCAAAGAACTCTCCTCACCCGATACAATCCTCGCTCCTGGGAATTTTCTCCTACTTCAGGAGGACCTACTCTCCCGGATCAGACAAGCCACCACTAGACAGGAACCCTCTCCTGAACTGGATCTGCAAACCAAGGATGGATTACTCTGGCACCAAGACAGGATATTCATACCAGAAGAACTAAAGATAACCGTGCTAGAGCTCTGCCACGATCATGCCCTTGCTGGGCACTTTGGCGTGGCTAAGACCACTGAGTTGGTACAACGTACCTTCTGGTGGCCTCGACTACGCGAGGATTGCAGGAGGTTCGTGGAGTCCTGTACTACATGTACCCGGAATAAAGGGTCCAGATCCAAAGCCTGGGGACTACTGAAGCCCTTACCCATTCCAGAGAGACCGTGGAAAATGCTTTCTATCGACTTCATAGTTGAACTCCCCCCGGCTGAGAATCACACCACCATCTTTGTGATTGTGGACCGTCTGTCCAAGATGGCACATTTTGTTCCTATGAGAGGGACCCCCTCGGCCCCGGAAACTGCACAAATGTTCATTAAAGAAGTCGTCAGGCTCCACGGGGTACCTGCTAATATAGTCTCTGATCGGGGGGTACAATTTACCTCCCGGTTCTGGAGGTCCCTCTGCAAGACTCTGGGAATAGAGCTATCATTCTCTTCGGCTTACCACCCTCAAACCAATGGACAGACTGAGAGAACAAATCAGACCCTCGAGCAATATTTGCGTTGTTTCTCCTCCTTTGCTCAGAATGACTGGCTCTCCCTGCTTCCGCTAGCGGAGTTCTCCTACAATAACTCCATCCACTCCGCAACTAACCAGACCCCATTTTTTGCGAACTTCGGGTTTCACCCCACATTTCTGCCCAACTCTCTCCCTGAGTGCTCAGTGCCCGCAGTTCTGGAAAAAGTGAATTTCTTCTCCTCTAACAACCAGCTTCTACGCGAAGCCATGGCAAGAACTCAGGAGTATAACAAGACGGTCTACGACAGGAGGAGACGGGGTGAATTAGCGCTGGCACCGGGCGACCAAGTATGGCTTTCCACCATCAATCTAAGATTGGCTTGCCCGTCCAAGAAATTGGGCCCCAAGTTTCTAGGGCCTTTTCCTATCAAAAGGAAAATCAACGAGGTGGCCTATGAGCTGGAGCTCCCCGACTCCCTGAGGGTCCACCCTGTTTTTCATGTTTCTCTATTGAAACCGTCAGTCTCCAACCCATTCCCAGGTCGGACCCCGACTCGCCCTGATCCCGTCATCATAGACGGGGAACAGGAATTCGAGGTAGAAGCTATTTTAGACGCACGAAGAAGAAATAGCCAGAGTCAATTTTTAATAAAATGGAAGGGTTACGGACCAGAGGAGAACTCCTGGGAACCCGAAGAGAACATTCACGCCAAAGACCTGATACAAGCCTTCAGGAGGTCTCACCCCGAGAAGTTTGCTCCTAGGGGCATCCGGAGGCTGCCCCTTGGGGGGGGGCAATGTCATGGAAACCCTGTCAGGAACAGACGCCCTGGACTTCCTGGTTCCCGCCCCCGCAGGTGACGCCCGAAGGGCTATTTAAACTCCTCACTTGCAGACAGTCCCTGCTGTCTGCTCTACAGCGTTTATCCCAAGTGACCTGATCTGCCTTGTTTACCTGTATCTGACCCGGCTTCCTGTGACCCTCCTGCTATCTGCCTGTACCTGACCATCGGCCTGTTTTCTGACTTCGGTATTGCCTGATCCTTTTGTGCCTCGCTGCCTGCCAGTTTACCCGACCCCGGCTTGTCTGATGATCCTGCCTGACCTTGGCTCTTGTTCACCTGCTGCTGCCTAGTGGTTCCAGTTTACCTGCTGTGCCTCCCGGTCCGGGTCATCTGCTGAGTTCCTGGTTCCTGTCTGCTCATCTGCTGGTTCCTGTCTGCTCATCTGCTGGTTCCTGTCTGCTCATCTGCTGGTTCCTGTTCACCTGCTGCTGCCTAGTGGTTCCAGTTTACCTGCTGTGCCTCCCGGTCCGGGTCATCTGCTGAGTTCCTGGTTCCTGTCTACTCACCTGCTGCAGTTCCTGGTTCCTGTCTGCTCATCTGCTGGTTCCTGTCTGCTCATCTGCTGGTTCCTGTTCATCTGCTGCTGCCCAGTGGTTCCAGTCTACCTGCTGTGCCTCCCGGTCCGGGTCATCTTCTGAGTTCCTGGTTCCTGTCTACTCACCTGCTGTAGTTCCTGGTTCCTGTCCACTCACCTGCTGTAGTTCCTGGTTCCTGCCTCCTCACCTGCTGGTTCCTGATCACCTGCGGTAGTTCTTGATCCTGCCAGGCACTCGTACCCCTTCCACCTCCGTGCTTCCTGTTATACCACCAGGGGCCGCCGGTGGGAGCCGTAAGGGAGGCCTCCCTCTGCTAACCGGGCTCGTCACCGTCAGGTACGTGACACTAGGACTGCTTGCACTTTTGGCAGATGTGAGGCCCAATCTGTGCTATGGACAATTACGTCATCCAGGTAAGCCGCAGCATACTTCCGATGGGGCCTCAGTATCTGGTCCATTTTCCGCTGGAATGTGGCCGGCGCATTCTGTAACCCGAACGGCATTCTCTTATATTGGAACGCCCCGTCTGGGGTTACAAATGCGGTTTTCTCTTTGGCCGACTTGGCCAGGGGAATTTGCCAATACCCTTTTGTGAGGTCAAGAGTCGTCATGTATCGGGCTGTTCCCAGCCGGTCGATCAACTCATCTATACGTGGCATGGGGTAGGTGTCAAATTTTGTAACTTTGTTCAACTGACGAAAATCGTTACAAAATCGCCAGCTCCCATCCGGTTTAGGCACCAACACAATGGGACTAGACCAATCACTTTGGGACTCCTCTATCACCCCTAAGTTCAGCATTTTCTGTACTTCCTCCCGTATTGCCTCCCGTCGGGCCTCTGGGATCCGATAGGGTTTTAACTTCACCCTTTCACCGGGCGGGGTAATAATATCATGCTCTACCCCAGATGTTTGTCCCGGCAGCTCAGAGAACACCTCCTTGTTGCGAAGCACAAACTCCTTAACCTCCTGTTGTTGGGGTTGTGACAAGGTGGCTGCTATTCCAACCTCCGGAATCACGCAACCAGTTTGAGCTGGTGACCAAGTTTCTGCGACTAGGGACTCTCTATCCCTCCAGGCTTTCAACAGATTAACGTGATAGATCTGTTCGGGCTTTCGCCTTCCTGGTTGTCTGACCTTGTAATTCACTTCGCTCACTTTTTCCATTATCTCGTAGGGGCCTTGCCATTTGGCAAGGAATTTACTTTCAACCGTAGGGACAAGTACCAATATCCTATCCCTCGGGGAAAAGGTACGGGTCTTGGCTCCACGGTTGTACACTCTCTGCTGTGCCAACTGCGCTTGGGCCAAATGTTCCTTCACGATGGGCATTACCTGTGCAATTCGATCTTGCATCAGGGCGACATGCTCAATCACACTCCTGTGGGGAGAACTCTCACTTTCCCAAGTTTCCTTGGCAATATCCAACAGCCCTCTTGGGTGTCTCCCATACAGTAACTCAAAGGGGGAGAATCCCGTAGAGGATTGGGGCACCTCCCTAATAGCAAACGTCAAATAAGGAAGTAGACAGTCCCAATCCTTTCCATCTCTATCCACCACTTTCTTCAACATTTGTTTTAGGGTTTTGTTGAATCTTTCAACCAGCCCATCGGTTTGGGGGTGATACACAGATGTACGTAATTGCGTCACTTTGAACAATTTACACAGCTCTTTCATAACCCGGGACATAAAGGGTGTACCTTGGTCCGTAAGCAGTTCTTTACAAATACCCACCCGGCTAAAAACAAGAGATAGCTCTTTGGCTATGGTTTTGGCCGAGGTATTTCGGAGAGGGATCGCTTCTGGATAACGGGTGGCATAGTCCATTATAACTAATATGTACTGGTGCCCCCTAGCGGACTTGATTATAGGACCTACCAAATCCATTGCGATCCTCTCAAACGGGACCTCAATGATGGGTAGAGGGACCAGCGGGCTACGGAAATGTGGCATCGGGGCCGACCTCTGACACACAGGGCAGGAGGAACAATAATTTTCTATGTTCTTCATCACCCCAGGCCAATAGAATCTCTGTAATACCCTCTCTCGGGTTTTCTCTGTCCCCAGATGACCTCCAAGAATGTGCCCATGGGCCAACTCCAACACCAACTTCCTGTAAGGTTTGGGCACCACAAGCTGCTCAACGGTTTCTTCTGCCCTTTTTGCCACCCGATACAGTAGGTCCTTCTCTACGCTGAAGTATGGGTAAGTGCAGGTATTATCTGGGTTCACTAACTCGCCATCTATTTCCACTACGTTTTCCCGTGCCTTTATTAGGGCGGGGTCTTTTAACTGTTCTGTGGCAAAATTTTCCCTGTGAACCTCAAGATCAGAAAACTCCACAGACGGTAGGTTTTCGTCTGAGGAGGTGGGCTCCTCTCCAGTTTCTTGAGTCTCGCCTGCCAATACTGACAAGGGAAATTCTGGAGAGTCCTCACCACTCTCAGAGGAGTTCTGGCTATCACCTTCCTGGTACATAGGGGCACCAGTGGGGGGCTCAGGATCATCCCACAGTTCCCAGAACTTCGGAAAATCCCTTCCCACAATGGCATCATGCGGTAGTTGAGATACTAACCCCACTGGATGAGAGAGGGTACCTTTGGGGGTCTTGAAACACACTGTAGTCACTGGATACTCTCGGGTGTCCCCATGCACACAAATAACAGCTACCTTGCTATTCCCAGAGACCTCTGTTTTAACTAATTCAGCCTTTATCAGGGTCACAAGGCTACCTGAATCCAGTAATACCACAACATTTCTACCATTAATACACATTTTGCATAAATGTTTCTCAGTTCCCCGAATGGCAGTGCATGCGACTGTCGCACACAGCGACTGACGTCTGTCCGTCAGAAAGTCACATTGCATGGGTTCCTCCACAACCGGGCAATTTGCTGCAATATGTCCCGCTTGCCGGCAGCGGTAGCAAACAATCCTTTTGGCTGCCTCTTGAGCCCCCGACTTCCCAGGCTGTTCTCGCCAAACCCTGGGCAGAGCTCCCACCCTCTCACTCTCTCCACCCTCACCCCTTGGAATCATCTTATCCGCCCCTGGGGATGGTCTGGTCTTAGGGTGGAAAGTCCGAGAGTCTCTGGAAGAGGTCGTCAGGTTCTCTGCAGCCAAGTATCTCTCTACACGATCCACAAGTTTACCGGCCGTTTCTGGGTCTCCATGGCTTACCCACTTTTGAATGGCGGTAGGAAGAGCTCTCAAGAAACGATCCATCACAACACGTTCCACAATCTCCGGTGCGGACAAAGTCTCTGGCTGTAGCCACTTCCTGCTCAGGTGAATGAGATCATACATTTGAGACCTGGGGGGTTTTCCAAGCTGGAAAGTCCAGTTATGCACACGCTGAGCCCGGACATCCAGGGTGACACCCAGCATTGCCAATATTTCAGCTTTTAGCATCACATAGTCTTTTGCTTGGTCAGGCTCTAGGTCATAGTAAGCTTTCTGCGATTCACCAGTTAACAGAGGAGCCACCAGTCCAGCCCACTGCTCCTCAGGCCACTTTTCTCTTTCAGCAGTCCTTTCAAATGTGGTCAAAAATACCTCTGGATCATCCTCTCCAGTCATTTTTGTCAATAAACGACTCACCCCAAAGGACGCGGTATTAGTGGGACGGCTTTCCTCACTGGTCTGCGGACGTTGCTGCATTACTGCTTCCATCTGTTGTTGTAGTCTCTGCTCTTGCTTCTGCAACAGGTCTATGAAGCGGGCCCCAGATTGCTGCTGGGCTTGTTGCTGGGCTGCGAAGCTCTGTTGTTGAGCTGCAAGGCTCTTTTGCAAACCTGCATTTGTCTGCTGTTGATTGGCATTTGCTAGAGCCAGCTGTTTCAGTATCTCCTCCATGCTGGCTTAAAAAAAAACTGCCACTGGTTCTCCACCAACTGTGAGGGGGTTAGCTCGGTAGCGGGTGTGTGTGACCCCCTGGATGGGCTCCCCACACAAAAACAGGCCCAGCAGACGGAGGTTGTGGTTTTCAAGATCAAAAGGTGCGGTTTATTTCTCTATTTACAGTGACAAAAACACAGCAAAGCAAAAAGAAACATAAACAAAATAAATCCTGGTCAGCTTGACCTCTGACTAAACATGCAGGTTTCCCTAACTAACCACTGGGATCAGCCTGGTGCTGTCCTAGTCCCTAAGTCCCTGGTTTAGTAAATGTCCAAACAAATAGCCACACAGGCTTTGTCTCACCGCACAGGGGTTCACTCTCCCTAGACAGTCCACACAGGTCTGGGTCCAGGCATGAGCAAACACCTAATGAAGCTGGGAGTTTTTATAGAGGCCTTAAACGAGCTGACAAGCTTCAGCTGGTCTCATCAACTCCCTGCCTGCACGACGCCCAGCACTCTCCCTAGAGGTATGAATCATCCATGAGCCCACTAGCCTCAGCTGGGCTTCATCAACTCTCTCCCTAGTTGTATAAGTCGGCATAAAGCCTGAATCTGGGAGAAATATACCTACCCCCCTGGATGCAACCAGGTGACTTTACCTTCCTGCTGTCACAATATATATATATATATATGTATATATGTTTTAGTATTATGTTAACATGATTTTGATACGTAATCTTACTCTTGAATTATTTATACATATATCTCACAGGTTATCGTATATATATCTCACAGGTTATCGTATATTGCTCTACCCATACTTGGGGGTGGCGGGTGTTTGTAAGTATGGTTCCCCTGTCCCACTTACCGACTACTGTTCCCAAAGGTAAACTACTACCCCCTATCCCGTATCCCCATCCTGTCTTACCCTTCCTCTCTCTCTTCTTTTCTTTCCCCCCCTCCCCCCCCCTTCTCTCTTCTCTCCCTCCGTTACTCCTTCCCCCCCCCTCTTCTTTCCTCTCTCTCTTTTCTCTCCTCCTTATATATGTTTTTATATATTTTTAATATATATTTTTTATGTATTTTTTATATATATCTATATCTATATATATTTTTATATTTTTATCGTTGCTATATATTTCTGTATTCTTATCGTTGCTATGTATTTCTGTATTTTTGTATGATGACACATCTTTGTATGATGACACATTTCCTCTACATTAGACCTTACGGTTCCATTTATCTAATCTCCCCCCCCCCTCCTTTCATCATGCACCTATGTACATGCACACCTCCTCATAACTGTATTGACTATTTATCTCCCTTTTTGTCCCAAATATGTACATGCGGGTGTGTACGCTCATGTACATGTGCATGTAGATATAGGCCTAGTTCTTTTCCCTTCCCTCCCCCCACCCACCTCGTATGACCATTTTTGATCTATCCTCATGTGCGCATACATTTGTGTACACATATCTATGTCTTTCCCCTATTTTCCATATGCACAGTTATATGTGTCTTCACGTGCATTTTCACATATGCATACACGTATATTCTTCCCTCCCCATCCCTTTCCCCCCCCCCTCTTGTATATATGCATATGGATTCTTATGTATATACAAATTATCTACCCCTCTTTAATCTATTGCCCTTTTACTTAGAATCATTCTCATCTACACGCTTACCACATATATTTATTATATCCCCTTAGATATAGTGCCCAGTATAGTGCTCAGTATTGTTCAGTATTAAGTTCCATTCACCATACACATGCTCCAGTCTGGCTTGCCATGACTGATAGCTCTCTCTGCTGACACATATCTCTCATCTCTATACTCTAGTCCCGCCCCCCTTTTTTCCTTTTTCCGCCCCCTCCATGTCCATTTAAAACCAGCTCTTCCAGCCCCTTACAATTATCCTTATCCTTACGCTTATCACATATATTGTTAGATGTTAGATTTTAGTATATTCCCTTATATATAGTGCTCAGTATTCTGCTTCAATCACCATTTATATGTCTCAGTCTGGCTTTACCAACACGCCATGACTGATAGCTCTCTCTGCTGACACACACAGTTTTTGCCTCCGTACTCTAGCCCCGCCCCTCTGTCCTCTCTCCGCCCCCTCCATGTCCATCAAAAAGTAGCTCCTCCAGCCCCTTCACTAGCTTGACAAAGGAGCGCGACTGCCACGTCACACGCAGCACGCCGGCTCAGGAAACGCGTCGCATGCCAGTGACGTCATCGGCCCTTGCCTGCCGGAAAAAACAACATCCAGGCCGTGTTCTGCAGCATCTCCACCGCCGCCGGCTATTCTATACATCTAAAGCGGTGCAAAGGAAAGAAGAACCAGCAACACAGCGCCCCAGCAGGATAAGGAGACTGATGACTGACCTGATGACACCCTCTTCCGCACTTGGATATCGTACAATGCCTGTTTTAATCCTCCAAAATGTGAGTTGCTTGTATTGCAATCTCTTATTAAATTGTTTTAAACATCTGCACTCAGAGGCGCCTCTCCCCTTGCTTTTCTTCACAGTACCTTTGGAACACGGTTTCTGTTTCCCATTGATGGCAGCCCTGAGACTGTATATGTGACTGTTTTAACTATTCCCCATCCAGACCCCTCTTTTCCCCTCATAACTCCCCCCCCCCATTTTATTATTATATTATTATATTTTCTATATTCCCAAAGCCTGGACTCCATGTTCATTTGTACATATACTGTACATACATTATTTTTACCCCATACTCAAGTGATACCAGCGATTTGGACGCATGCGCATATTTACTTGTGTAATATAACTAATTGCCTCTTGTACTCAATAAACAACACATTTTTTAATACTTTTGTTGCATCGCAATACTGCTGATCTTCTGCAACCTCTTTGCATCCACTTCCATTCTACATGCACTTCACTGATGTGACAGTTACATGGATTTTTTTTCAGAGTAGATTTTCTGATGGTCACAACATTCAGGGCCGGTCCTAGGCGGGTGCGCCGCGTGCACCGCACCCAGGCGCCTGCAGAGGGGGGGCGCTGAAGTGCCAGAGTGCTCCCCACCCGCCTCCTCCTTATGTGCGGAAATAAAATACTTCCGAACTGTCCCAGCTTTGGAACAGCACAGACAGTTCATGGCCGAATCTAGGGAGGTGTGCTGTGCCGTGTGCCCGCCTCCCAGGCAACAACTACCAGGATGTAGATTGTGCCTGGGCAGTGTTGCTAAATTTCAGTGAGAAGAAGCTGTCTCGGGGCATGGCAGGGCGGGGCGGGATGGACAGGCTGGCTGCACCTGTGAGTGTTGATTTTCCCCGAAGCCAAGCTTTCTGCAGAGACGGGACAAGAGAGGAGAGAGATATTGATTTGCTCATCCTTCTCCCGCCCCTCTCCTCTGTGTCTGCCCCGCCCACACTCCAATCCCTGGATACTAGTGCACGAGAAAGGGGTGTGGGCGGGAAATTTTAAGCAATGGAGGAGACAGATCCACCTGAGTGTATGATTGCTACATCTACTGTCAGAGCCTGCAGAGACCAGCCCTGGCATAAGTGAGTTCTACATTACTACTGGGCTCTCCCCAGGGAGTGAGTGTATGGGAGGGGTGGAAGGCTGCAATCTCCTCATGCTGTGTGGAGGACTGGTGGCAGCCCACTATGCTGGGATTTGTAGTGCCCTCTGTGGGGGGACTGTGGAATCTTCAGTCCCCCAGAAAGGGCACTACAGGTCCCAGCATAGTGGAATGCATTCTTCAGTCCCCTCTAGTCTAGGGCACTACAAGTCCCAGCATAGTGGGAATGCATTCTTCAGTCCCCTCTAAGGCACTACAGGTCCCAGCATAGTGGGAATGCATTCTTCAGTCCCCTCTAGTCTAGGGCACTACAAGTCCCAGCATAGTGGGAATGCATTCTTCAGTCCCCTCTAGGGCACTACAGGTCCCAGCATAGTGGGAATGCATTCTTCAGTCCCCTCTAGTCTAGGGCACTACAAGTCCCAGCATAGTGGGAATGCATTCTTCAGTCCCCTCTAGGGCACTACAGGTCCCAGCATAGTGGGAATGCATTCTTCAGTCCCCTCTAGTCTAGGGCACTACAAGTCCCAGCATAATGGGAATGCATTCTTCAGTCCCCTCTAAGGCACTACAGGTCCCAGCATAGTGGGAATGCATTCTTCAGTCCCCTCTAGTCTAGGGCACTACAAGTCCCAGCATAGTGGGAATGCATTCTTCAGTCCCCTCTAGGGCACTACAGGTCCCAGCATAGTGGGAATGCATTCTTCAGTCCCCTCTAGTCTAGGGCACTACAAGTCCCAGCATAATGGGAATGCATTCTTCAGTCCCCTCTAAGGCACTACAGGTCCCAGCATAGTGGGAATGCATTCTTCAGTCCCCTCTAGTCTAGGGCACTACAAGTCCCAGCATAATGGGAATGCATTCTTCAGTCCCCTCTAAGGCACTACAGGTCCCAGCATAGTGGGAATGCATTCTTCAGTCCCCTCTAGTCTAGGGCACTACAAGTCCCAGCATAGTGGGAATGCATTCTTCAGTCCCCTCTAGGGCACTACAGGTCCCAGCATAGTGGAATGCATTCTTCAGTCCCCTCTAGGGCACTACAAGTCCCAGCATAATGGGAATGCATTCTTCAGTCCCCTCTAAGGCACTACAGGTCCCAGCATAGTGGAATGCATTCTTCAGTCCCCTCTAGTCTAGGGCACTACAAGTCCCAGCATAATGGGAATGCATTCTTCAGTCCCCTCTAAGGCACTACAGGTCCCAGCATAGTGGAATGCATTCTTCAGTCCCCTCTAGTCTAGGGCACTACAAGTCCCAGCATAATGGGAATGAATTCTTCAGTCCCCTCTAGTGCACTACAGGTCCCAGCATAGTGGGAATGCATTCTTCAGTCCCCTCTAGTCTGAAGCACTACAGGTCCCAGCATAGTGGGAATGCATTCTTCAGTCCCTTCTAGGGCACTACAAGTCCCAGCATTGTGGAATGCATTCTTCAGTCCCCTCTAGGGCACTACAGGTCCCAGCATAGTGGAATGCATTCTTCAGTCCCCTCTAGGGCACTACAGGTCCCAGCATAGTGGGAATGCATTCTTCAGTCCCCTCTAGGGCACTACAGGTCCCAGCATAGTGGGAATGCATTCTTCGGTCCCAGCATAGTGGGAATGCATTCTTCAGTCCCCTCTAGGGCACTACAGGTCCCAGCATAGGGGAATGCATTCTTCAGTCCCCTCTAGGGCACTACAGGTCCCAGCATAGTGGAATGCATTCTTCAGTCCCCTCTAGTGCACTACAGGTCCCAGCATAGTGGGAATGCATTCTTCAGTCCCCTCTAGTGCACTACAGGTCCCAGCATAGTGGGAATGCATTCTTCAGTCCCCTCTAGTCTAAAGCACTACAGGTCCCAGCATAGTGGGAATGCATTCTTCAGTCCCCTCTAGGGCACTACAAGTCCCAGCATAGTGGAATGCATTCTTCAGTTCACTCTAGTCTAGGGCACTACAGGTCCCAGCATAGTGGGAATGCATTTTTCAGTCCCCTCTAGGGCACTACAAGTCCCAGCATAGTGGAATGCATTCTTCAGTCCCTTCTATTCTAGTGCACTACAGGTCCCAGCATAGTGGGAATGCATTCTTCAGTCCCCTCTAGTGCACTACAGGTCCCAGCATAGCAGGTTGCTCTGACAGAACAGATTCAGAAGAACCCTGAGAAGATTGTCGCCACTCTGCGTGATCCAGGGGCACTGGCAAACTTAATTTGCTGGGCACTGCTAGGCTGCAATTGAGGTATTGATCTCTTGTATCATGTCTGCAGTCTCTGGCCATGTCTTGTATCATGTCTGCAGTCTCTGGCCATGTCTTGTATTATGTCTGCAGTCTCTGACCATGTCTTGTATCATGTCTGCAGTCTCTGACCATCTCCTGTACTATGTCTGCAGTATGTCTGGGGGCTCTTTCTAACAGCCCTCTCTGTGTCCGTTAGAGAGGCCCCCCTCCAGTTCCCATTAAAGCACTCTCTTCCTGTATTTTGTTTATTGTTAAGAGATCATATGAGGATCCCAGGGTATCAAAGACTTCTTAGGGGAGCATCTCTGTGTTTAATTCGTTGCCATAGAAACATTTGTAAAGGGGAGGAGTTAGTATAATGAACACACCCATGAACACACCCATGCGAGGGCGCAGAAATATTTTTGCACCCAGGCGCCTGTGACCCTAGGATCGGCCCTTGGACCATTCATGCAGAATAACCTTGCTGAAACAGTAATTTGCAGTCCCTGGTGTAGGACCAGCTTCATACTGTTGTGCTGCGGTTAGGCTGCAGTGCAGGTGTGTCCGCGGTTTAACCTCATATACTTTGTGTTAGGTTGCATGTGTAGCGCCCCCCCCCCCAATATTTGGGGGGGGGCTATGTGGAAATTTAGGGGTAGTCAGAGCCGGTAGTTAGGCTCGGACCAATCAATGATTTAATATTGCTTCTGCTCTGGGTGTGATACTGCCTGGCAGTAGTGTTCTCCGATGCCTGTAAGTGGCACTGTCACCACCAGCATAAGTTAACCTACGGGGGGTATCACAGCACCTTGGTGTTCCCTCTCGGCAGCTGTGCAGGAGGGCGTGGTCTACCCGCTGTGCATGCTGGAAGAGGGTACATA
This sequence comes from Rana muscosa, assembly GCA_029206835.1. Classification (NCBI taxonomy): domain Eukaryota; kingdom Metazoa; phylum Chordata; class Amphibia; order Anura; family Ranidae; genus Rana; species Rana muscosa. Next base: position 180,638,413 of record CM055128.1, on the reverse strand, counting down.
AGGGGCAGACGCCATTAGGCGTGAGGCGATTCCAGGGGGACTCCAAGGCACAAGGGGGGACCTCTGGTCCAGTGAGTGTGCCTCGTGGTCCGCATGGCACGAGGTGCGCAAGTGTGTTTAGGCCTCGGCACCTTTAGCCCGAGGTCCTGTTGCTGCATCGTGGGCCCAGCTCCTCTGACAGGGGCCTACGCTTCAGAGAAGGATCCCAGGCTGCCCGCTTGTAGGGGGCCCATCTCAAGGAAAGGAGTCCAGGGGAGGATCAGTCCCAGGAGATTAGCGACGGTACTGCTGTCTCGGGGAAGAGGCCTGGAAACTCGCCTAAAGAGGGATCCATCGTCTCTGATATCCGTGCTCCATCCCGGCTGCTAGGACCGCTCTCATAGGGACTATCCGGGTGAGCAATGCCCACTCAGGCTTGAGTGGCGACGAGTATAGATACTGAACCTTAAGTGCTGCGTGCCTGAACCTTCCCCTACTTCTCTCAACTTCCTACTCTCTCTCTTCAAGTTGATTCAAAGAGAAAAAGAATAAAGCCTTGCTGATTAGGTTTTACTCATGTGTGGATATTGGCCTCATTCCAAGGATTTTTACCTAGACAACGGAGCTAAGGGATCCACTTGAGAGGGGTAATTGCCGCCAGGGCCGTCTTTAATATTGATTGGGCCCTGGGCAAACATTTTCTTTGGGTCCCCCCCCCCCCCCATGCAATTTGGCTCTCCACCCCAACATCCCAAAAGACAAATAAGCACGCACAAATCGACTTATCTCAAAAACTTTAATAATGTTAACATAAAGAACTGGTTCACACTCACTGAGTGGTTGCTAGAGGTTACTGCACACCCTTACAGCTTACTGATAGGTTGCTAGAGGTTACTGCACATCATTACCATCCACTGATTGGGTGCTAGAGGTTACTGCTTATCATTACCACTGACTGGTTTCTAGAGGTTACACCACATTATTACCGCTCACTGATTGGTTGCTGAAGGTTACAGCCTTTCATCCATTTTTATCATCTTTTTTTTTTTTTATAACACATGCCTGTGGAATAACAATAATTACCATACTTACACACCAAAAACATGTGAGCAGACACAAAATAGGTACCAAATTTACACACCAGAGTCAGTCTCATACTGATACACCAGAAACATGTCTGCAGATACAGAGTCAGTACCATACTGGCACACCAGAAACATGTCTGCAGATACAGAGTCAGTACCATACTGACACACCAGAAACATGTCTGCAGATACAGAGTCAGTACCATACTGGCACACCAGAAACATGTCTGCAGATACAGAGTCAGTACCATACTGACACACCAGAAACATGTCCGCAGATACAGAGTCAGTACCATACTGGCACACCAGAAACATGTCTGCAGATACAGAGTCAGTATCATACTGACACACCAGAAACATGTCTGCAGATACAGAGTCAGTATCATACTGACACACCAGAAACATGTCCACATATACAGAGTCAGTACCATACTGACACACCAGAACCATGTGTGTAGGGCAGTGTACAGAGGAGATTAGAGTATAGGGTAGTGTACAGGGATCAGTAGGGCAAAAGACAGGGGATCAAGAGAGCACAGTACAGGAGGGTCAGCATGGTACAGTAAAAGGGGTCAGGAGAGCGCAGGGCACAGTGCAGGGACAGAGGGCAAAGTATGGGGGTACAGGAAGGCACAGTACGGGGGGGGTGGGAGGGCAAAGTATAGGGTCTTTGAGGGCACAGTACAGGGAGCAGGAGGACACACATCAGGTGGGTCAGGAGGATACACACTATGGTGGTAGGAAGGGCACATACCAGGGGGGTCGGAAGGGCACAGTACAAGGATCACGAGGGCACACAACAAGGGGTTTGGAGGGTGCACACCAGGAAGGTTTGAGGCACACACACCAGGGGGTGTCGGGAAGGCACACACCGGGGGGTGGGTCAGGAGAGCACACACCAGGGGATGTTGGGAAGGCACACACTGGGGGGTGGGTCAGGAGGGCACACACGAGAGGGGGGGGTTGGGAGGGGCACACACCAAGGCGGGTAGGGAGGGCACACACCAGGGGGGGGTAGGGAGAGCACACACCAGGGGGGGGTAGGGAAGGCACACACCAGGGGGGGTAGGGAGAGCACACACCAGGGGGGGGGTAGGGAAGGCACACACCAGGGGGGGTAGGGAGAGCACACACCAGGGGGGGTAGGGAAGGCACACACCAGGGGGGGTAGGGAGGGCACACACCAGGGGGGGTAGGGAGGGCACACACCAGGGGGGGTAGGGAGAGCACACACCAGGGGGGGTCGGGCAGTGAAAACCTGGGGGCAGTGACAATGCTTTAGTTAATGCTACATTAAAAAGCGATCTTCCCACTTTTCAGCTAACACTCGGTACTTCTATGCTATACTGCAGTAGCTAAGCAGACTTAGCATAGAGCTGCCTGCAAGCTAAGCCACAATGAATCATTAGGTGATTTTACCTTCAGGCACACTCGTTTGGCAGCCTCTGCTCCCAGCTACTGTCACACCACCCTTCTCCAGGCAGGCACGATCTTGGAGCTCAGCTCATCCCGCCCACTCAATAGCAGAAGCCTTAAGGCTCCACCCCGGGGATAGTCCTTAGTCTTGCTAGAGAGCAGCAGGGAAACTGCTGATGAGCGAGGTAGGGGAGGTGCAGGGGGCGGAGATGTGGAGGACAGTGGACAGCAACAAGTGAAATGGCTGTATGCTGTCCAGACCGCGGCTCTGCTTTCGGTAATGCAGCCGGGGACAAGAGCACGGCAGGACAGGCGGCAAGTATGCCCAGTGTGGGCTAAGGGGGCAGCAGCTGCTTTGGGCCCCCAACAGTGACAGGGCCCAGGGCACTTGCCCCCATTTGCCCTGCAGTAAAGACGGCCCTGATTGCCGCAGACCCAAAACAAAACCAGCCAGTCCCTTAAATGGGGTAAGTGCTACACATGGTTTTGGTGAGTTCTCTGAAAGCACACTAAAGATGCAGCATGCATGACACTTTGTGCACTTTCAGAAAATGTGCCAAAAACATGCAACCTAATAGAAAATTTATGGACTAGGGCTAAAACCGTGGGTAAAGCATGTAAAAACTGTGGAAACATCCGCGCTGCGGCAAAACTACAGCACAGCGGTGGGAAGCTGGTCATACACACGATGAGAATATCAGACTAATGATTGTCCTTTTTTTGCATGCTAGTCTCATATCGAAAATGAAGAGGTTATTATTATTATACAGGGTTTATATAGCGCCAACAGTTTGCGCAGCGCTTAACAAAATAAAGGCAGACATTACAGTTACATTACAATTTGGTACAAGAGGAATCGGAGGGCCCTGCTTGCAAGAGCTTACAATCTAGGAGGGAGAGTCAATTGATACAAAAGGTAATATCTGTGGGGGATAAGCTGCTGGAGAAAGTAAAACAGTGTATTATTTAGAAGCAGGATAGGCTTCTTTAACCAGTTCAGCCCGGGAGGATTTGGCTGCTAAATGACCAGACCACTTTTTGCGATTTGGCACTGCGTCGCCTTAACTGACAATTGCGCGGTCGTGCGACGTGGCTTCCAAACAAAATTTACGTCCTTTTTTTCCACAAATAGAGCTTTCTTTTGGTGGTATTTGATCACCTCTGCAGTTTTACAAGATCGGTGTTCACAGCTATCCCTCCTGCTGCACCAATCATCCCTGACTGTGAACCAGGGGACAATCCAGGATCAGCCCCGCAGCCGGGATATCGGGCAGCACTTGCGCGAAGTGTGGGAGGCTCCGGCACCTCGCGGGAGACTTGGGATGTCTGGAATTAGAAGCTTGGTGGTGTCATTGGTTAAAAAGGGGCGTATTCTAGAGATGTTGCGGAGGCTAAGGCGGCATTATTTAGACAGGGATTGGATGTGGGCCTATAAGGACAGTTCAGAGTCTAGGGTTACCCCTAGCACCCTGGCATGTGGGGATGGACTGATAGTTGTGTCATTGATCTTGACAGAGAACTCAGGGGATGGGGCATGTGGGGGAGGAAATATTATGAGCTCGGTTTTAGAAAGATTCAGTTTGAGGAAGTGGTGTGACATCCAGGCTGATATGTCTGTTAGCAAATCAGTGATGTGTGAGGAGACTGATGGTGTGAGCTGAGGGGTAGAAAGATAGATTTGGGTGTCATTGGCATATAAATGGTAGTGGAAGCCATGGGAGGCTATCAGCTGACCCAGGGAGGACATGTAGATCGAGAATAGTAGAGGTCCAAGGACAGAACCTTGGGGGACCCCAACGGTAGGAGGTGTTGGAGAGGAGGAAGTAGAGTTGTAAGTGAAACTGAAGGTGTGGTGAGATAGATAAGATTCGAACCAATGGAGAGCACAGCCATGGATACCAAACAAATTGAGTTTTCTGAGGAGGATGGGGTGATCAACTGTATCAAAGGCAGCGCTCAACTTACGAAAATTCTCGTGTAGCACTACCCCCGTAGGAGCTGCTGGTTATATTTTTGGGTCTTGCCGTTACCTGTCTGTTTCACCATATCCGTCATAGGGGTTCCATTGAAGAGTTTTCACAGATGTCAGCACCAACACATAGTCTCTTTTCAATGGTTTTATTAAAGAAATGTCAATTAGAGGGATGCAGGGTTAGGGGAGATTCAGGTACCTTGCTTTGGGGAACACGAGTACTTCCTAATCCAGAGGACAAACAGTTTCCACCCTATATATATTAACCACCGGATAGGCCTCTCTCACTGACCTAGCAGCCGGTGTGGTGCTCGGTCAAAAGTCTCTGCCACAGACTTGAAGAATACAAATAGTCTCTGCCACAGACTTGAAGAACACACTTATGCCGCGTACACATGATCGGTTTCTCTGATGAAAAAAGACCGATGGACTTTTTTCATCGGACAAACCGATCGTGTCTGGGCCCCCCTCAGTCTTTTTTTCATTGGTATAAAAAAATAGAACCTGTTTTAAATTTTACCGATGGAAAAAAAAACGATAGCAAATTACGATCGTCTGTGTGGAACTCCATCAGACAAAAAACCCACACATGCTCAGAATCAAGTCGACGCATGCTCAGAAGCATTGAACTTAATTTTTCTCGGCTTGTCGGAGTGTTTTACGTCACAGCGTTTTGGACAGTCGGAATTTTGACTGATGGTGTGTAGGCAAGACTGATGAAAGTCAGCTTCATCGGATTTCCGATGGAAAAATCCATCGGATTTTATTCCATCGGAAATCCGATCGTGTGTACAGGGCATTAGAGTCATTAGACAACCCTCTGCCACAGGATTGTATAACAAAAAAACTTTCTTTAAAGTCAAAGTACAGTCACACAGTACCAGTTTCTTTCAGCTGATCCGGCAGCACTGTGAGGTAGATGGGTTGGGATGCGTACTCCAATTGAGTCTCCAGGCTCTTCCTGAGATACCATTCCTTTTAGCTCGGTCCTCTCCGAGAAAAGTCCTCCCCTGATTTTGTCAATTGCTCTGCTTCTCCCCGAAGGCAAGACAGCATAGGACCACCCCTGACTAATAGGCCCCAGAAACTTCTGGGCCTACTTCCATTAACGAGGCCTCGAGCCAGCCGGCCCCGAGGCAGGAAAACTGCTACGGCACACCTTAGGCCAGGAGGGCCATCAGGTCAGAGACGCGGAACACAGTGTCTGTCCCTTAAGTACCCTCTCCCAGAATGCACAGCGGGGGGACCAATCCCACTGAGCTGTTTCTGAGCAAGAGGTACCCAATATATCCAGCCTTCTGCATTTCCAACCTTGACCTGTGGTGACAGCAACACCCACAGTCAAGTGGAAAATGCGCAACACAGCCAGACTGGAACAGAAACCAGAAATTTACACAATTATTCTGAGCTAAACTACAGCTCAGACAACTAAATTTACAAATAGCGTCAACCCAATAGGAGCAGGGCGCTACACACTTCCCCCACCGCAACAGACGATGTCCTCATCGTCTTTAAAAAAAAATGACCCTCACTCCTGAGAGTCAATACCTGAATCCCATGAAAACTTGGATAGGGAAGGGAGGGGTAAGCAAAGGAAATGACAATTTTTTTTTTCTTTTTAAAACATACACAATAAATTCACATTAACATGTATTACCACCCCTGACTATCTGTCTAAACCACCCACTCTCCAGCAGTTTGGCAGAAATCCAAGGTACCTGAAAGACAAAAACACACAGGCAACAATAGTAGGATTTTTAAAACAGCTTACCTGTAAAATCCTTTTCTTGGAGTACATTACGGGACACAGAGCAGCATAGTCATTACTATGTGGGTTATATAGAATTACCTTCAGGTGCTGGCACTGGCAACTTCCAAAACAGGAAGTACCCTCCCCTATATAAGCCCCTCCCATCCGGGAGTACCTCAGTTTTGTAGCAAAGCAATACGTGTCCCCAAAAGAGGGGTGGGAGCTCTGTGTCCCGTGATGTACTCCAAGAAAAGGATTTTACAGGTAAGCTGTTTTAAAAATCCTACTTTCTTGTTCATACATCACGGGACACAGAGCAGCATAGTCATTACTATGTGGGACGTCCCAAAGCAATGCCAAATGAGGGGGGGGATACACCATACATAAGCTGGGCGCCATCAGGCATGAGGATCTTTTGCGGCCTGCAACACACTGCGCCCAAAGGCGACATCCTCCTGACTTCTAACGTCCACCTGGTAGAACCTAGTAAACGTGTGTACTGAAGACCATGTTGCGGCCTTACAAATTTGAGCCAGGGAGGCCTGGTGATGCACTGCCCATGAAGTTCCAACTGCTCTCGTGGAGTGCGCCCTAACTTTGAACGGAGGCGGTCTACTTCTCAAGCCATAGGCTTGTATTATGACCTGTCGAATCCACTTGGCTAAAGTAGATTTTGATGCTGCCTGACCCTTTCTGGGGCCTTCCGGCAGAACAAACAAAGAATCCGTTCTACGAATCTGAGCAGTGGCTTTTAGATAAGCTTTAACTGCTCTTACTACATCCAAAGAATGCAATAACTTTTCCTCTACCGAGCTTGGTTTGGGGAAAAAAGAAGGAAGAACCACATCCTGGTTCAAGTGAAACCTCGATACCACCTTAGGAAGAAAGGCTGGGTGAGGGCGTAATACTACTCTGTCCTTATGGATAACCAGATATGGCTCCTTACAGGACATGGCGGCTAATTCCGACACTCTTCTAGCCGAGCATATGGCTACTAAAAATATCAATTTTCTGGTGAGTAGAACCAAGGAAATGTGCCGCAAAGGTTCAAATGGCTGCTTCTGCAGAACCGACAGAACCAAATTTAGATCCCATGGGCATATGGGAGCTTTAATCGGTGGAATAATACGAGTCACCCCTTGCATAAAGGATTTGACAAGTGAATGCATAGCCAGGGGCCTTTGAAATAGTATTGATAAGGCCGAAACCTGGCCCTTGATAGTACATAAGGCAAACTTCCTGTCTACAGCCCACTGCAGGAAGTCCAGAATTCTGCCTATAACGTACTTACGTGGATGCCATTTTCTGGCCTCGCACCAAGTGATGTACGCCTTCCAAACTCTATAGTAGATCTGCCTGGATACAGGCTTCCTGGCATTGATTATAGTTGATACCACAGAGTTAGAGAGACCTCTCTTCTTTAGGATGTGGGATTCAATAGCCAGGCCGTTAAACTTAGAGTTAGTAAGGAAGGGTGGTATATCGGTCCTTGCGAAAGCAGGTCCGGACGACGTGGAAGGGTCCAAGGACTCCCCACAGACATTTTGATGATCTCCGCGTACCAGGCCCTTCGGGGCCATGCTGGAGCCACCAGGATCACCGGCTTCTTCTCCAACCTGACTCTGCGAAGGAGTCGAGGCAACAATTGTAGCGGAGGGAATGCATATATCAGTCTGAACTGATCCCAAGGGAACGCCAGAGCATCCGAGCCGCAAGCGAGGGGATCCCTTGTCCGGGAGACAAATCTGTCCACCTTTGCGTTGAATCTGGATGCTAGCAGATCTACATCCGGTGTTCCCCACCGCTGACATATTGCTCGGAAGACCTCGGGATGAAGGGACCATTCCCCTGGGCATAACTGTTGGCGACTCAGAAAGTCCGCCTTCCAATTCTCCACCCCTGGAATGAATACAGCTGATATACATGGGACATGCTTTTCTGCCCATTCCAGGATGTGACTTACTTCCCTCTGGGCTGCACGACTCCTGGTGCCTCCCTGATGATTGATATATGCCACTGCTGTGGCATTGTCTGATTGAATTCTGACAGGGGACCCTTGGAGTCTGGATGTCCAGGCTACTAGGGCGTACCGGGCTGCTCGTATCTCTAAGAGATTGATGGGCAGGGTTTTTACTACATTTGACCATCTGCCCTGGAGAGACCATTGCTCCAGTACTGCCCCCCAGCCTATAAGGCTGGCATCTGTAGTGACCACCTTCCAAGATATCAGGCTGAAGGGTTTTCCCTTCTGGAGATTCTGGGGGATCAACCACCAGCAGAGACTCTTCCGAACGGAAGGGGACAAAGCCATCGGGAAGTCTAGAGCCTGAACTTTTCCGTTCCAGGCTGACAATATGGCCCTCTGTAAATTCCTTGAGTGGAATTGGGCGTATGGCACAGCTTCGAATGATGCTACCATCTTTCCTAGCAGCCTCATGCACAGGCGTATGGACGGCTGTCTTTTTGCACAAAGCAGACGGACCAAGCCCCTCAAAGAGGATACCTTGTCTAGAGGTAAGAAAATCTTCCTCTGGTCTGAATCCAGCCGTAGCCCTAGATATACCAGGTTTTTCACTGGCTGTAGGGCTGACTTGTCCAGGTTGATGACCCAACCGTGAGATTCTAGATACTTGATTGCATCGACAATTACCACTTCTAGCTTGGCAACTGAGTGGTCCATCAACAACAAGTCGTCTAGGTATGCCATTATCGTTACACCTCGTGTTCTTAGATCGGCCAACAGTGGGGCCAGAATTTTTGTGAACACTCGTGGTGCTGTGGCCAGACCGAATGGTAAGGCTCTGAACTGAAAATGGCGCCCTTCTACTGCAAAGCGTAGAAATTTTTGATGACCTGGAAAGATGGGAACATGCAAGTAAGCATCTTTGATGTCGATCGAGGCTAACCATTCCTCCCCTTGTAGGGCAGCGGTGACCGATCGGATCGACTCCATCCGGAAAGACCGGACGTTTAGAAATTTGTTTAGACTCTTTAGGTCCAATATGGGTCTTATGTCCCCGTTTGGCTTCGGGACTGTGAAAAGGTTTGAGTAGAAACCCAACCCCCACTCTTCCATAGGAACCTCCATAATTACTCCTTGGAGCAATAGTTGTTCTAACGCCAATAGGAGAGACCCTCTTTTCAGAGGGTCTCTTGGCATGCCTGACCACATAAAATGGGAAGGAGGAGACTCTTTTAACTCCAACTTGTATCCCAGAGTTACTGCGGAGAGCACCCATCTGTCTTTGATCGTCTCCCGCCAGGTCTCTGCGAACAACTGAAGTCTTCCCCCCACCCGTTTGAGTGGGGGCAGCCCTTCATAGGCTTGACTTGGAGGCTGGTTTAGTACCCCTTCGGATCCAGGGTTTCTTATTACCCTGTGACTGTCCCTGATTTTTACCCCCTGAGTTTGACCGAGGAGGCCGTCGGAACTGCTTAGTAGCAGACGTTGCAGGGATAGGAGAGGTAGTCCTCTTAAAAGATGGACCCCTAGACCTCTTCTTACACGGTAAGAGAGTACTTTTACCACTGGAAATCTTCTGGATATACTTATCCAGGTCCTCGCCAAAAAGGCGTTCCCCATGAAATGGGAAGCTAACTAAGAGCTTCTTACAGGGAGCTTCAGCAGACCAGTTTTTGAGCCACAGAAGCCTACGCATATGTACCAAAAACAGCGTGAGGCGGGAGGCCTGATGGATAGAATCCTTGATGGCGTCAACCGCAAAGCATAATGCTCTAGGCAGATCAGCCAGAGCCTGGGCCTGCTGGTCTGGCAAATCCCTCAGGACCATTTTCATTTGATCCTTTAAAGCTTGGCAGACCCCAATAGCTGCCACTGCTGGCTGTGTAACAGCCCCTGCTGTGGAAAAAGCAGATTTTAATAAAGATTCCAATTTTTTATCCACTGGATCTTTGAACATTTGAACATTATCTACTGGACATGTCAGTGATTTGTTCACAGAAGAGATGGCTGCATCCACCGTAGGAACATTCCATCTCTGGGTGAACTTTTCCTTCATGGGATAGATCACCGGAAATTTTTTAGGCGGAACAAATAGTTTATCAGGATGTTCCCAGTCCTGGTATATAAGTCCTTCCAGTAATGGATGTATTGGAAAGGAGCAATTAACCTGGGGAGCTTTTAGCGACCCCAATGAGGAGACAGCAGTAGTTGATGGTTCAACAAGAGGCATTTTAAATGCAGATCGAACCATGTCAGTTCGGGTCTGGACCCACAATCTTTCAGTCTGTGATGCTGAAAATGGTTCATCTACTGTCGATTCCTCAAAAACAGAGTTAACCTCCTCCTGATCCCCTTCAGGTAGGTCGGTCCCTTCCTGGGACTGTTGCTCTGCCAACAGGCACTCTAATGGAGGTGATGGAGATCTGGCGCGCTCTCTTTCCTGTAGAGAAGAAGCGATCAATGCTGCCAATCTCTGCTCCAATCCCTCCAGAGTTGAGGAAAAAACCTCCTCTGTTATATATGCAGGAGCAGGTGGACTGAGGACAGCCGCAGTACCTGGCACTCCCGGGGGTTCCTTATGGGTATTAACCTCTGATTTCTCAGGGGAGGAGGGTGCAGATGACTGCTCCAGATCCTCAGAGCCCGATGGAGACCCCCTACACTTCCTGAGAGGTATATCTCTGAGTTTTTTAGGCGGCATATTCCTTAGTTCAAAGCTGAGGTATTCCAGCCGCAATACACCCCTTTACTGAAATAGTCTAATGCAATTTTGCTGCTATGTACATCAGTGGGTGTCTACTAATGCGTCTTTCTGGGGATGCCTGTATCAACCGCCCGCTGTAAGCCCCTATACCATGCTACCAGCTCCTTTTCATGCTCTGTGTCCATAGCAAGCAGCGTGGACTGAGTCCTTTTATCTTGCTGGGACGCCCGCACATGCGCAGAAGCGCTGGGCGCACAGAGCGCGTCATCCGCCAGGCTCCGCCCCCTTTTTTGAAGCTAAGTCTTTTAAAAAGAAAGCGTGTGTGCGCGCGCGCGCGCTCTTGGCGCCATGTAGGGAGAGGAGCCAGGGTCCCTGTTTCACCAGGACTCGGGGATGGAAGGAAACTACTTGGCAGCATGACAGAGGAATGCAGCTTCCCTGATAGAAAGCTCACTCATCTGCCTGGACTTTCACCATGGAAGGAAATAGTCCCAAGAAAAAAGACGTTCCACAGCGGCCTCTAGTGGACAAACACAGGTACCGCACTTTTGTCTTTTTTTTTTTTTTTAAAACCTCCTTTATGAAAAACATTTCCAGGTTTACAGTTTTTAAAACTTCCTTTATGAAAAAACATTTCTAGGATTTCTTAGGCATATACAGCTATTAGCGGGAATACCTTTTAGGTAACAGGCAGAAAGACATATTAGGCTTGGGGGTCCCCTCAATAGAACCAAGTTCCTGAGGGGCCCCCACTTACCTTTTCCCCGCCGCAGGACTTTGTTTGGTCCACAGAAGCCCAAACTTCACCTTTCACGGCAGGCATTGTACTAGACCTTCAGGGACCGGGTTCCCAAGGATTCCACTCCTCTGGACCTGTATAGCACCCTGCACAGATAGCCTCTTGGTTTTGGGTATGACCAGAGCTCTGGATCCCAGGGTCCAGCCCTCCTAAGAGAGGCATTACAGGCAAAACCTTGCTCTTCTCTGCAAGGCCCGGGTACCGACCGTTTAGCTATGAAGCTTTTTTGGTCGGATCCGGAATAGCTTGCTAAGGCCCAGAGAACCTGTACACAAGCCCAGATGAATACATGTTAACCTTGGCCAACACCTTAGACACTGGCAAAAAACTGAGGTACTCCCGGATGGGAGGGGCTTATATAGGGGAGGGTACTTCCTGTTTTGGAAGTTGCCAGTGCCAGCACCTGAAGGTAATTCTATATAACCCACATAGTAATGACTATGCTGCTCTGTGTCCCGTGATGTATGAACAAGAAATAAAGCATTACTGTAAAACAGGAAGCAAAGCCTCACTTCCTGAGAGATGATCCTTTCTTTCCCCCATATATTATATATATTTTTTCTTTGTGTGGGTAGCTAAGTGTAAAAGTCCAGTTTTGCTGGGCAAACTTCCACCACCTAGTGGCAGAAGAATAACATAACCAAAGTCCTTGAACGCAAGTACTGGAACAGGTAAAAGAATCTTGACTCCGAAGTTCCCGGTAACCTAGCACTACCTAGCTATGTACCCCACAGTCCTTCAGAACAGAGAAAATCTTTTCTCTTAGCAAGTTGAAAACCCAGACAGTCACTGTGAATGATCACCAGTAAAACCAGGGGTCAGGCAAAGTCAGTGGCTTTCCTTGTTTATCCAGGATAGTGATGAAATAAACAACATTGTCCTTCCCTGGGTGGCGGATGACCACCTTGTCAGCATGGATGTGTCGGCCGTAACTCCAGTGCAGCAGGCACCCATTAAAATGATCATCCATAGTAGCCGAATAGGCTGTTTTCCTAAAAGGTTTAGGTACGGACAAATAGTCCCAAACAGCCTCACCGTACCATTTCTCTCTGCTAGACTCAATTTCCTGCATGATCTCCCGGGGGACGTAGGGAAACTCCAGGCCGTACTCCGTGGCTACCCTTTTGTTGAGTACTCTTTGTAGCCGGGCAAGTCTCGGTAAAGATCTAGTGCTTCCAAGTCCAGGAGGTATGCACGAAGCTGGGGACTTTTTCACCATTAACAGACAGCTTCCCTGACCCAAATGAATTGGTTCCTCTTGCCAGGATTTTACTAGTAGCAACTGGGGTTTCCACACTGGGTGATGTCTTCCGAGAAAAAACAAAGGAGAAAGGAGGGCGCACCAACCTAGTGCATTACCACTTAAACGTTTTATTTAAATTATAAAAAAGCAGTAATCCTACTCACAAACAAAGCTAAAATGAAAGCTCATCGGACAAATCAGCTGGAATTTCTTGGCACCTGCCGACTGGACTCAATGACAGAGAGGGTCGGACAATACCTCAAACATCTGGATAGCTGACGCGTTTCTGGGGCGCACCCCTTTCCTCAGAGCCTAGATGGTCCATGACTTTAGACTTTGCCTTTAGACGGAATTACACTACCCGTGTTTTGACGATACACCGAGAGCGCAGGAGATTTTTTGTCTTGATGTCTTCCGAGTCCATGGCGGCCCATTCAGAAAAGGTGAAGGCCGAAGCAGTATCATCTCCATTGGCCCATAACATCTCCTGAGACATAGTTTCGAACAAGTCATCGTCTCCAGAGATGTCTGACAAAGAATCTATTTCAGAGTCCCGTAACTCCTCCGCGGGCATATATTTACAAACAGTCCCCATATGTGCACTTTCCCCAGATCTCTCACCCGTTCCTGTTGTGGACTTCTCAGGAATCAGACTTTCCTTTGGATCCGGTTCGGGTAGTCTCTGGGGTAGGCCTCGACCACGGCCACGGGAGGCTTTCACATATCCTACCTTCTTTTGGGCAGGTGCAGCGGGACCAAAGGCAGCGGAGGTAACAGTAGTGGATGTAACAGCAGTAGCGACATCCGCTGATGACTCCTCAATGGCAGTAACAGCGCCATCTCCCTCCGGAATAGTCATTGTAGCAGATGTGGCAAGCGCAGGTCTAGCCGCAGTAGTAAAGGCAGCGGCCTCCTCTGTAGCGATGCCCGTGGCCCAGTCCATCCGGTAGGCACGGGGTGGCATGGTGGGTTGCTCCACGGCAAACAGGTACTCCCCGCAGTGTAGGCACCGAACAAATGGATGGGGGTTTACAGCCAGTCCTTCGCACCTGTTTCACAGCATCCCCCAATGCCTCGACATCTCCAATCAAGTACGAAACGCCCATGCGGTCTCAGACGAATGCCAGTATACGTCAGCGTAGCGCCCGGCAGCATGGCACTTGTAGCGGTACCCACAGGCGACATCCTGGGCCCCATAGCAGACTGCATCACTGGAACCAGAGACATGGCGGTATTGCGACTCTCTGTTGAGTGTTGGACACACACGTAGCGTCTCACGCAGCAAAGCAGGCGGGAACTCCTCTCACTTGTCTCTTTAGTCATGTATTTCGCTGTTTTTTTCCTTTCTTGGCTCCGTTCACAGCCCACGCGGCTAAGAAGTGATCCGCAAATTAACCCCTTTTTCAAAGAAACAACACAGTCCAGAGCCCTCTTTGTAGCACCGGCTCCCGGTGAACAGTCCACTTAAGTTGCAACCGGATGAGCCCCCACGTGTAGCACTACCCCCGTAGGAGCTGCTGGTTATATTTTTGGGTCTTGCCGTTACCTGTCTGTTCCACCGTATCCATCATAGGGGTTCCATTGAAGAGTTTTCACAGATGTCAGCACCAACACATAGTCTCTTTTCAATGGTTTTATTAAAGAAATGTCAATTAGAGGGATGGAGGGTTAGGGGAGATTCAGGTACCTTGCTTTGCGGATCACGGGTACTTCCTAATACAGAGGACAAACAGTTTCCAACCTGGATATAGCGGTGCTCGGACAAAAGTCTCTGCCACAGACTTGAACAATACGAATAGTCTCTGCCACAGACTTGAAGAACACACTAATGCCGCCTACACACGACCATTTTTCATGACGAGAAAAATGGCATTTTTTAAATTGGTCATTAAAAACGATCGTGTGTAGGCTCCAGAGCATTTTTCTTGACGAGAAAAGTGGGCATTAAAAATTTAGAACATGCTCTATTTTTTCTCGTCGTTTTTCACGTCATCATTTTTCTCGTCGTGAAAAACAGCCGTGTGTACGCTTTAATGGCGTGAAAAAAACACGCATGCTCAGAAGCAGTTATGAGACGGGAGCGCTCGTTCTGGTAAAACTAGCGTTCAGAATGGAGATAGCACATTCGTCACGCTGTAACCGACTGAAGAGCACAAGGCTGAAAAGCGCGAATCGTCTCTCACCAAACTTTACTAACACGAGGGTGGCGCCATCCGAATGGAACTTCCCCTTTATAGTGCCATCATACGTGTTGTCGAACGTGTTGTACGTCACCGCGCTTTGCTCGAGCATTTTTTTTCACAATAGTTTGTTGGCAAGGCAGGCTTGAGAAAAATCATGTCGAGAAAAACGTTGTTTTTTCAATGACATTAAAAACGGCCGTGTGTACACGGCATTAGAGTCATTAGACAATCCTCTGCCACAGGATTGTATAATAAAGAACATTCTGTAAAGTCAAAGTACAGTCTCACATTACCAGTTTCTTTCAGCCGATCCGGCAGCACTGTGAGGTAGATGGGTCGGGATGCGTCCTACAATTGAGTCTCCGGGCTCTTCCTGAGATACCAGCCCTTTTGGCTTGGTCCTCTCCGAGAAAAGTCCTCCCCTGGTTTCGTCAATTGCTCTGCTTCTCCCCGCAGGCAAGACAGCATAGGACCACCCCTGACTAGTAGGCCCAGAAACTCCAGCGACACCCACAGTCGAGTGGAAAATGCGCAACACAGCCGGACTGGAACAGAAACCAGAAATTTACACAATTATTCTGAGCTAAACTACAGCTCAGACAACTAAATTTACAAATAGCGCCTACCCAATAGGAGCAGGGGGCTACACTTGCATGACAGAATACAACTTCGGAAGTAATGTAATGTGTTGTATTGTATTGTATTGTAATGTATTCTTTCATTTCCAAGCATGCGTGGTCTTGCTCTTTCAATTTTTTTGGGGGCGAATACTGTACTGATTAAATGAAAATCGTCGTTCTGTTATCATACAAGAAAACAATGTGTTTGTCCCTTCGGATAATTTTTGGATGCACTGTCGTGGTTGGCTCTAGAAAACTGTGTACTAACAATAAGATTATCGTACAATCACTTAGAAAGTAGTATTTTTAATTCCGATTTTCTCGACGATTGGACTAGACATTATTCTGTGCAAAAGGATGACATCACAGGAGCACAGTTGGAAGACAGGGACAGAGTATTGACAATTTGACATCCTATAACAGGAAGTACTTAAACAAGCACGTTTATAGCGAGAGTCACCAGGCATTACTTTAATAAAAGCTACAGATGTAAAAATATTTAACCACTTGCTTACTGGGCACTAAAACCCCCTTCGTACCCGGACCAATTTTCAGCTTTCGGTGCTCTCACACTTTGACTGACAATTACTCAGTCATGTAATACTGTACCCAAATGATTTTTTTGTCCTTTTTTTCATACAAACAGAGCTTTCTTTTGGTGGTATTTGATCACCTCTGGATTTTTTATTTTTTGCGCTATAAATGAAAAAAAGACGGAAATTTTTGAAAAAAAACGCATTTTTCTTAGTTTATGCGATAAAATTTTGCAAATTATAAATTTTTCTTCATAAATTTTGGCCACAATTTATACTGCTACATATCTTTGGTAAAATAACCCAAATTAGTGGATATTATTTGGTCTTTGTGAAAGTTAGAGAGTCTACAAGCTGTGGTGCAAATCATAACAAAATGATCACACCTGATGTACTGGTGGCCTTTCTAATTTCTTGCGACCCGAACAAGCCAGGAAAGTACAAATACCCCCCAAATGACCCCTTTTTGAAAGTAGACATTCCAAGGTATTTAGTAAGATGCATGGTGAGGTTTTTGATGTAATTTTTTCCCACAATTCTTTGCAAAATGAAGATTTTTATTTTTTTTATCCCCCCCCACAAAATTTTAATTGTAATAGGTTTTTTCTCTCACATGGCATGTGTATACCACAAATGACGCCCGAAAATACATTCTGCTACTTCTTCTGAGTATGGCGATACCACATGTGTGGGACTTTTTCACAGCCTAGCCACATAGAGAGGCCCAATATGCAGGGAGCATCATCAGGTGTTCTAGGAGCATAAATTACACATCTAACTTGTTGACTACCTATTACACTTTTAAAGGCCCTGGAGCACCAGGACAATAGAAACGCCCACAAAGTGACCACATTTTGGAAAGCCAACACCCCAACGTATAATCTATGAGGCATAATGAGTCCTTTGAACGGTTCATTTTTTTCCCGAAGTTTTTGGAATATTTGGAAAAAAAATGAAAACGCAATTATTTTACGCAAAGTTGTCCATTTATAAGATATTGTCAACACATAGCATGTACATAGCAAAAATGACACCCCAAAATACATTCTGCTACTCCTCCTGAGTATGACGATACCACATGTGTGAGACTTTTACACAGCCTGGCCACATACAGAGGCTCAACATGCAAGGAACACCATCAGATGTTCTAGGGACACATAGCATGCACATACCAAGAATTACACCCCAAAATACATTATGCCGAGCAAAGGGTAAACAAAAGATTACCTGTGGTTTTAGTAGCGCAGATGTCCACAGGAGGATAGCACTGGTCCAGGCAGCAGGCAGGGACTTAGTCAGCAGCGGCATACACAATTGTCCAGGCAGCAGGCAGGGATACTGTCCATATACAGTCCAGGGTCAGTGCAGGCAGAGATTGTCAGCAGTGCCAAAATATTGGTCCTGGTAGTAGGAAGGTCCATGTGGTGTGGTCAGTTCAAGCGACAGGCAGAGGCATGATGGCATAGGTCCTACAGGCAGCAGGCAGAAGTAGGGCCTCGTTCAGGACAGAATGGGGACAGGGGTAGAGGCTTCTCCCACCCAAATCTCTTTGAAGCCTCTGAGACTCCAGACCCTAATCTGGGAATGAGAAAACAAAAACAATTGTTTTCTTCATCCAGAAAAACAATTCTGGAGCCCCTCACATATGTGAGACCCCTGTGCTATGAATCCCACTAGTCCACTGGCAGGGTAAAAGATCAGTCCAAGAGGCAGGCAAAAAGCATGGTCAAACAGTCCAGGGTCAGTTCCAGATCAGGCAGAGGTATGTACAGAACTGATAGGCAAAAGCGTGGTCAAATAACAGTCCAGGGTCAGTTACAGATAAGGCAGAGGTATAAACAGAATCGGTAGGCAGAAGCGTGGTCGAATAACAAGCCAGGGTCAGTTACAGAGCAAGCAGAAGGCATAAGGGGTGTGAAGGTAAATGGCAGGAAGTGAACTAATAATTGAGTTTGGTATGGTAACGGCGGAAACACCCAACTACGCAAAGGCCTGGTTGGGAAGGACATTGGGCACAATAAAAAGTGGTGTCTCTTCTCACTCCTCCTCTGGAGCACACCCGGCATTTTTTCTGACGTTTTTGGTCTGTTGGTCTGGGAGGGATTTTATCTGGAAAGTGGCGCTCGGAGAGTCGGCTAATCACATCGGATCTAATGTTTTCTGGTGAGTCGTTCAGGTATAAAAGGGCAGTGGTGATTTCCTCCTGGAAGAAAAGGAAGGATTTGGGTCTTTCAGTGGATTTCTGATATATTACATAGGAGTTGAACATGGCCAAATTAAACAAATAGATTGAAACTTTTTTATACCACTGGTATGTTCGTCTTGTGGAAAGGTAGGGTTCGAGCATTTGGTCGTTGAAGTCGACACCCCCCATGAACTTATTGTATTCGTAGATACATGTTGGTTTTTGGATCCGGCCATTCCTCCTGGTGATCTCAACAAATGTATTGTTGTGGATGGAAGAAAGCACGTAGACATCCCTTCTGTCCCTCCACTTCACAGCCAGAATTTCCTCATTCCGTAAACTCGCCGTCTCCCCTCTTCTTAATTTCTTGTTGACGAGGCTTTGAGGAAAGCCCTTCTGTTTCGTCCGTACGGTGCCGCATGCTGGAGTGTTCTTTCACTGAAGGTTTCGGAACAGGGGCAAACTTGTATAAAAATTCTCCACATACAAGTGGTAGCCTTTCTCCAGGAATGGGTTTATGAGTTCCCAAACGACTTTCCCGCTGGTTCCAATGTAGTCTGGGCAATTAGGGGGGCGCAGCTGGGTGTCCTTCCCTTCGTATACAATGAAGGCATACGTATACCCCGTGGCTCGGTCGCACAATTTATAGAGCTTCACCCCATAGCAGGCCCTTTTGGTAGGAATAAATTGTATTATGCCCAGGCTGCCAGAAATTTTTTATAAGGGACTCATCCACGCATACGTGTTGGTCTGGGGTAAACAACTGGGGGAAGGTTTCAGAAAAATAATTTAGTAGTGGCCGAATTTTATAAAGCTTATCAAAATTTGGGTCATTTCGGGGAGGGCACTGGGTATTGTCGTTGTAGTGTAGGAATCTCATAATCATGAGATATCTGCTTTTGGGCATTGCTGAGGAAAAGATGGGCATATGGTAGATGGGGCGGGATGACCAATATGAACGTAGTTGATTTTTTCTGTTTAGTCCCATACAGAATGTGAGGCCCAAAAAAATTCTAAACTCCTCCACTGTAAGGGCTCTCCATTCGTATGGACGGGCATAATAGGACGTTGGGTTGCTTGCTATAAATTGTTGTGCATAAAGGTTGCACTGGGCCACAATCGATGCAAGCATGTCCTCAGTAAAAATTTTATTAAAAAAGTCAATCGGGGCAAAAGTTTCAGTGTCCACCTGGACTCCTGGCTGGGCAGTGAAAGGGGGAATGTTGGCTTCTCCTGAATTAGGAGGAAGCCACAAGGGGTACTGAAGGGAATAGGGAAGGCTGGCATGGGACCTAACCCTTTGGGACTGAGGTGACACCCCACTGGTACGTGACCTTGCTTGTCGAGGTACTGCGGTGCTGGTGGATGGCACTGCCTCCTCAGCAGAATGCCTTCGTCTGGCGGGCGGGCCCTCCTCCTCATCTGAGGTTGTCAGTGATCCACTGCTAAGTATAGGCTCGTAGTCCACGTCAGACTCATAATTTGAATTTGCGGAGGAATCCGAATCAGAGAGCTCCCCGTTGCTCCCGTCGGCCACAAGTATATCGTACGCCTCCTCGGATGAATATAATCTTTTAGCCATTGTTGGCGATGACAGAAGGCACTGATGACACGTGACACTGACAGATGGCACTAATACGTGGCACTGGTGACACTGATGACACTGATACGTAGCACTGACACGTGGCACTGATGACACGTGACACTGATACGTGGCACTAGAGATGCTAATAAAAGATGGCACGTGGCACTGACAGGTGGCACTGATGGCAGGTGGCACTGACAAGTGTCACTGATGGCAAATGGCACTGACAGGTGGCACAAATGGCACTGACGGTAGATGGGACTGGCGGCAGATGGGACTGGCTGCAGATGGGACTGATGGGTGGCACTGGCGGCAGATGGCACTGGAGGCAGATGGCACTGGCAGATGGGACTGGCGGCAGATGGCACTAGCAGGGACTGTGGGCACTGTGTTTGACTGTAAGGTGTGTGTTTTTTTTTTTTTTTACACTCACTTTTTTTTAGCACAGATCTCTCTCCCTCCTCACACGCGGTCTCTGTGTGAGGAGGGAGAGCTGGCAATGAGAGATGATCTCATATGTTTACATTTGAGATCATCTCTCATTGGACAGTGAGATCGAGTGCTGAATGGCCTCTGTGATTGGCCATTCAGCACGATCTGTGATTGGCTGTGTCCAAGGGACACGGCCAACACAGATTTTCCCCGATGCGCGCTCACGGGGGCGCACGGGGAGGGAGAAAACAATGCAGGTCCAGCCTGCAATGAGAGATGATCTCATATGTTTACATTTGAGATCATCTCTCATTGGACGTGAGATCGAGTGCTGAATGGCCTCTGTGATTGGCCATTCAGCACGATCTGTGATTGGCTGTGTCCAAGGGACATGGCCAACACAGATTTTCCCCGATGCGCGCTCGCGGGGGCGCGCGGGGAGGGAGAAATACAGTGGACGTCTAGGGACGTCCACCCGGCACTTCAGGTCCGCACTGCAGCCGTCTTTCGGCAATAGCGTGGATCTGAAGTCGTTAAAATTACCTTTGAACATAAATAAATATATTACAGACCACAGAGCCAATGATTCTATTAACCAATTTTCTTACATTTGGTTCCAGGTTAGTTTTACTTTGTACTATTCATCCTAAATTTAGTACATTGTACAATCATATTGCATTGTGTATGGTTAGTTTCTGGATGATGTCAAACGGGTGCTTTAAGTGATCAGCAACATCCCACTCAGTCTAGGTTCACATTTATGCGGCTGCGCTTCATGTGTTTTTTTCTGGCGCATTTTTGCAGTGCATTTTTAAACCCTGCGTTTTTGCATGCAGTTTTCATGCATTTTGCATATTTTTTTTCTCTTTAAACACACTAGGGTTGACTTACTAAAGGCAAATAGACTGTGCACTTTTCAAAGTGCAGTTGCACTCTGCAAGTGCAGTTGCTCCAGTGTTTAGTAAATGAGGTAAAGCTTCACTTTGCAAAGAGAAACCATGTGCACGCATAGGTGTGAACGTAGGGTAAATAGGCGTTTTCCTGCTAGCATGACATGATCACCTTATTGTTGAAATACATAGCACAGCATTTTTTTTTCTGACTTGTGTAATGCATTTTTGGCACTCTAAGCCCTTGGTACACTTGTCTGAAAGTCTGACAGAGGATTACATAAGCAACGGTTACATATAAAAAGCAGCACTTCTGATTGAGTCAGATGGGGTGCACAAAGGTCCTGTCTGCCCCTACAGGCTACAAGCCAATTGCACTATAGTAACCTATGCATGAAAATAAAATGTAAGGTTTCCTGTAAAGAAAAGGAATAATGTAAAGGAAATTGTTAATTTAGGCCAGCTTGGCCCAAACAAACTATTTCAAGTAAAAGTGAACTCAGACTTTAAAGTGGTGTGGAGATGCGACTCCATGTATATTGGCAGGTTACGCCTGACTTTGGTAGGCTTGCTAATTGCACAACTGTTGGCTGGCTTCAAAATCCTCCCAGGAAGAGAGCTCAGGGCTCCCACTTGGAGACAGCTCCACCCAGGCTGACAGGAAGTCTGGCCGACAAGTCAGGAGGACTCCGCCCTACAGACACGACATCTGTCTATGAGTTTTAGGAGGATACCCATTTTCCCCAGGAGAGGGAGGCTGCAGCTGGCAGCGTGAGCATACGCTCTGAGGAGCAACCCAAAGGCCTAGACGTGAGGTCTGAAGCAGCGGTGCTGCAAGTGAGTAAGCCAGAAGACTGAAGGTTTGAACTATACAGTAATGGTGGAACCCCCTGTGAGGAAAATTGCTGTTATTTTCTTTGAACTTTATTTCCTTTAAATAAAAGTGGGCTGCCAAGCCTTTAAAATACAGTCTGGACTCACACGTGTTCCTGAAATTGCATACACCACTAGAGCTTAATCACCCTACAATCATCTTACAGTGGTTATAAAATTTAGACATGAAATGTGAACAAAGCATATCCCTCTATAGCAGGGGGTCTCAAACTGGCGGCCCTCCAGCTGTTGCACAACTACAAGTCCGATGAGCTATTGCAAAGGTGACAGTTACAAACATGACTCCCACAGGCAGAGGCATGATGGGACTAGTTTCCCAACAGCTGGAGGTTCACCAGTTTAGGATCCCTGCTCTATAGTGTATACTTGGCTCAATTAAGAGCATCAAGTGTAATTTCTCTCTACTGCTTCATTCCCCTGATATAAATCACTTCTGACAAGTTTTATTGACACCAAGTGAAAAATGGTGACAGGAGAGAGACTAGGGTTGCCAACTGTCCGGGATTTACCTGGACAGTTCGGGTTTTGAATCATGTGTCCAGGTTTCAGACCACCTGAAACCCTGACACAATATTCAGACCGGACTCTGGCTTCCCAGCAGGGTTGCTGTCTGCAGTTGTCTACTGGAAGTGGAGAGTGTGTCAGGAAAAACGCTTTCACAATCATCCCAGCAATCTGGGTTTCAGAATACCTGTGCGCAGGAGATCTGTTCGGTGCATGCGCGATAGCGGCGCGCAATAGCGGTGCGCGATGTCGGCTCGCGCATCTGCGCGATAGCGACGCGCGCACCTAATGACGGCACTTGGCGCCAAGACTGCCTATTTAAAGAGAGCTGTCACCTTGCATCTTTGCTGTCCGGTCTACAGCGTTTCCTGAGACCCCTGCTGCCTGAACCATTGACTTGTGTTACTCTGATACCCGATCCGGCTCTCCTTGACTTCTCCTGTTTGCTGCCTGCCTTCGACCCCGGCTTGTCCTGACTTCGCTCCTGCCTGCTCCTTCAAGTCTGTTCGCTGCCCGCCTGATAAACTGACCCGGCCTGGACTTTAACTATTCTTGGATCCTGCTTGCACCTAATCTGCCCGCTTGTGTTTGACCCGGCCTGTCCTCACCAAGTCTGTCGCCTGATTCTCAAGTGTTCTGCTGTGGACCACTGCACGCCTTCCATCAGCTACCTTCGGCTGCGGATTGCTGCTTACCCTCCAGCCGCCACTACAATCACCTGCTCCAGTTTCCTGCCAGGCACTTGTGTCCCTTTGCCCTCTTGAGCCCCTGTCTGCTCTACCAGGGTTTCTCGAGCCAGAGGTTTATGAGAGGCCACTCCCTGGACATTGGGCTCACTCACCAGGTACGTGACAGAGTGTATTGTGTTCTCAGTGTTCCCCCTTAAATCAGGGTTCCCAGAGCATCCCTTAGGTCAGAGTCCCCAGAGTTCTCCCATACCTCAGTCTGCAGAGTCCCCCTTACAGTGTAAAGAAACTCTGCAAGTTCAGGTTTAAAAGGGGAACTCTGTGGACTCTGAAGTAAGAGGGGACTCTTGTGATTAACTTCATATGATTATAAATGTTATTTAATCACAAAATATATGTACTGCATAGTATATGCTATAAAAAATAAAATAATTGCTATGCACCGCTAAAGTGTTCAGGTTTGACTTGAAGAAAAGGTGGCAACCCTAGGAGAGACCTCCAGCTGATAGACAGCCTCAGTTATGTTACTGTGTGCTGTATGAAAGGGGCCGGGGTGTGTCTCTTCCCACCAATCAGCTCTGATTGGAGGTGAATAGTAATGAACAAGTTGGTTTTTTTAGGTTGTAACATCTGCAGCCATTTGGAAGGATTTTCAGTAGTGCCAGAGGTGTCTGGCACTCTGACCTCCTTCACAGACATTAAAGAGGAGCTCTGGTCAGTTTAAGGTCGGATCTTTGCCTGTCTTTGGCTCCCCGATGCTGCCATCTTGCTTGCAGGAAGCTAGTTGTGATGTCCAGCTGTTCCACAGTCAGCTTCCTACCTCGCATGCATGAGACATGTTGCACTCAATGGTCCCACTGTCTACTGGGACATGCATACCTCCCAACCATCCCGGATTCCGCGGGACTGTCCTGGGCTGTCAAGAAAGTCCCGGTGTCCCACAGATCTTAGCTGAAGTCCCAGAGCCCACTGTTCTGTCTCTAGGACAGATAGCTAAACCTTCTCATCCTATAAACTTCAGATACCATATTTCTTTGATCTCAGTTTATTAGAACAAGCCAGGTGAAACTACAAAATAACAGAAATAGACCTCAATAAGTACACTATTGCATACAATACAGCATACATTGCAGAAACAACGATATACCATACAGGATGAGATAGTAAAATATTTTTAATAGTAAAAATACTTTTTATGTTCTCTAAGGGGTGATGGCGATAGATTGAGCAAGACATGTCTTGGTTCCTGCAGTGTTTTCTCAAAAAATGGTGAATCTGCTTCACTTCCTGTGAAGATTTGTCAGGGCTGGGTTCAGCCCTTCCTTCTCTGTGCTGGCAGCTCAGCTGTCAGCTAATTGCCAGCTCCCATCTCTCTCTCCACAGTGATCCACCTGTTGATGATCCGCTCATCAGTTCCAGTTCATTTGCTCTTCGCCTTCACTTGTGTTAACATCACTACAGACTTTCTCCTGTGTTCCAGTTTAAGACCTGCTTGACTACGTTCCCTCTGGCTACGGATCCTGCTTGCTGAACTACTACCTTTATCCCTGGCACTTGGACATTGGCTTGGCTGACTACCCGATCCGGTTACTGAACCCTGGCTATGTTTTGACTACGCTTACTCTGTTTGCCTTTTTATTTTTATTATTAAACAAGTGTATTTTAACTGTACTTCTGTCTCAGTCTGATTCATGGTTCCTGACAAGATTCTACCCAGAATTCCCTGCTTACTAACTACTTCCTGGGCTACACACACAATGCATGAAATAAACAGAACAACCAAAGCAATACCAAAAAAGGACACTAGATGGCGCCTGCGCTCTGCATATGATTGTCTATGTAAATTAAAAAAACTTTAAATGTCATTTTGAACATTTTGAATACAAAATACAAATAATACAATACAGCATACGTGTGCAGCGCCCTGCTCCCATTGGGTATGCGCTATTTGTAAATTTAGTTGTCTGAGCTGTAGTTTAGCTCAGAATAATTGTGTAAATTACTGTTTCTGTTTCAGTCCAGCTGTGCTGCGCATATTTCCACTTGACTGTAGGTGTCGCTGTCACTACAGGTCAAGGTTGGAAATGCAGCAGGCTGGATGTATTGAGTACCTCTTGCCCAGAAACCGCTCAGTGGGATTGGTCACCCCGCTGTGCATTCTGGGAGAGGGTACTTAAGGGACAGACACCATCTTCCGGGTCTCTCTGACCTAATGGCCCTCCTGACCTAAGGTGTGCCGTAGCATTTTCCTGCCTCTGGGCCGGCTGGCCCGAGGCCTTGTTACTGGAAGTAGGCCCAGGAGTTTCTGGGGCCTACTAATCAGGGATGGTCCTTTGCTGTCTTGCCTGTGGGAAGAAGCTGAGCAATTGAGGAGAACAGGGGAGGACTTTTCCCAGGAGCGGACTGAGCAAAAAGGCTGGTGCCTCGGGAAGAGCCTGGAGACTCAATTGGAGGACGCATCCCTACATATCTACCTCACAGTATCGCCTGAAAGAAACTGGTACTGTGTGAATGTACCTAAACTTTGCAAAAGTTGTGGATTCTTCAAGTCTGTGGCAGAGACTATTTGTATTCTTCAAGTCTGTGGCAGAGACTATTGGCCGAGCACAACACCGGCTGCTAGGTCAGTGAGAGAGGCCTATCCGGTGATTGCTATATCGAGTGTGGAGACTGTTTGTCCTCTGGATTAAGAGGTACCCGTGATCCGCAAAGCAAGGTACCTGAATCTCCCCTAACCCTCCATCCCTCTAGTTGCCATTTCTTTAATAAAACCATTGAAAAGAGATTATGTGTTGGTGCTGACATCTGTGAAATCTCTTCAATGGGACCCCTATGACGGATACGGTGGAACATACAGGTAATGGCAAGACCCAAATATATAACCAGCAGCTCCTACGGGGGTAGTGCTACACATTGCAGAAACAACGATATACCATACAGGATGAGATAGTAATAACTTACTTTTTAAGTTCTCTAAGGGGTGATGGCGATAGATTGAGCAAGACATGTCTTGCTTCCTGCAGTGTCTTCTCAAAAAATGGTGAATCTGCTTCACTTCCTGTGAAGATTCTACCCAGAATTCCCTGCTTACTAACTACTTCCTGGGCTACACACACAATGCATGAAATAAACAGAACAACCGAAGCAATACCAATAAAGGACGCTAGATGGTGCCTGCGCTCTGCATATGATTGTGTATGTAAATTACAAACTTAAATGTAATTTTGAACAGCACAAATACAGGTAATCAGAATATAAGTCTGGTAGACAGAACACTCCCCGCCTGATGTCAAGGGACGTCACTAACAGAGTCCTCCGTAGAAAGCAACAGAACAAGTTCAGTCACTGGTCTTAAGAATACTTTAGCCTCATTCTGTTGAAAGGTCTTGATCTCAACCTTACGGACAAGATTATCCTTGTTTGGCAGTACTTTGGTGACCAGACCTAAAGGCCACATTTTCCTTAGTGTCTGGCAATCTTTCATGAGCACAACAGCACCAAGTTTAAGATTAGTTTTTTTAGTGTGCCACTTTCTCCTTAGTTGTAGAGTAGATGTGTATTGTTCCTTCCACCAACTCTAGAAGGTATTGGCAAGGGTTTGTACTTGTCTACATTGACATTTTGTAAAGGTCCTTCTCACAAAACTCTCCAGCTGGAGTACCTACAAGACCAGTCTTTTGCGTGCGCAACATGGCAGGTGTGAGAACCCCTGGATCTTCAGAATCACTTGAAATTGAAGTCAAAGGTCTGGCGTTAATGATAGCTGTAACCTCTGCCATAAATGTCACTAAACATTCATGAGTAAGCCTTGCAGTTCCTACTTGCAAGAAGATAGAGTAAATAATTCTGCCTATCATCTTCTCCCAAACACCTCCCATGTGAGAAAAGTGAGGTGGGTTGAAGATCCACGTGCAGTCTTGCTTACTCAAGTATCTTTCTACACTGAGAACGTCCAAGTTGGAAGGAATTTGCAGTTCTTTTACTGCTCCTACAAAGTTAGACCCTCTGTCAGAGCGAATGAGTTTTACTGGGCCTCTGACTGCAATGAAACGTCTAAGAGCATTAATAAAACTTGAAGTGTTCATTGACTCAGCTTTTTGAATTTCTAGGTTTGTCTCTGTTGCAATTAGTTCAGCTAGCTCTGTAGCCAATACTGTAGCACAAAGTTCCAGCCTGGGTATGGTGTGTTTGGGAAGTGGTGAAAGTTTTGCTTTCCCCATTATAAATCCTGTGTGGCATTTTTCTTTAGTGTCTATGATTTTCAGGTAAGCTACAGCAGCAATTGCTTTAATGGAAGCATCCACAAACACACAAAGTCTTTGCATCTGAACGTCTGCAGATGACAGAGGAGCATATGGGCATGGAATTTTAAGGTTGGATAGAGCTGTTAGTGAGTTCTTCCACTCTAGCCATAAGTTCTTCTTGTCGGTGGGGAGAGGGTGGTCCCAATCTAATGACTTACAGGTTAAGTCTCTGAGTAATGCTTTACCCTGGATGGTGACAGGTGCTGCAAAGCCTTAAGGATCATACAGGCTGTTTATGGTAGACGGGACACCTCTACGGGTAAAGGGTTTTTCTTCTGTGTTTACTTGGAAAGTAAAGGTGTCAGATCTTAAGTCCCAAAGCAAACCAAGCCTGCGTTGCATGGGAAGTGAGTCTGTGCCTAGATCTAAGTCCTTTAACTCGTTAGAATGATCTTGGACAGGAAAGGCTTCTAAAACTTCTCTACCGTTGGAAGCAACATTGTGGAGTTATAAGTTGGAACAAGCAAGCATCACCTGAGTTCTTTTGAGGAGACTGATTGCGGCTTCCTTTGTGGGTAGTGATTTCAAGCAATCGTCTACCTAGAAATCCTTGTCCACAAATTGTCTGACATCTGACCCATACTCTAAAGCCCTGTACACACGATCGGATATCCTATGGATTCTAATCCGATGGTTTTGTCCATCGGAAATCCGATGAAGCTGACTTCCATCAGTCTTGCCTACACACCATCAGTCAAAAAACCGACCGTCCCAAACGCGGTGACGTAAAACACTCCGATGAGCCGAGAAAAATGAAGTTCAATGCTTCTGAGCATGCGTCGACTTGATTCTGAGCATGCGTGGGTTTTTTATCCGATGGACTTGCCCATAGACGATCGGAATTTGCTATCGGTTTTTGATCCATCGGAAAAATTTAAAACATGTTCTATTTTTTAACACCGATGGAAAAAAGACCGATGGGGCCCATACACGATCGGTTTGTTCGATGAAAAAAGTCCATCGGACTGTTTTCATCGGTAAAACCGATCGTGTGTACAGGGCTTGACTCTCCCACTCTAGCAGAGTGTCTGAGGCCATATATAACAACTGCAGGGGAAGGACTGTTGCCAAATATGTGCACCCTCATGCGGTATTCTGTAATGTCTCCAGAGGGGTTGTTGTCCTTGAACCAGAGAAACCTCAGAAAGTTTTGGTGTTCTTCTTCAACAGGAAAGCAATAGAACATTTGTTGTATGTCTGCCATGAATGCGACTGAATCTTTCCGAAAGCGGATAAGTACTCCTAATAGTCTGTTGTTACGGTCAGGGCCAGAGAGAAGGACATCATTTAGAGAGACACCCTCATGCTTGGCACTGAAATTGAACACCACTCTAATCTGCCCTGGCTTCTTAGGGTGATAGACCCCAAATATGGGTAAGTACCACATTCCACTGAGTCTTTGAGATTTGGGGCTATCTCAGCATGACCATTCTGGAATATTTTCTCCATGAAGGAAAATAAATGTTCTCTCATCTCTGGTTTCCTTTGAAGATTGTGTCTTAGGGAAGTGAGACGTTTATATGCTTGTTCTCTGTTGATAGGCAAACGTCGTCTTTGTGGCCTAAAGGGAAGAGGTGCAACCCAGCTATTAGTCACGTCTTTCTCCATACTCCTTTCCATAACTTCTAGGAAGAGCCTATCCTCAATGAACATTGCTACCTGGTTATCTTCCTTTGTTCTCTTGAACACTGTGCTTCCTAAGTCGCTTTGGTCATCGTCATAGGTATTGCTGTCACAGAGGGGACTTAGGAAGGGAAGAGGTACAGGGTTGTTGTGTGGTAGCTCCTTTATGAGAATGTGATTTTGACAGGGTTGGAAAAGATAAGGACGACCATGGTACTAGTGAGCAGGTTATTAACAGATGCCAGTTTGTGTGCACCTCCCAGGCAAACATCACTTATAATGACCCACCCGAGATCCAGTTTTTGGTCATATGGGGCGTTTTGAGGACCGTTGATCAGCTTTCTTACTTTGTGGACTGGCAATATATCTCTCCCTTGGAGTACGATTATCTGAGCCTAATCATCTAGTTCTGGTATGAGATGTGCTAAGTGATTCAAGTGAGTCTGGTGAGCTGCTGCGTCTGGTGTGGGAATCTCTGATCTGTTGTCTGGCATCTGGTGGCACTCTATTATAATCGGTAAGGGTAGGCATGTCTTACCATCCAAAGATTCAATTTGTAGGCCGTCAGCTCTTCTCCCTGCCATTTTCTCTGTACCTGCACAGGTCCTAAGGGAGTAAGGGCTGTTGGGGCCTTTAAGGTTTAGAATGTCAAAAAACACAGATCTAGCTAGTGACTTATTACTCTGATCATACAAGATGACGTAGAGCTTGACTGCTTTGTCTCTGCGCCCTTTTGGGTAAACTCTCACGAGACAGATTTTAGAGCAGGATCTGCCACCTGTACTTCCTTTGCAGACTTCAGTACACTGTGAAGTGATTGCTATGGCGTTTGTACTAGAGTCTTTGGTCTCCCTGCCTTGCTCCTTGTCACCATGGACAGGTGGGAAAGTTCTTGGAGTAGGCCTTGGGTGTAGAGCTGAGTTGTGCTCTGTGCTGTCACATTCTGTACATTTGAAACTGACCTTACAGTCCTTGACGAAGTGTGTGGACGAAGAGCAGCACTTGTAACAGATGTTGTTCTCTTTGAGGAAAGCTTTGCGATCCTGGATGGTCTTTGTCCTGAAGGCTCTGCATTTCATAAGAGGATGTGGCATCTTATGCAGAGGGCAGAACTTAGTAGGGTCGCTGTCTTGATCCTCTGGTTGAGACTCTGCATATCTGTGGGAAGAAATGTTAGTTTTGTGCACTGCTACTGGAGCTCTGAGTTGTTTAGGGCCAGAAGAAGTGGTATAAGACACTGGAAAAATGAAGCTGGGGTCATCTTTCGTTCCTGCTTGTCTGTCTACAAAGTCCACAAACTCACTAAAGGGTGGAAAGGGCACATTGTGTTTCTGTTTGTAGTAACAGCCATGAGCAATCCATCTTTCGTGTAACTCATAAGGAAGTTTCTGTGCTAAGGAGTTAATACCTCTAGCAGAGTCAAGATAAGAAAGGCCAGGTAAGTCCCCTTCTGCTTTAGCAACTTGTAACTCCATACACAGGTCACTGAATTCTCTGAGTCTTTGGTAACCTCTGCTAGGTATTTTCGGGAAGTCCTCTATCCTTTTAAACAGTGTACTCTCTATAGCCTCTGGTGAGCTTTAACATCTATCCAGTCTGTTCCAGATGCTTGTAAAGCCTATCTCAGTGTGGTTTATATTAATGCCTCTGATCCTTTTGGCATGTTCAGCAGAATCATTGCCAAGCCACTTTATGAGGAGTTCTATCTGTTGCCTGCAGGATAGATCTAGGCCTTGAATGACACTCTGGAAAGAGGATCGCCACGCCCTATAGTGTTGAGGGCGATCACTAAATATGACAAGTCCTTGGGTAACTAACTCACGTTTGGCCAGGAACTTGGCAAAGTCTACATTAGCCTGATTGGCATTGGGGTAGGCTGCTGGTGTATTGTGGTGCAGTGTATAGGCGTACCTGGTAGAAGTCTCTTCTTTAGGCGTGCTGGGCTCACAATTGCATAAGGTTGGCAGTTCATACCGGCTCGTTGCATACTCCTTTGGAGTGAAGACAGGTGTTTGATTTTTTTGTATGAAGGCTGGATACCTTGTGGAGTAAAAGGTTTGGTTGGGACTGGATAGTCTGTACCTCTGTCAGATTTTCCTTGCTTGTAGCACTGGAGTCCAAGGTCAGCTTGTTGCTGCTTTATTTGATGTGACTCACTGACGTCCTGTTTAATTTCTTGTTGTGGGATGCTGCTTGGGTCACAGTGCTGGTAGACATAATCTGAAGTACGTTGCGAGAAATCTTGGTGGTCCTCCTCTAGACCCGGTATGCTGCTACCTGCTCTTGGCTCATCGTAGACGGCTGCTTCTAAAGTTTCTGCTTCTGCACCGGAAGCGTATGCGGACGCCGGAGTGAGAGAGTGAGAGTGTGAACGCTCTCCCCTCCCTCCTTGCTCTTCCCCCAGACTATCTTTGCTAGCCTCCATTCTCTGTCAGGGAGACTTCCTGAGCTGGATAGAAGTTACAGGTGCGCGGGTGTCACTGGCATGCCGCTCTATACAGTTTAGTGAACCCCAGGCACTCTGCGCCTGCAGCGGCATCCCTTGTTCCTGATGGAGCTGTGCTGTAGTGGGGAAGAGGTCCCTGCCGCCCCCCTCCCCCTCACTTATCAAGACGGCGCTCCTGCTGGTGGTGGCTTGTTAAGGAGCCAAGTGAAGTGTGAGAGACTTTCCTGGAACACACACTACGGCTCCATATCCTGGAACATGGACACAACATAGCACTGAGATAGAGTGACGTTCTTCCCTCTGCAAAACCCCGACAGCCGAATTGGGACTGGGTGAGAACATTTTTTTTTTTTTCCCTATTTGCCACTTATCCCCTTCTGGGAAGAGAAGGAAGGATATGATGTAGGACTAGCACAGAGACTGTGTATTCTTATTTTTTCCTCCTGTTCTTGCTGCTTGAACTGCAAAAAACTGCATCCTGTCCTTTTTTGTTTTTGTTTTGGCGGACAGGTGGAAGTGTGAGAGACCTCCTTTTTTGAAGCCTACTACAGTTTTGCAGATTGGAGCAGAGGAGAGTGGCCATCTTATTTTCTGCAACCCCAGGTCATATGAACTTTCCTGGGTTAGGTTTGCCTGCTCATTACAGAGGAGAAGTGAGAAGTGATGGTCCACCCCCCTCCCCCCCCCAGCAATTTGAGTTAACATAGGAGACACGTCTAACTTGTGCCTGGGTTATGTACCTGTTTAAAATCTCCCTGTTTTTCTGGGGTGGAACTGGGGGTTTCGGACTGAGTGACCGAGTGACATAATCTTCTATTGGTGGCTCCCTCTCTCCAGCAACTTTCACCTTTTTATATAAGGACTGATGGTCTCCCCTATGGTTCCTTGTTTATAGGGAAAGAGGGGTGGGAGATAAAGTAGTGACAGTATATTTTTGTTACCCCCCCCCTTCCCCTAATTTTGTCACCTGGGGCGAAGTTGAGAGACTTGATCCGATTTGACACTGCGAAGCGGCTTGTTCATTAGCACTTATCTGACCTCTCTCCCTTGCTCCCTTGTTCTTTTCTGGATTATGACAACGCTGCGCACCACAAAGGTGAGCCAGGCAGCTGCTGCCAGATTAAAATAATTTTCTCATACGTCGGGACAGACCCCCCCCAAAAAATAGTCTACAAACTCAACACGCCACCATGTTGTCTAAATTACAACCTGGAGCTACTACTATAACTAGGAAGAGTGGGGGTCAGGGCCAGACAACCCCTATGAAGGGAGCAACTGCCCCCTCTGGAAAATCGTTGAGGAAGGGGGCAGCAGAAACCCAGGGCCACTTAGACACACCCTCCCATATGGATACCTCGGGAGCAACAGAACCATCCTTAAAGGAAATCCTGCTAGCAATTAATTCCTGTAAAACTGAAATGTCTGACCAAATCAAGTCAGTGCGGGAAGAATTGTCTTTTATCAGGCATGATATACAAAAAGTGCGGGAAAGGACTACTGCTCTAGAGGGGAGGGTTGGCCTGATAGAGGACGACCTGAACCCCCTGAAACGGGAGATTAAAACTATGAGGGACCAGATGACCAATTACCAGACAAGGATTGATAAAATGGAGAACAGGATGCATAGGAAGAACATTAGGATAGTAGCGCTCCCTGAACGTACCGAAGGCCCGGATCCTATTATTTTTTGGGAAAAATGGCTCAGGGAATTATTTGGGGAACAGTCCTTTTCACCCTTTTTTTCAATAGAAAGAGCCCATAGGGTCCCCTCTAGACCTCCTCAATCAGGTGCCCCCCCCCCTAGATCTCTTTTGCTAAAAACATTCCATTACAGAGACAAAATGACAATTCTAAATAAAGCTAGAGAAATGGGTAATATATTGTACAACGGTAATAGGGTCTCGATGTACCCCGACTTTTCACCTGATTTACAAAAACGTAGAGCAAAGTTCGGAGAAGTCAAGCGTAAGCTGCAGCAACTAAAAGTGAATTACGCCTTGTTATACCCTGCTAGACTGAGAATAAATGCTTTGGGGGAGACTGTTTTTTTTGACACCCCGGAGGGGGTGGAGGACTGGATTCCAATCTACAAGAGGAGACTGTAATATGCTCTGACTGTATTATTCTAGAATTCCATTAATATGATGAATTAGTTTAAAGCACATAAGCACATTGTTGTATAAAACTCGGGGGTGGAGGAGGAGGGAGGGGGAGGTTTGGGTGTGGGGGAGCTATGAGCGTATTGCCCCTGGATGTCAAGGGGCATGGCAAAGAACTCTCCATGTGTGTTTTTCTCGTTTTATGTTTTTGTGTTTGTTGGTTTGGATGTGGGGTTTATGGAGGGAGGGATGGGTTAGGGAGGGAAGAGTGTAAGGAATTGAGACTAAAGACACTAAGAATACTAAAAATGATAGGAATTGGTAATGGTCACATTAGAATGCCCCCAATTAGGCCCAATGGGCAGGTGAGAAGGATGCACGGAAGTATGAGTTTGAAGGAAGGTATGAATTTCTGGAGATGGCACGATTGGTATGTTTGGTACACAAGGTTGTTTGAAAGAAACTACACTTTTGGAATTGTGCAATATTGGGTTAGAATTTATTTAAATTAGCACAAGTAATATTTATAAATGAAAAAAGTCACTGGTCACTTGATTACATGTTAGATGGAGAACTGGAATATTATGGCTGGAAGCACGCAGATTAAAAATTTGAACGTATGCTCTTGGAATGTGCGGGGACTGGGAGATCCAGAGAAAAAAGCAGCAGTTCTCCTGATTGCAAAAACATATGCGGCAGCTATTCTTTTCCTACAGGAAACACACCTCACAAAAATTACTAGTCCCCAACTGAGGTGGCGGGACTACCCCATACAGTTTCACTCAGTTCACACCTCTTATTCCAGAGGTGTGAGCACTCTTATTAAAACTGGGGTGGTTTTCTCGTGCATTCAGGTTAAGATAGATGAACAGGGACGATATATTTTCTTGTTCTGTGAGATTGAAAACAAAACCTGCATATTGGCGAATGTGTATCTTCCCCCTCCCTTTGATCTTTCGGTTCTCTGTGATCTCATCGAGTTTGCACTGGATAAACCTGGAGTACCGGTGTTAATGGCAGCGGATTTTAATACAGTAATGGATCGGAAAGTAGACAGATTTCCCCCTGTGATACATACAAGCAGAGCAGCAGATAGTCGGCTATTTGACTTTCTGACGGAAACCGGATTGAGAGATATTTGGAGAGTATGGAATCCGGAGGCTCGGCAGTACTCTTGCATCTCTAAGACTTACTCTACCCTTTCTAGGATCGATTTGGTCTTGGGGAATGAGGAGATGATGTCACTAATAAAAAATGTGAGTTACAAACCAAGAGGCTTATCAGATCACTCCCCGGTATCAGTATCATTGGAACTAGGAAAACGTAACTCTCTTAGGGAGTGGAGACTGAGCCCCTTCTGGATTGAACTGATGGGAGACCCCAGGGATGTACTGTTATCCCTGGGGGATTTTATCGATTTGAACTGGGGCACAGCCTCGGTGGGAATAGTATGGGACACGTTGAAGGCCTATTTGCACGGGATGATGATACAACAGATCTCAAAAATTAAAAAGCAGACTAGGGATTGGGAGGGAGGGTAACAACCGCCGAAGAACAATACATTAATAACCCGACATCAGAGACACTCAGAACCTGGATAGAAGAGCAACAAAATTATCGACTAATGACTCTTCGAAGAGTAGAGAATAAATATCTCTTCCAGAGACAAGTTGCCTTTGGAGAAGGGGAAAGCGTGGGGCGGATGCTGGCACAACTGGTCAGGGCAAACTCCCCCACCTCTGTGGTGCCCACGATTACCGCGGCGGATGGGAGAGTGACGTCATACACTCCAGAGATAGTGGATAGGTTTAAAATGTACTATGAAGATCTTTATAGATCTCGGCAGGGGGAGGGGAGCGAAGCAATGGACATTTTCTTTGGGAATCTGAACCTGCCTTTCCTCAGTGAGATGGACAGAGCTAAGCTGGACCGCCCCATAACTCTGGAAGAGATAACATGTATTACCAACGAGATGGCAAGACAGAAATCCCCAGGTCTAGATGGCCTCCCAGCCGAAATATACCGGCACTACGGGAAGGTGTTACTACCTGAGTTGCTGATGGTACTGATTAATTCACTAGTACAGGGTGAACTTCCTTCCTCAATGATGGATTCTAATATAATTATCATACACAAAGAAGGTAAGGACCCATTGGACGTAGCCTCTTATAGGCCTATTGCCCTGTTAAATACTGACATGAAGATCCTTGCGAAGGTCTTGGCGACCAGATTAAACAGGGTGATATCAAAACTTATCCACCCTGACCAGTCTGGGTTTATTCCTGGAAGAACAACTAGTGTTCATATAAGGCGGTTATATCTAAACCTCCAGGTCCCATCTGATGGGGACGGGGAAAGGGTTATCCTGTCTTTGGATGCCGCCAAGGCCTTCGAAAGTTTGGAGTGGCAGTACCTGTGGAAGGCCATGGATGCGGCCCAACTAGGCCCAGGTTTTATCAACTGGGTGAAATGCTCTACAGAGCACCAGAGGCCAGAGTAAGGGTGAACCGAGAGCAATCCGATAAGTTTGAATTGGGGAGGGGGACGCGACAGGGTTGTCCCCTGTCACCCCTCCTCTTTGCTATTGCAATAGAACCTCTGGCTATCGCTCTCAGATCTTCTGATCAGGTGAGGGGCTTTAAAAGAGGAGACCTGGAAGAAAAAGTCGCATTATATGCAGACGATCTTCTCCTCTTCCTCGGAGATGCACAGGACTCCCTTCGGAAGGCCATGAACATCATTAATGGCTTTGGCCAAATTTCTGGATTAAAGATAAACTGGGCAAAGTCCAGTTTGTTACCAGTGGACCCTCTGATGGGTTCTTTACCCGACGAGGTAGCCCAGATCCAGGTTGTGAACAAATTCAAATATCTAGGTATAAATATTTCTAAAGATCTCCAACAATACACTGCAGATAATATTGATCCCCTGTTGATTAAATTTAGGGGTAAAATAAAAGTCTGGAAACGCTTGCCAATATCCGTGGCAGGCCGGTGTAACTTGATCAAAATTATCTGGATGCCCCAGCTCCTGTATGCATTACACAATTCGCCAATTTGGCTCTATAGAAAATGTTTTCAAAAGATAGAGACTCTGTTCAGGGAAATGATATGGAAGGGTGGCCTGGCAAAAATCCGGTTAAGTACTCTGCAGCTCCCAAAACAGGAGGGAGGAGTAGCACTTCCACACCCCTATAGCTACTTTTTGGCATCACAACTTCAGTATCTAGGGGGAAGCAACACCCCTGGTCAAGAAGCAGGAAGAAAGATTCTTCTCCAAAATACTCCACATGATTCTATACCTGAAGCTTTGGAGGCAGGATCTTTCTCTCCAAAATGCCCAACTTTGAAATTAATGGTGAAGGTCTGGGATACAGTGAAAACTATACTGAATTACAGAGGATTTACGGAATTCACTCCATTGTGGGATAACAGGAAACTAGGGGAGCTCCAGAAGATAGGGACAATAAGAGAATGGGAGAGATGTGGGATAAAATTTATCTCCCAATTATATCAGGACGGTACATTGAAAACCTTTAGGAGCTGAGGGTCCATCATGCCCTGCCGAATAAATCTTTTTTCAAATATTTGCAGGTTCGGCATGCATTAGAGGAACAATTTAAAGGACTGACTCTAGAATGGACCACAATCCCGGTATTGAAAAAATAGATTAATGCTGACTCCGCAAATGGCTTAATTTCCAAGGTGTATCCTGATATTAATAAAGGGAGACTGAGTAGGTCAGAACCACCCTCATATAAAATTAAATGGGAAAAAGACGTAGGAGCTATCTCTGATACCCAGTGGAATAGGATCCTTGAAGCTGCCCCACTGGTCTCGCTGTCCCCCTCTCAGAGGATATCACACCTTTTCTTATTGTACAGAACTTACTACACCCCATATAGACTTTTTCAGTTTGGCCGTTGGCCAGACGCTAGTTGTCCTAGATGCAGGGACCCAAAAGGGGACCTGCTTCACATGTTCTGGAGGTGCCCGAAGCTATTCCGGTACTGGACGGAGGTGGCAAAAATCATTGAAAAGGTGTTTGGGATTTCCATTGAGCTGAGGCCGAAGTTATGCCTATTGGGACTAGTGGGGGAAGGGGGTAAATTTGGGAGCTCCCAAATAGCAGTTATGAGATGTCTATTCCAAGCCAGGATATTGATTGCCTGTAAATGGCAGTCAATATTGCCCCCGTCCAGTGAGGAATGGCAGAATAGCATGAATGGGGTAATCCTTAAAGAGAAATCGGTCTATATAAAACAAGGTGCTCCAACAATATATGATAAGACTTGGAAACCATGGTGGGAAGCAAGAGGGATCAGTATGTAACTCCTAAAAAGTGAAATATAACACACTTAAAATGGAGAGAAATGGCCCAATATAATTTTTTGGATAAGGGAATGGAAGTTGAGGAACGACAGAGATGAATGAATGGTGTGAAAGGGTATGAATTTTAGCATTAAGAATGGTAGATTGTACAGAAAACCCCGGGGGACCCCCCCTTCATCAGGTTCCACCCCGGGGATACCCCTAATAGGTATAGTCCTTTGAACTGGTAGAGGGGAGGAAGGCGGAGGGTCGGGGTAGTCTGGGGTACACTGCTCCTAAATTGTTTGTAAACTGTGAAAAACCTAATAAAGAAATAAAGTCTAAAAAAAAAAAAAAAAAAAAAAAAAAAGTTTCTGCTTCTGCAATGGCGGCGGCAGCGTCTCGGTCCACTGCCAGCTTCTCCATGTTAGCTTCTAAGATAGCTTGCTGCAATTTCAGAGATGCTTCCTGCTGGGCTCACTCATCCTTTTCTGCTTCAAGGTGGGCCTTTTCTTTTTTCATCTGCAGCTCTTGGTCTGCGAATGCGGCCCTGGCCCTTGCTGCTTCAGCTTTTGAACAGGCGATAGCTGCTGCATTTGCGACAGATGACTTAGATGAGCTTGCTCGTGAACGTGTTTTGTAAGAAGATGTCCCACTGTGAGACATGGCTGCGGGGAAGAAGCTGTCTTGCTGTATAGAGACTGTTCTAGTGTTGATGCTGCTTGACAGAGCGCGTCTCTGTGTAGCGTGGCTGCTTGCTTCGCCTGCCGCAGGCCTGTTTCTTTAAGGCTTCTGACTGTATGGGTACTGCGTAGCCCCGGGCTGTACAGACTTCCGAAGTCAGCTTATCTTCCTTTCAGGGGTCAGCTTAAAAATGGCACTGTTCTGTCTCTAGGACAGATAGCTAAACCTTCTATAAACTTCAGATACCATATTTCTTTGATCTCAGTTTATTAGAACAAGCCAGGTGAAACTACAAAATAACAGAAATAGACCTCAATAAGTACACTATTGCATACAATACAGCATACATTGCAGAAACAACGATATACCATACAGGATGAGATAGTAAAAACATACTTTTCATGTTCTCTAAGGGGTGATGGCGAGAGATTGAGCAAGGCATGTCTTGCTTCCTGCAGTGTCTTCTCAAAAAATGGTGAATCTGCTTCACTTCCTGTGAAGATTCTACCCAGAATTCTCTGCTTACTAACTACTTCCTGGGCTACACACACAATGCATGAAATAAACAGAACAACCGAAGCAATACCAAAAAAGGATGCTAGATGGCGCCTGCGCTCTGCATATGATTATCTATGTAAATTACAAACTTTAAATGTAATTTTGAACAACACAGATACAGGTAATCAGAATATAAGTCTGGTAGACAGAACACCCACTGCTGGAGCAAGTTCCAACAGTGATCTCCACTTAGTAGGATATCCTCAATGAATGCAATGTGTACGCTCTCACATTGCACCCAGTGAGGATTCCTACATGCCTAAGCTCTCCCTGGTTGCTAGAACTGCCAGCGTCCTAGCAACCGATGACGTGCTTTGTAGCCGCCCACTCTGCCACCCGACTCTGGCTCCTGCTTACTGCCCCCAGCATCTCCCGACACTGCACGCATGGATGACAGATATGTGCTACAGCGTGGGGTTAAGTGTCCCTGCATACACTGTCCCCTCTACTGTACTGGCTCTACTCCTCCCCCTTAGCTCAGTGCTAGACTCTTCCCGGTGACATGCTTTCCGCTTGGGCTCCTCTGCGAGCGGCTGCCAAGTGACTGCTCTACCCAGTGAGTAATGTGTCATGCTGTGAGACAGGCTCTGCTCCCCCACCTCTAAAAACCTTTCTCAGCTGCTACAGAGCTTCATGGAGGGGAGGGGGGGGGAGTGACTGGCACCTGTGGGGTTCCCAAACCCCAAATCCCTCCCTCCTCCCTTCCTGCATTTCCCCTCCCTGCCTCTCCATCCTAAAACAACCCCCCCTGCCACTCCACGCTAAAATGAACCCCCCACCCCCCTCCCTGCCACTTCAACCTAAAACAACACCCCCTCCCTGCCTCTCCAACCTAAACAATAACCCCCCTCCCTGCCTCTCCACCCTAATCAAAAAAAACCCTCCCTGCCTCTCCACCCTAAGACATAACCCCCTCCCTGCCTCTCCACCCTAAATAAATAGCCCTTATCCCTGCCTCTCCAACCTAGACAATAACCCCCTCCCTGCCTCTCCACCCTAAACAATAACCTTCATCCCTGCCTCTCCACGCTAAACAATAACCCCCCTCCCTGCCTCTACACCCTAAACAATAACCCCCTCCCTGCCTCTCCACCCTAAACAATAACCCCCCTCCCTGCCCCTCCACCCTAAACAATAACTTCCTCCCCATCTCTCCACTCTAAACAATCCCCCTCCCTGCCTCTCCGCCCTAAACAAACCCCCTCCCTGCCTCTCCACCCTAAACAATGACCCCCTCCCTGCCTTTCCACCCTAAACAACCCCCTCCCCATCTCTCCACCCTAAACAATAACCCCCTCCCTGCCTCTCCACCCTAAACAATAAACCCCCTCCCTGCCTCTCCACCCTAAACAATAACCTCCTCCCCATCTCTCCACCCTAAACAACCCCCCTCCCTGCCTCTCCACCCTAAACAACCCCCCTCCCTGCCTCTCCACCCTAAACAATAACCTCCTCCCCATCTCTCCACCCTAAACAAACCCCCTCCCTGCCTCTCCACCCTAAACAACCCCCCTCCCTGCTTCTCCACCCTAAACAATAACCTTAGTGTTTAATGATGGAGTTAGTATGAGGGAGGGGTCCTGTGTAACAAACGGGGGGTAGTGTTGAGGAAGGGAGGGTGGGTGATAGGGGGGATTGGTTTTGTTTAATCATGCACCTTAAACCCCTTCCACTGTTAACAGTCTGGACACACCTACTTTTTGGCGTGATGTGCCGCATGCTTACATCAGCCTCAAGTGTCCCTAATTCTCAAGTTCTAAAGTTGGGAGGTATGGACATGACATCTCCCAGGAGTTTGCAGGTTGGGAGGGGGTTGCCGATCTTCAGTGTACAGTAGGTACCTGCTCCCAGTAAAAAAAAAAAAAAACTTCTTATACAGGTGGGGAGTCGGATCAGCATAACTTCCCTTTTAGTAGGACACACACTATACAATATGATTGTACAATTTTTGTACAATCAACTTTAGATTTACCAAAGCTTTGTAATATGAGGACCTATGAGGATATCCGTCATAACAATATGTAACCAGGCACCACAACTGGGAATCTGTTCAATTTAAAGTGTTTGTAAGTAAGGCAAGCCATAGAGGAATCGGTTTTCATTCCTTCCACCATGGGTAGAAGAAAAGAAAATTGCTCAATTTGATTTTCTAATCATTAGTGGGGTTGAATCCACATTGGTTTTCAATCGTAATAATGAGAAAGGAGGAGCAGGATGGAAAATGCTTC
The DNA here is from genome assembly GCA_029206835.1 of Rana muscosa. Lineage (NCBI taxonomy): Eukaryota > Metazoa > Chordata > Amphibia > Anura > Ranidae > Rana > Rana muscosa. The sequence goes on along the minus strand of CM055128.1, from coordinate 180,596,738 downwards.
AAACTATTTTCTGACAGTCAATGTGTTTTTTATTTGGGAAAGTCAATCTACTACAAAATCAAATGTTATAAGCAAAATTTAATTTTAAAGTACTTTTAAACGACACTCATCAAGTCATCAAATGTACTGACATTTTTCATATAAAAATCTGAAAATCTACTAGTGTATGGCCAGCTTTAGTTCTGTCATAAACTACAGAACTTTTCATGCAACCATCGCTCTCTGCAGAAAGCTGGCCATCCACTTGCAGATTTTCAAACAAACGTTTTTGTACAAACATTTGTACGAACTTCATACAAAAAAATTATCAGTAAGTTTGATGACTTGTTTTTAACATCAAATTTTTTAACAAATAGACTTTACTGAATGAAAACCACATTAACGCTGTTACAAATGTGTTAGTTCCAGTGGCGGCTGGTGAGGTTTTAGGATGGGGGGGTGCAAGACTCCGCCCCTCCACGGTTGGCCCCTCCCACTTCCCATAAGCCACACCCTTTATAGAATCCACCCACTCCGTCCCCTGTATTCCACTCATAGTGTCAGCATTATACACCAGGCTCTGCACATCATATACCAGGCTGTACATTATACACAGGGCTCTGCACATCATATACCAGGCTGTACATTATACACAGGGCTCTGCACATCATATACCAAGCTGCACATTATACACAGGGTTCTGCACATCATATACCAGGCTGCACATTATACACAAGGTTCTGCACATCATATACCAGGCTGCACATTGTACACAGGGATCTACACATCATATACCAGGCTGCATATTATACACCAGGCTACACATTATACACCGGGCTCTGCACATCATATACCAGGCTGCAGATTTTACACCGGGCTCTGCACATCATATACCAGGCTGCACATTATACACAGGGCTCTGCACATCATATACCAGGCTGCACATTATACACAGGGCTCTGCACATCATATACCAGGCTGCACATTATACACCAGGCTACACATTATACACCGGGCTCTGCACATCATATACCAGGCTGCAGATTTTACACCGGGCTCTGCACATCATATACCAGGCTGCACATTATACACAGGGCTCTGCACATCATATACCAGGCTGCACATTATACACAGGGCTTTGCACATCATATACCAGGCTGCACATTATACACCAGGCTACACATTATACACCGGGCTCTGCACATCATATACCAGGCTGCAGATTTTACACCGGGCTCTGCACATCATATACCAGGCTGCACATTATACACAGGGCTCTGCACATCATATACCAGGCTGCACATTATACACAGGGCTCTGCACATCATATACCAGGCTGCACATTATACACAGAGCTCTGCACATCATATACCAGGCTGTACATTATACCCTGGGCTCTGCACATCATATACCGGGCTACACATTATACAGAGGGCTCTGCACATCATTAAGGATGAGCTCTGGCGTGTTCGCATACTCCACGTGCAGAGCCCGCCAGGAAGTTGGCACGGCGCTGCGCTAATCACAGGCAGGGAGACATTTCCCGCTCTCTGCAGCCGAGCATCGGGACAATGTCTCCCTGCCTGTGATTAGCGCAGCACCGTGCCGAGTTCCTGGCGGGCTCTGCACGTGGAGTATGCGAACATGCCAGAGCTCATCCCTACACATCATATACCAGGCTGCACATTATACACAGGGCTCTGCACATCATATACCAGTCTGCACATTATACACTGACAAAGCTTCAATTTGTTTTAAAACCCAGACGTATCTGGAGATTACAGACTAGGAAATGGTTTAAACTTGCATTTTAAGTTCTGACTTTATTAACCCATTGCATAGCCTCTCTACAACATTAAACGTTAGACGACAGGGGTTGCATTTAAAAGGTAATTTTGCTTTTGATAAGAAAAAAATGTAAGTACTACACTACATTTTGTATTTTTACAATTACAGTTACCTATGTAGTTTCATATGCTGCCCGTTATGACTCATAAAACTGGCAAATGTTTAAACATATTGTACATGTAGGGTGGTGTTTTGTACACAGTCAATGTACAAAACACCAACTGTGTTATGTAAGTTTCAATACAAGTGTAGCGGGGGTTTCCTTTAAGGCCTCAGAGACTACTGTACCCATAACCCCACTGGACACCCAGGGTGCATTGCCCCACGCAAAGACTGCTGGGGTGGACTTTATAAGAAAAAGGCAGGGCCGGCTTCACTCTCTTTGGACATCACCCGCCCAGCAATAGGAACTCCTTTCCGAGTCTGTGGTGATACTAGGCCTGAAGCCTGGGCCTTTCTCCAAAGAGCCTTCCGCTCTCACTGAGTAACCTGAGGGACGTCTCTCGATACTGTAGCTGCACCGTTACCCGGAGGACCAAAGACTTGGATGTCGTGAGACCTGTGTGCCGAGACACAGCAGCAGAAGATACGGACACGGACTGGTCCGGTTGGGTGAGAGAGCACCTGCTCAGAGAACTACATAGGATCTGTAGGCTCCCATAACTGTTACCCTGAGTTTTCATTAGTGTTGCGCTGTGCCCTGGAGAGACAGTGCATCGGAGCAGCTTTAGAGATTGCCTTAATTCACCTAGTTATAAGAACCCCTTTACCCTATGGATTACAGTATTTCTTCAACAAGTGCACCACCGTTTTTTTGCTAGCGAAGATTTTCACCTACAGAACTTCTACACAGTACAGTCAGGCCTGACTTAGCGTAGACATTGCTGGGCACCATCTTTGCCCATGAGGGAAAATAGCTGCAGCGGGGACCGTTAGATTTATGCACCATACTGTATGTCTGTTTGTCTTTTGAGATACTCTTTTATTGCAAGGCTTTGCACATGATATGCATCCTGTTGATTATATGCTTACCTAACAATCTAAGTAAAACTTCAAAGGTTAAGTATATTGGTGTTGTGTCATTTACTTTGCAGAAGAGACAGGTAAAGATAGCTATACTCTATTGCTGTGTGTGTTCTATTATAGGATTGTGTCTCCGTGAGTTGCAGGTTACACAATCCTATCATCTCCTACTAGCTGTGCCAAGGGAGATCAGAGCAAATTGCCGGGGGTTGACAGGGTGCATTACAGGGGCCCAAAAGTTATACCAGCAGCCCTCTTAACTGGGGGTACCGCTAAACGTGGGGGCTCGAGTCCGGGATTCCTGTATAATGCACGCTGCAATCAAGCCAGCCAGAAGCACCGGCATGGACTCGCTAGCAGTGACACAGTGGTGCGCAACAGTTGGCGCCGCTTCAACCATGGTGGTAGTTATCCAACTCCCAGGGGAAAACTGTCCGGAAGATGAGGTAAAGCAGCTAGTACAGTCGCTGTCCCTGAGTCAGAAGGCATGGGTGATGGATCTAAAGCCAGATCCAGAGACCTTGTTTACTTACACATTAGTGGAGTGGATAAGCGGAATACCAGAAGACTTTAGAGGTCAGAACATACAGGCCATAGATAATCAGATATACCGCCTGGCGCATACGGAAGCATTGAAGGGGGAACCTCTACAGACCCCTCTATCATCACCCCCGCCATTATCGCCACCACTATCCCCTAAAGCAGAGAAGTCTCAGGGGATGGCAACCCCGGGAACACCCCTGGCCGCTATAGGGCCTGAACTGTTGAATGCTCTGGGAGACTTTGTCACAAAGTGCCAGAAAAGCAGTACGGTACATGTGGAAGCCGGGTACCGGAAGCTTAGGATTTTCTCCGGGAAACAACCAGTCCCTTTCAGAGAAGAAGACTTCGACACCTGGATTAAGCAAGCGATGCAGGCTGTAGAGGGATGGGAAGCACCAGAGGGCCAGAAGAAGCAGCGCATAAGCAAAAGTTTGAAGGGTGCTGCTGCGGAAGCTGTGAAGAATCTTAGGTTTAGCAATGCTGCTTGTACTGCTTATGATTATCTGGCTATGTTACAGGAAGAATTTGGCCAGCTGAAAAAGGTGGCTGAACTAGTATACCAGTTTAAACATACCCTTCAACAGCCGGGAGAAAGATTATCCGAATATGTCCGGAGGTTAAATAAGATGCTCTGTCAAATTGTCCTTAAAAAAGGGATGCTACCACAAGTCATAGACGCAACTAGGATGAAGCAGATCCTGAGGGGAGCATTGCGTTCGGATCCAGTTTGGCTCCACTTGAAGACCTCTGAAGGAGTCATGTCCCTGAGCTACCCAGACCTTGTGCGGATCATAAAGGATGAAGAAGCTTTGTTGAAGGACCAACAGGCGGTTGAGAAAACCACGTTTCCCCCCTCAGTGGGAGTCAGATCAGCTATAGCCACTGAACGGGACTCAGAAGTGGAGATCTTAAAGTCTCAGATGACTCAAGTGCTGGATCTTTTGACCTCTTTAATGGCAAAGAACTCAGGAATCAGTGAAAAAGAGGAAAGCAGGAAAGAACTGCACCAGAGCGCCTCAGCACCAACCTCCCCGCGAAAAAGAGGAGAAACTGTCTGCTTCAACTGTGGAGGAGTCGGCCACTTTGGAAGAATGTGCCCCAGTCCGAGGAAGAACCAAGGTGCTTATCATCAGCCGGTGGAAAACTTCAGAGGGCCCCGGTGAAGGAGTCAGCCGGGCGCCCACTATTTACAGAAAGCTCCACAAACATCCTAAAGCCAGAAGAGACAAGGGAGAAGGGAAACAATGCCCCTCCCAAGATACTCAATACCATTTGTCAGGAGTTAAAAGCACAAAGTCCGCAGGAAATCAATGCATACCAGGCCCAACAGGGATTAAGATCCAGAAAGAGATGGAAGAAGAAGAAAACACAAAAAGGAAAATCAATGAGTCCAAAGAAAGAAGCCTCCCAGAGGAGGTTTCCAGACAATTTTGTTGGACCCTCCCCTGTGGTTCCCATTCAAGTGGAGGGAGTCTACACGAGGGCCATCCTAGACACAGGGGCCCAAGTAACCCTCTTATACAGAGACTTCTATCAAAGACATTTGAGTCATTTGCCCCTACAGAAACTGGAAGATCTAGAAATATGGGGAATTGGCACCCAAAGCTTTCCCTACGATGGTTATGTTTCCATCAGACTGGCCTTTGACCCCTCTGTGGCAGGAAAAATCTGCGGTCTTTGACACCCTGGCAGTAGTTTTCCCCCGCCCACCAAGAGCGAACAAGAGTTCCCTGATTATAGGGACCAATACTGACCTGGTCAGAAGATTACTAACTCCCCTAGCACAGGAGCAGGGTACTCCAGCAGCCAGGATCCACCCAATGTTGCAGTTAGCCTACCGAAGATTGGTATTGGAACAGCAGGCCCCCGGAAGAGGGGGTAGGAAAAGTCTGGAGACTGTCCAAGAAGGAGAGGATGTTGCAGCCTGGTGAAATGACCTGTCTGAAGGCTACAGTGAAACTCTTGTGGGAGCAACCTGGCCCCTTTGAGGTTCTGGAACCAGACCCTTTAGATTCCCACCCAGGATTGGAAGTGATTCCCGAAGTGGTCCCGTTAAGGGCATTGAAGAAGGCGAACGGCCGGATCCCAGTGAGCATCAGGAATATCACTGGCTCCCCTGTTAAGAATCCGGGCCGGATGTTGCTGGGCAGAGTAAACCCTGCTACCCCAGTGGCCCTGTCTGACCTGGAGAATAGAGAAGGAGGGGAACCCACCCTGGAGAAGGTCTGCTTGGAGAACACGACCTTACCACCGGTGTGGAAAGAGAGACCCAAGGCCCAGCTGACCAGGTGGAGAAAAATCTTCTCAAAAGACGAATTTGACGTAGGGTGTGCGAGGAGTGTCACCCACAAGATCCGCCTGCAAGAAGACAAACCTTTCCAGGAAAGGGTCCGGCGAGTCCCCCTGGCTGATCTGGAAGACTTGCGTGAGCAACTGGCAGAGCTCAAGAGAACTGGAGTTATTCGAGAGTCCAGAAGCTCATATGCCTCCCCTATTGTTGTAGTCAGGAAGAAGAACGGGTCGCTGAGACTCTGCATAGACTACAGGACTCTCAATAGGAGGACCATACCTGACCAGTACACCACTCCTAGGATAGAGGATGCTCTGCAGAGTCTGTCTGGAGCTAAGTGGTTCAGCATAATGGACCTGAAGAGCGGGTATTATCAGATCCCAATGCATCCAGATGACAGAGAGAAGACAGCATTCATCACCCCAGTGGGGTTCTACGAGTTTAACCGGCTGCCTCAAGGCTCCTGCCACTTCCCAGCGACTGATGGAGAAGACAGTGTGGGACATGAATCTCATTGAAGTCCTGGTGTACCTAGACGACATCATTGTCTTCGGGAAGACTCTGGAGGAGCACGAGGAAAGGCTGGAGAAAGTCCTTAAGAGGCTCAGTGAAGAGGGACTTAAACTCTCCAGGGAGAAGTGTCAGTTCTACCAGTCCTCAGTCCATTACCTGGGACACATAGTGTCTGAAGAGGGGGTATCTACAGATCCTGACAAACTGGAGGCAGTTACCTCCTGGCCCCGACCAACTACAGTGACTGAGCTCAGATCCTTCCTCGGGTTCTGCTCCTACTACCGCAGATTTGTGGAAGGGTTTTCAAAAATTGCCAAACCTCTGAATGAGTTATTGAAGACAGAAGGAGAGGAGGATGACACTGGCCTCAGGAAGCCCGGAGAGTCCGTGGAAGATCAGTGGACGGAAAAGTGCGAGGAGGCCTTCACAATGCTAAAGAAGAGTCTGACCACTGCTCCTGTCTTGGCCTATGCAGACACCAAGAAAACATATTAACGGCACGTGGATGCCAGCCATGATGGTCTGGGAGGTGTCCTGTACCAGGAGTATGAAGAACAGTTAAGACAAGTCGCCTATGTGAGTCTGAGTTTAACACCAGCAGAAAAGAACTATCCCACCCACAAATTGGAATTCTTGGCCCTAAAGTGGGCCGTTGTAGACAAACTCAAAGACTATTTGTATGGAACTGACTTTGTAGTGAAGACAGACAATATCCCCCTCACTTACCTTTTCACCACAGCCAAGCTGGATGCCACCAGCCACCGTTGGTTGGCAGCCCTCTCTGGATTCAACTTTAAAGTACAGACCTGGAACTGGAAACAGAGATGCTGATGCCCTGTCCAGAAGGTCTCTTGCTCCCACTTTTCGTACAGAAGGCTGGACCCAGATGACCCCTGACGGAGTACGGGCCTTGTGTCAGGGAGCACAGCTTCAAGCTAGCGGCGGATCTAGGGCAGAAGAAATTGGAGTTTCGGTAGTGGGAGTGCCCAAATACTATTGTGATGTGACTCAGATTGGTAAAGACGACTTGCCAAAACTGTCTAAGAAAGATATAAGACAGGATCAGTTGGAAGACCCCTGGGGAAGATTAGCCCTGGAAACACTGGAGGATCAGGATCCGGACAGGCTCTTGCATGATCCCTCAAAAGAGGCCCGACTAATCCACAAAGAGTGGGACAGGTTGCAGGTGCATCAAGGGGTGGTCTACCGAAGGGGCCCCTCTGATGACCTGGAGGATAAGTGGCAACTGTTCTTGCCGGAAAAACACCGAAAGACTGTCTTAGCTGCCCTACATGACAACCATGGCCACTTAGGGGCCGAACAAACCTTTCAGCTCGTCAGGAGTAGATTCTACTGGCCTTGTATGCAGGCTGAAGTGGAGGAGTACTGTCACTCATGTGCTCACGGCATACAGAGGAAGACATTGCCACGTCAAGCTGCCCCAATGGGCCACCTGCAGAGTCAAGGACCCTTGGACTTGGTATGCATTGACTTTCTTTGTCTGAAACCTGACTTGAGTGGGCATGGAAATGTTCTGGTGATAACCGACCATTTCACCCGTTATGCCCAGGCCTTTCCAACTAAAGACCAGAAGGCCTCCACTGTAGCCAAGATACTTATGGAGAAGTACTTCGTGCACTATGGGTTACCCCAACGCCTTCACTCAGATCAAGGGAGAGACTTTGAAAGCCGACTGATCCGGAAGCTACTGGACTCTTTGGGCATAAAGAAAACTCGCACTACTCCTTATCACCCCCAGGGTGATGCCCAACCAGAAAGATTCAATAGGACTTTGCTAAACATGTTGGGGACTCTGAGCAGTGAGGAAAAGCAACATTGGGGCAAGCACATAGCTGCCATAGTGCACGCCTACAATAGTACCACCAGTGATGTCACAGGGTATTCCCCTTATAGACTTATGTTTGGAAGGGAAGCAAGACTACCAGTAGACTTGGCCTTTGGCACCTCAATGGACCACACATCAGTTGCCTCACACAAGGGATACGTGGACCGAATACGAAAGAGCTTAAAGCTGGCCTATGAGAAGGCCCAATTAACTTCTGACCAGAGAGGAGCCCGGAATAAACTGAACTTTGACCTTAGGGTCCGGATCCAGGATTTGCAACCCGGGGACAGAGTGTTACTGAGAAATTTAAGGGTTCCAGGAAAGCACAAGCTGGCAGACAGGTGGAAGTCAGAGCCCTATGTGATTTGTAAAAAACTGCCTGGTCTACCAGTGTACCAGCTGAAGCCTGAAGGAAGAGCGGGGCTGCTGAAGACCTGGCACAGGAACCATCTGCTACCCCTTTCTGAAGCAGTCAGGATGCCCCCTACTCTGGATTCTCCGGAGCTGCCTTCAACTCCCTGTACCCCTAGACCCAATACTAGGTCTCAGACAACTCTAGAAAGAGAGCAGGATACTTCAGATCAGAGTGAAGAGGAGGAGCTGGAACTCACCTGGCTATGGCCGTCCCAGGCACCTGAACCTCTATCCATAGACCTTCCACCCTCTGAGGATACCCCTGATGATACCTTAAATCAAGAAGCCACTGAGTTTATTCCATCCTATGCTCAGACTGAGGATTGGGAAGATGCTATAGAGTCATTTCCTGTTGACGATCCAAGGGACTCCATGTATCTTTCTGCATCTGATTCGGGTGCCTCAGAAACCGAAGAAACTCCTACACCTATCCCAGTGGAAGAACCTGTGGTATCTGAGACATTGACCCCCAGAGAACAAAGAGCGAAGAGAACCATACGTCCCCCCCGGAAGCTAACCTACACCCAGATGGGGGAGTGTTCTGAAGATACTGTGGTGACGGCGAGAAGGAATGTAGAGAATCCTGGCCCCTCCACTGTGCATTTGGTGGAGGGCAACCCCGACTCACTCTCTGGCAAATGTTTTTTTTTTCTTTTTAATCAGGTATTCTTTATTTCTTTTATATAAACATACTTATACATATATACTTCTTTCCATATACAACATTTTAGATATCCTTTACCACATATAGTGAAACATTAACCCCATTCTCCCTTTCCACACCCCACATTTCCCTTTCTCTCCCCTCCCTTTTATTCCTCCCTCCCCCCCCCCCCCCTCTACCATACCTCCACCTCTATCCATTGTTTCCATATCTTCATAAAAATTTTTTTATTTCCTCTCTTATTATATATAAATTCTTCCTTCCTAATGGTGTCATCTATTACTTTCCTCCATCCTGTTCCTGTTGGGGGATATTTTGCTTGCCACCTTTGTGCTATGAGTTTCCTGCCTTGGAACAGACATCTTAATATTGCCGTTTGCGTATCTCCCGGTATTCCCCTTTCTTCCATCAAGCCCAGCACACATAGCCTGGCCTCTGGCTGTAAGGATGTCCTGAATACATAATGTATTCTATCTATTATTTCTTTCCAATACCTATACAGCTTGGGGCACCTCCAGACCATATGTATCAAATCTCCTTCCTCATTTCCACATCTCTGGCACTTTGCATCTTGTCTCCTGCCAAACTGTAACATTCTTTGGGGTGTGTAATATGCTCTGTGTATTAAATATAGTTGGGAGATCATTTGGGAGGGGGAGAGTGAGACTCTGGGGCCTGCTTCCAATATCTTTTTCCACTGTTCCTGTGTTATTGGACCCACATCTCTTTCCCATTTCCCTTTATTCTTAGTGTCAGGTCTCTCTTCCTGGTCTGCCTCGCTTATGCACTTGTACATCTCTGAAATTGTCCCTTTAGATGTATGCGCGTTTACTAATCTACGGAGCTGGGGCATTTCATTCCATACTGGTGTCTCCTGCCCAAATTGCGAGTTCAGGGCGTGCCTAACCTGCAAATATCTGTAGAATGATTTATTGGGAACTGAATACTCCTCGCCTAATCTCCTGGAATGTTTTTATTCTCCCATTTTTAAAAAGCTGTATCAAAAGATGTACACCACACATATCCCATTCCACAATTTCCCCCATAATTTTTAGCTCTTTTAAGTTATTGTTGTCCCATATAGGGGAGAATTCCAAGAATCCGCCATACCCCAGTATCCCCTTAACTGTTTCCCAGCTTTTTACCATCAGTTTTCCAGTAGGGCTCCTGGAGCAGAAAGAGTCCGCCTTCACTGCCTCGACCTCTGTATCATGGTTTGTGTCGTTCAGTAGAAGATTTTTCCCCGACTCCCTGCTCACCGGTAGGTTACATCCACTCATATGCTGCATTTGTGCAGCTAGGAAGTAATGTCTCGGATTAGGCATTGCCAAACCCCCCTTCTCTCTAGGTTGCTGCAAGGTTCGGAGGCGAATTCTTGCCACTCCATTTTTCCATATTAGCTCCCTAAACACGCTATCCAGTTTTTTAAACCAGTACCTTGGAATCCACACTGGAGAGTTATGTCTGGCAAATGTTTAACCACTTGTCCACCGCCCACTGTCAATTGACGGCGGGCGGAGGATACTCTCGTTCTGGGAGGACGTCATATGACGTCCTCCCTTTAAAACGAGCTAGGAGGCGCGCGCTTGAAGCCAGCGGCGCGCGCGCGCCCGCCGCGTTCACGAGGCCCCGGTGCGCGTGCCCGGCGGCCGCGATTGCCGCCGGGCACCCGCGATTGCACGGGAAACGAGCAGGAAAGTGGGTCTCTGTGTGTAAACACAGAGATCCACGTCCTGAGGGAGAGGGGACCGATGGTGTGTCCCTTGTACATAGGGACAACCATCGGTCACCTCCCCCAGTCAGTCCCCTCCCCCCACAGTAAGAACACATTGAGGGAACATATTTAACCCCTTCCCGCCCCCTAGTGGTTAACCCCTTCCCTGCCAATCACATTTATACAGTAATCAATGCATTTTTATAGCAGGGATCGCTGTATAAACGTGAATGGTCCCAAAAATGTGTCAAAAGTGTCCGATGTGTCCGCCGCAATATCGCAGTCACAATAAAAAATCGCAGATCGCCGCCATTACTAATAAAAAAATAAAAAAATAAAAATGCTATAAATCTATCCCCTATTTTGTACACGCTATAACTTTTGCGCAAACCAATCAATACGCGCTTATTGCGATTTTTTTTTTTTACCAAAAATATGTAGAAGAATACGTATCGGCCTAAACTGAGGAAAATTTTATTAAAAAAAAAAAAAATGGGTATTTATTATAGCAAAAATTAAAAAATAGTGTTTTTTTCCCAAACTGGACGCTCTTCTTTTGTTTATAGCGCAAAAAATAAAAACCGCAGAGGTGATCAAATACCACCAAAAGAAAGCTCTATTTGTGGGAAAAAAAGGACGCAAATTTCGTTTGGGAGCCACGTCGCACGACCGCGCAATTGTCATTCAAAGTGTGACAGCGCTGAAAGCTGAAAAATGGCTTGGGCAGGAAGGGGGTTTTCGTGCACAGTAGGGAGGTGGTTAAACATGGTGTACATGTAGGGTGGTGTTTTGTACAAGGTCAATGTACAGAACACCAACTGTGTTATGTAAGTTTTAATACAAGTGTAGCGGGGGTTTCCTTTAAGGCCTCAGAGACTACTGTACCCATAACCCCACTGGACACCCAGGGTGCATTGCCCCGCGCAAAGACTGCTGGGGTGGACTTTATAAGAAAAAGGCGGGGCCGGCTTCACTCTCTTTGGACATCGCCCGCCCAGCAATAGGAACTCCTTTCCGAGTCTGTGGTGATACTAGGCCTGAAGCCTGGGCCTTTCTCCAAAGAGCCTTCCATTCTCACCGAGTAACCTGAGGGACGTCTCTCGATACTGTAGCTGCACCGTTACCCAGAGGACTGAAGACTTGGATGTCGTGAGACCTGTGTGCCGAGACACAGCAGTGGAAGATACGGACACGGACTGGTTCGGTTGGGTGAGAGAGCACCTGCTCAGAGAACTACATAGGATCTTTAGGCTCCCATAACTGTTACCCTGAGTTTTCATTAGTGTTGCGCTGTGCCCTGGAGAGACAGTGCATCGGAGCAGCTTTAGAGATTGCCTTAATTCACCTAGTTATAAGAACCCCTTTACCCTGTGGATTACAGTATTTCTTCAACAAGTGCACCACCGTTTTTTTGCTAGCGAAGATTTTCACCTACAGAACTTCTACACAGTACAGTCAGGCCTGACTTAGCGTAGACATTGGGGACCGTTAGATTTATGCACCATACTGTATATCTGTTTGTCTTTTGAGATACTCTTTTATTGCAGGGCTCTGGACATGATATGCATCCTGTTGATTATATGCTAACAATCTAAGTAAAACTTCAAAGGTTAAGTATACTGGTGTTGTGTCATTTACTTTGCAGAAGAGATGGGTAAAGATAGCTATACTCTATAGGATTGTGTCTCCGTGAGTTGCAGGTTACACAATCCTATCATCTCCTACTAGCTGTGCCAAGGGAGGTCAGAGCAAATTGCCGGGGGTTGACAGGGTGCATTACAGGGGCCCAAAAGTTATACCAGCAGCCCTCTTAACTGGGGGTACCGCTACACAAGCAATAACAAGTAGGGATCTGCAATGACATTTGCCAACTTGCAACCTGGAAACATGCTTCATTTTAGGTCCAAATGCAGGCAAAAATTCGGGCCCGATTCATCCCTGAAATGGAGAACAGGGACGCATCGGACCACTGCTTTGAGCCTCTCTGCACAACAGTGTGAATCTAGCCTGAACGGGGCCTTAAAAACGTACTCTGAAGCATGAATCGGACTGATGGTATATCAAGCACAAAAAAAGACTTGTGATGATTGCTTAGGAATATGGCTACATGAGATTACAAAGGGCTCTGATTAAAGCTTAAAAAATACTGGCATTTGACATTGTTTTTCTCAGCCTGTAAAAGCACCTGTATGTTAGCTTATGTGTCTGTAGCGGGCATGCACTTTCCCTGTGTATTTAAAACTGGCAGAGACACCAGTAATGTGCAGTTCCTTGCAGCCCAGCGGGTGGCGCTGTCGCCTTGGGCTGGGGTTGAACCATTGCTGTGTGCCGTACCCCTTTTTGTCCTACCTCGGCAGTGGTATGGTGGGGCGGGGAACCCGCCATGCTTGCTGGGGGAGGGTATAAAGGGGCCGGCCATCTTTGTCATGGGGTCGAATCCCGGGCACCTTCAGCCTAAGTGCGGTGGTTCGTGTCGGAGGTCCTAGGCGGCCTAGGCCTAAAGGACGTTCGGAGGTCGTGTTCCATCCCAGGCACCTTTAGCCTGGGGTGAGGTACTTGGATGAAGGTCTGGGACTGAGGGTCCCGGACTAAGGCTCCGCGAGGGAGGAACTTCCTAGGGGACCCCGGGAGTGGGTACCCGAATCCAATGGTGTAAGGGACCAGAAGGGGTTACTTACCTGAAGACCTGGTGCAGCAAATTGCCAGTGACGGGTGAGCCTTCGGAGACCGCCGGGAGGGATGTCTTCCTCGATCGGGAGCAGAAACCTACTTCTGGGAAGGAAGTAGGAGAGTTCATTGTGCCTGGGCCTACTCGCATCCACACCCCCTGTCTGTTCTGTTCTTGGAAGGAGTCCAACTGATTGTGTTCACTTTTGCATTGAGAAGAATAAAGGAGTGTGGGACTTTAATGGTGTGGGGCTCATTTTCTGGCAGGCATTGTTCAAGAAACCACCAGGAGGAGGCTCCAGATGCAGAACACCGATCCGAAGGTGAAAGAGGATTGTCTCTCACTGCACATACATCTGCAGAGGGAACTTGGCGTGGTGACCCCGCACTCTCTCCTTCAGAGTACCCCTAGACAAAAGCCAGAGCCAGAAGAATTAATACATAGAGGGAGAGAGTGGAGGCCGCTACATGTCCATGTGCACACAGGCGTTTACAGACATATTAGAAGCAGAGCAATTACAGTCTGAAAAACCCCCCCATGGAAAGCACATTTAGGAGAGGAGGTGAAGCGCAGAAAAAAGCTAAACACACTGAAACGCTAGACGCATTTAGGCGCATTTGAGAGGTAATGCATTTAAATGGCCAGAACAAATAAATATTTTGGCCAATAGGATACATTTACGATAAAACGCATTACGAGCCAGCAGTGGGCTTTTCTCCTGCCAGGAGTTCTGACGTTTAGAGGAGCAAAGCAAACACCCTGTGTGCATGAGGTCTATTGGGTAGATTATGAAATTTTATGGACATTAGACTATTATTAAAGAAGTAGGGAATCCGCGCTCAGGAAAACACCAGACAGAGGTTGCAGCCCCCCTAAAAACTCCCTAGGGAGAATAGGATATAATATATAAGAATGGGGTGTTGGCGCTACCTCCCACTATAGAGACCCACCGGGTCTAAGTGATCTCAAGTAAATGTATAAGGACAGGCTGTACTGAGTTCCAGGGTCTGTACACCTACGGTGCCCATTATGAGGAGTTCCCACCATCCTTGTACTGAGTTCCCATGTCTGTACACCCGCTGTGCCCATTATGAGGGTTCCTACCACCATCCCTTACACCTACTGTACCTATTATGAGGGTTTCCCACCATCCCTGTATTGAGTTCCTGGGTCTGTACACCTACTGTGCCCATTATGAGGGGTTCCCACCATCCCTGTAACGAGTTCCTGGGTCTGTACACCTGCTGTGCCCATTATGAGGGGTTCCCATCATCCCTGTGCTGAGTTCCTGGGTTTGTACACCTAGTACACCTACTGTGCTCATTATGAGGGATTCCCACCATCCCTGTGGCAAGTTCCCGGGTCTGTAACCTGATGTGCCCATTATGGTGGTTCCCACCATCCCTGTAACGAGTTCCCGGGTCTGTAAGCTGATGTGCCTATTATGAGGGGTTCCCAACATCCCTGTGCAAAGTTCCCGGGTCTGTACACCCGCTGTGCCAATTATGAGGGGTTCCCACCATCCCTATGCTGAGTTCTTCTTTACAAGTGTGGTCTCAGATCTGGGCATTCCTCTTTAGGGGTCCAATCACTAACGGACACCCTCTGGTTTATTGTTTGCTTATAAAGGGAAGACCACGTCATTAGTGGCAATTGTTCCAGGGGGGTATCATGTCAAAATTGGCAAGGGTCCTATGTTCCAGGGATCAAAACAACATATGTTAAGATTTAATATACATAATTCTTTATCATATAGTTTGATACTCGAGGGCCTAAGTGTGGCTGAAATCCAGTGTCTAATTATATACCAAAAAAAGGAGAACACTGGGTTCCTTGTCATAAATCTATAAATTGTCATAAGTTTAAGGACATTTTCCGCCCCTGGAACGAAATAGAGAAAGCAAGACAGAAATTTTTTAATTTTTTGTATAATCTTTATTTATGGAAGGCAGGACATTACAGCACAGGTTACAAGGCAGAAACATCAAGTAATATTCCAGCCCTTCCCTTTTTTCTTTTTTTAAAGTTATAGCACAACAGAGGTACAGAGACACTAAGGACATAAATGACAAAAAAAATTTACAAGAGAAAAACAGTCAAATCAGCCATAAGCATAAGGAATGCAAGAAATGAAAGTAGAAATTCAAGTGATATTTCAGCGGCGAGGACTCCAACCACCCAACGAGCGAGCCGAGTCCCCAATCGCCAGGGTGCTGAATATAAGACAAAACTTCACCCTCCGAAGAGATGTGAACAATCATGCGGCTAGGCCGGCCAGCTCCCCGGACCGGACCAATAGTGCAGGGCCCAGCAAATGTAGAAGGGAGGGTCAGGCGAGCGCACACGGGAGAAGGGGGGCGACAAAACACCTCCAACTAACCTCCCCCCACAACACACCTACGCCCGGGCCCCCCCTGATTCGAGGCCCCCTTACCACGGTGACACAAAGTGTCGGTCCCCCAAACTGTCCAGGGGATCCCGCGGAGGGGGCCTCATGATGATAAGGTGCCTCAGTCCGTCAAGCCAACCGGTCCTCCAGCTCCGCACCCATCGCCTAATGCATATCAAGCGGACCGCCCACCAACAGACGGTCCGTACAGACTGAAGCCAAAGTGAACCAAGAAAACAAAATTAAAAAAAAAAGAAAAAAATTAAAGATAAGGGAGGGGGGAAGGTACAGACTGAGAAAAGAAAGAGGACAAGATAGTATAGAGCATACCTGGAATCCCGCATCCAGCTCCGTCTCCGCCCCAGGCCCCGCCAGTCTCCCAGCACTTATTTTGTAGCTAGAAAGGGAGAAAGGGAAAAAAAAAAAAGGGGGGGGAGGAGAACCACTCGGCCTAACTCCCACCGTCAGCTAGACAACTATGTCACATTCCCAAAACGTTTCAGCCCACTGCTCCCGCCTGAGAACCTCGAGGCTGCCCTTTGAGGGACGGATCCGCAAGCTCCAACAGGGCCACATCCAAGCTGGAGGACACGTGGCCGGGATCTAGGACATGTGCGTCCCAGGTCGACCAGGTAGCAGAGAAGCGATCCCGGGTACCCCTGCAGGTGGAAATCCAATCTTCCGCCTCCCTGATGTCACCCACCTTACGACGCCATTCCTCCCTGCCTGGAATTTGAGAACGCTTCCAGTATATAGGGAGCAACCGCGTTCAATAAGTGAGGCAGTACACTTTTCTTGTATCGGCTCACCGGCCGGTACAAGCATCTATCTGACATGGAATGGGAGGAACGTGAAGCAGGAAGTGGACCGGGGAGAGAGGGATGTCAATACCCACTATCTCTTTGATTTGGGCCCTAACTTCCTCCCAGAAGGGTCTAATCACTGGGCAGTCCCACCATATGTGCAGAAGGGTGCCCCTATATCCGCAACCCCTCCAGCATCTATCTGACATGGATGGGTAAATCCTGGCGAGATCCGCCGGTACACGGTACCAGCGTAGCAGTAGTTTGTAATTTGTTTCCTGCGTCTTGGAGTCAATAGAGCTAGACCGAGTCAGTTGGTAAAGAGAAGATAATTGGTTAGTCGAAAAGACCAGCTCCAGGTCCCTTTCCCAGGCCCTGATGTACGCAGGTTTCATTACTGAGGCAGTGGACCAGAGCAGGCGGTAGAGCTCAGAAATCATGTGTGGGACCGGTTCTTCTGCCACAAAGAGACGTTCAAAGGGCGTGAGGTTGGAGATATCTCGGATGGAGTTCCCCTGAGCCTTAAAAAAATGCTGGAGTTGTCTATGTCCATAGGGAAACCCCCCTTACGGTCTCTAAGGGCCGCCAAAGAGAGTAGCTTACCATCCTGCATAAGTTTTCCACAACTGGCGCTACCATCGTCTACCCAAGGGCCAAAAAAGGCCATCTGTTCCCCAGGTGGGAACCAAAGGTAGCCTCCCAGGGGGGCCAACGGGGAGACAGGGGGTGCCATCGGTAGAGTGGCATTGAGGCGATCTCAGGACCGAAGGGCCTGGACCGTCAGCGGAGAAACAAAATCAGACAGTCCCCTGTGCTCCCGGGCCAACCACGGGGCATAGGATAAATTCCTGCCCGCCAAGTATTTTTCCAGGGAGACCCAAAGTTTGGATTTATTATGAAAGCGCCAGTCAAGAATCCTCTGGAGGACGATAGCCCTATAATACCGCTGAATATCCGGAAGGCCCAGACCCCCTACATCCCTCGGTCGATTCAACAGTCGGATCACAACTCTCGGCCTCCTATTATTCCACACAAAGGTCGAGATCAAGCTGGACATCTGTGTGAAAAACCGCCTAGGCAAGGACATGGGTATCATTTGCAGGTAGAACAGTATGCGTGGGAGAATGTTCATTTTTATGATACTAAGTCACCCCATCCAGGTGAAAGCCGTCCTGGTCCATAGGGCCAGGTCAGCCTTCACAGTTGTCATCAAGGAAGGAAAGTTAGTCGCGTAAAGAGTGTCAAACCTATCCGTCAGCCGTATACCCAAATATTTCAAGGACGATTTAGCCCAAGTGAAAGGAAAGGCAGTTTGTAGCCTGCTCACCAGAGAGGGCGGCAACTGGATGGGCAGTATTTCTGACTTGGCGTAATTGATCTTGAAATTTGAGATTGACCCGAAGTGTTGAAATTCCCGCATCAGATTAGGCAAAGAGATCAGGGGGTTCGTCAGGTGGAAGAGCACATCATCGGCGTACGCCGAAAGTTTGTGCTCCGTACGACCCACCGTCAGTCCCTTGATATCAGTGTTCGCCCGTACAGTGCGTAGAAACGGTTCCAGCACCAGGGCAAACAGAAGAGGCGAAAGAGGACACCCCTGTCTCGTGCCATTTCTGATCGAGAATCTAGGAGAGAGAAAACCATTGACCTTGACCTGAGCACTCGGGTCCGAGTACAAGGCCATGATCCATGTCAACATATGCTTGCGCAAGCCCAGAGCCTCCAGTACAGTGCGCAAGTAAGTCCAGTCCACCCGATCAAAAGCTTTCTCTGCATCGGTGGACAGGATCAGGTAGGGGGGGGGGTATCAGGAGCAGCACGAGCCCAGTGAATAAGGTGTATGGCCCTGATGGAGTTGTCTCTAGCCTCTCGGCCCGTGACAAACCCCGTCTGGTCCGGGTGTACAATGAGTGGGATTAGGTGTTTCAGCCTAGACGCAAGGATTTTGGCAAGGATTTTTATGTCTACATTGAGAAGGGATATGGGCCTGTAGCTCTGGGGCACGGTGGGGTCCTTCCCCTCCTTGGGAATGACAGTGATGTGGGCCAGAAGGGCCTCACTGGGGATCGCATTCCCATTTGCTATAGAATTAAAATAACTGCACATCGAATCCGATAGCAGGGGTAAGAACTTTTTGTAGTAAGCTTTGGTGAACCCGTCGGGACCAGGGCTCTTCCCATTAGGCAAGGACTTCACCGTAGCCCCAAGCTCAACAGGCGTAATAGGGGATTCCAGCATGGAACACTGGTCATCAGTCAGCGGGGGAAGTCCAGCTGCGTTCAGGTAAGTTCTGATGTCAGACAGTCTCTCGGATTGGGCCTCAGGGGTCTGCATTTAATCTAAATTATAGAGGGTGGCATAATAGTCTCGGAACCCAGAGGCTATCTGGGAAGATCTGACCGTGAGTTCACCCGAGGGAAGGCACAGCTTCTGTATATACATAAGCGCGCGTTTCTTCCGGAGGGCTCTGGCCAACATGCGGCCACACTTGTTGCCATGTTCATAATATTTATGCGACAAGTAGCGTAGTTGTTTACGTGCCTGCCGGTCTAATAAGCGTAAGAACAATATTCTCAACTCTGTCAGTTTCCCAAGAGCCTCCGGGTCCCCGCCTTGTTTATGTGCAAGTTCCGCCTGCTGTAGCGCCTGAAGAACCCTAGTAAAGTCTGCTTGTCGGGCCTTCTTAAGTCTAGCGCCCTGGGAGATCAGCTCTCCCCGTACCACCGCCTTATGACCCTCCCAGATAACCCCTTCATTCATACCTTCCGTGGTATTTTCCTTGAAATAGTGGGACAGGACGTCCGTGACTCCAGAGACCGCGGCCGCGTCGTCCAACAGGGATTCATTCAGGCGCCATGTCCAGGCCCTACGGGTGCCCTGGGGCAGGGCCAAAGTGGCCGTCACCGGGGCATGGTCAGAGATAGTTATATTCCCGATGGACGAGGCCTGCAGCAGCTCCAGAGCCAATTGGTCCACACATATCAGATCAATACGGGTATAGACATCGTGAACCTTTGAGTAATAGCTGTAATCCCTATCTGAGGGGTGAAGCAGCCGCCAGCTATCCAGAAGGCGATGGGACTGCAGGGATTTGCGAAAATGTTTAAGGAAGGCGTGAGAGTGGGAAGGACATCTGTGCGAGGTGTCAAGTTGGGGGTCAGGGCTCACATTAAAGTCACCACCTAAAATCAGAGGACCTTCTCTAAAGTCTGTCAGGCTGTCCAGAGCACTGTCTAGAAAGGTAAGCTGATTGGAATTAGGGGCATATATTGTAGCTACCATAAGCATTTGGCCCTCTACAACCCCTTTTAGGAAAACATACCTCCCCTGAGGATCAACCTTACTCTCAATGACCTGAAGGGGGCAAGACTTATGAATGGCGATAGCCGTGCCTCTAGATTTCGAGACCGGTGAGTTACTCAAGAACCACTGATTATAAAGATGGGTGGGCAATTTGGGAGTTGACTGGGGGGTGAAATGCGTTTCTTGCAAGAGAATCACATGTGCCCCTGAACGCTTCAGTTCCCACCAGAGTTTACTTCGTTTGCAGGGGAAGCAGAGACCACGCACGTTATAAGAAATTACCTTTAAGGATGCCATGGGAAGTCTGTGGGGTAGTCGAGTCGCTTAGTATGACTGCAGGCGCAGGGCGGGAGACGGAGCCGGAGGCAGACCCTATAAAGAGGCATGGAGAAGAGAAAGGGAAAAAAAAAACAAAAAAAAAAACAGAGAGGAGGGAAGAAAAAACAGTGAGAGACAGGGTAACACACATAAGGCACAAAAGACAGCAATGGTAACAATACCATGACATAAAATACCTGGGGGATACGCATCGGTCCCAGCCCTACAGGAGGGGAGCGCCCGATGCCCGCCCCCATTTCCGAACTAGGAAATATACCTAAGAAGGTACGGTCTACGTGGGGAACGTGGACCAACACTGGAGGAAAGGGTGTGGGGGTCAGTCCCCATCCACCGCCATGTACTAACAGGTAGGTAACATACAAGGGGGGAGAGAGTGCTTCCAAAAAATAAAAAATAAAAACATGAGAACCCCTAAGAAGCAAAGTGCAAGTCTGTAAGGTAAAAAAAGTGAAAAATAGTGAACGAGTTCAAGGTATCCGGAAAGTGAGTATGTCGGGACAGGACCGGGGTCACAGCTTCAAATCCCTCCAAAAAAGGACAACAACAGGGGCCCATGATCTGTCACTGCTATAAAGGCAATAGGTCCAGTTGGAGGGCAAACAAACAGTAACACATTGAGTGGCCAGGTCTCAGTTCCAGGCATCGACGTAGTTAGAGGACCCGGGTCCCCCTCAGAGAGCAGTTAGCAGGGCCGGGACAAGGGGTGCGCAGGAGGGGCGGCTGCCCCTGGCGCAATGGTTTATTGCAGGGATGGGGGGGCACCCAAACCCTAACCCTAAAGGAAAGGGGGCGCAGTTTGGCATCTTTGCCCTGGGCGCTTGATGACCCTGTCCCGGCACTGGCAGTTAGGATACCAGTACTGAAGGAAACAGACCTTACATATAGTCAAAAAATAAAAATAAAAAATAAAAAATTAAGGGAAATTTTCTCTTTTTCTTTTTTTCTAGAAAAAACGGTCAGGGGAAGGGAGCTGTCACTCAGTGTCGTGGCAACACAGGGCCAGAAGGAGAGGCAGAAGTGGGGCGCCTGCGGTTCCTCCTGCGGCTCTTGCGGGTAGCTGGCAGCCAGGGCTGAGGGAGCTGCAGGTCAGGGTGGTCTTGCGGGGCCCTCCAGTCCGGAAAGTCGACTGGTTCCAGACCCAGGGTGCGTAGAAAGTGTGGGAGGTCGTCCTTGGTGCGTAGCGTGGCTTGTCTGCCCTCTTTGGATGCTTGCAAGTAGAAGGGAAATCCCCAGCGATAAGGCAGGCCTGCCTTTTGGACTGCTTCCAGCAGGGGGCGGAGAGCCCTACGTTGCATGAGGGTTCTCCTTGAAATGTCCTGATAGAAATAGAGGTGGGCCCCATCGAAGTCAAAGTATGGCTTCCCACGCATCTTTTGCATGATCTTATCTTTCAGTGTATACTTGTGGAGCTTACATATGACATCCCTGGGGTTGTCCACATCCTGAGAGGGTGGTCTGAGGGCTCTGTGAGCACGGTCAATCTCAATGGGTGCAGTAGCAGGCAGGCCCAAAATCTCTCTAAATACATCCTCCAGAGTAGGAACAATATCTTTAGGTGCTGTGGCTTCAGGCAGACCCCTTATGCGGATGTTCGCACGCCTGCTACGGTTCTCAAAATCGTCCAACTGACACAGTAAAGTCTCAGTTTTTTGATCCTGGGCGCAGCACCTGGCTTGAAGCATAGAGATGGCAGGCAGGGCCTCTTCAAGTTTCTGCTCCACTGTTTCCATCCTAGCCCCTAAGTGGTTAGTGTCAGCCTTGAGCTGGGCAATGTCCTCCCTGAAGGCCCTCTCCACCCTGGTTGTAAACTTTTCCAGGTCCTCTCGAGTAGGGAGGGACCAGATATGGCGTCTTATGTCCCTGTCCCTATCTCCCATGAAGTCATTCATATCAGGGCCCTGATCAGGGGGGGCTGAGGGTCCCGGGGAGAGTGGAGGGGCAGTGTCACTCACCATCTGTGGAGAGGGTATCTGGGAGTCCTCTAGCTGCTGCTGCTGCCGTGTCAGTGCTTTCTGAGCAGCCTTAGCTGCCTTGGATGATTTTGGCGTCGGCGCCATCTTGGAGGCCTCGTGTCCCGTACCGTGGGGCCCGCTGAAGAAGGCATCCAGCTGCTCCTGTCGGGTCCCATCCGCTCTCGATTGCTGGGAGAGTGCCCGCCGTCCTTGTGAAATGTTTCCCGACGTTCCGGGAGTGATATCTCCCCTCTGCAGCGCTGATTCTGCGGCGGTGGATGAGGAGCTGAAGAGACACGCGTCCTTACTCCTCCATAGCCAGGCCACGCCCCCAAATTTTTTTAATTTTAAAGTATAAGTTAGGGATGAGCTTCGTGTTCGAGTCGTACATACGTTCGACTCGAACATTGGCTGTTCGATCGTTCGACGAAGATCGAACGATTTGGGCCGTTCGCGCCAAATTCGAGTGACGCGAACGGCCCACAATGCACTACGCCATCGCAGTGTCATCCAGGCGCTGTGATTGGCCAAGCATGCACTGTGACCCCGCATGCTTGGCCAATCACAGCGCCGGCAGCGAGGAGAGCAATGATTGGCCACAGGCAGGATGCCTGTGGCCAATTATTGCTGAGGGTGTTTAGTACACGCCCCACACTATAAAAGGCCGCCAGCACGGCGGCCTAGTGTAGTGTGTTCCGGAGCAGGGATAGAGTAGCATAGGCAGGGACAGTGACTGTTATTTCTTTCTTGCTTAACCTGGATTCCTTTAGTTTAGGGAAAGAGAAGGATAGGTAGGGAGAGTGTCAGTGTGTTTTGTGCTTCTGCTATAGTGTGCTTAAAAAAAACATTTATTCTAGGGACAGAAAACTCTAGGTAGGGACAGTGTCAGTTTCTTTCACTCTGCAAGTCCTTGTTTCCAGGGACCTGTAAGGACAGTGAGTTAATTGTCCTTGTGCTATATTGTGCTTAAAAAAAACATTTATTCTAGGGACAGAAAACTCTAGGTAGGGACAGTGTCAGTTTCTTTCACTCTGCAAGTCCTTGTTTCCAGGGACCTGTAAGGACAGTGAGTTAATTGTCCTTGTGCTATATTGTGATTAAAAAAAACATTTATTCTAGGGACAGAAAACTCTAGGTAGGGACAGTGTCAGTTTCTTTCACTCTGCAAGTCCTTGTTTCCAGGGACCTGTAAGGACAGTGAGTTAATTTTCCTTGTGCTATATTGTGATTAAAAAAAACATTTTTTCTAGGGACAGAAAACTGTAGGTAGGGAGAGTGTTTTTTTTCTTTCACTCTGCAAGTCCTTGTTTCCAGGGACCTGTAAGGACAGTGAGTTAATTGTCCTTGTGCTATATTGTGCTTAAAAAAAACATTTATTCTAGGGACAGAAAACTCTAGGTAGGGACAGTGTCAGTTTCTTTCACTCTGCAAGTCCTTGTTTCCAGGGACCTGTAAGGACAGTGAGTTAATTGTCCTTGTGCTATATTGTGATTAAAAAAAACATTTATTCTAGGGACAGAAAACTCTAGGTAGGGACAGTGTCAGTTTCTTTCACTCTGCAAGTCCTTGTTTCCAGGGACCTGTAAGGACAGTGAGTTAATTTTCCTTGTGCTATATTGTGATTAAAAAAAACATTTTTTCTAGGGACAGAAAACTGTAGGTAGGGAGAGTGTTTTTTTTCTTTCACTCTGCAAGTCCTTGTTTCCAGGGACCTGTAAGGACAGTGAGTTAATTTTCCTTGTGCTATATTGTGATTAAAAAAAACATTTTTTCTAGGGACAGAAAACTCTAGGTAGGGAGAGTGTTTTTTTTCTTTCACTCTGCAAGTCCTTGTTTCCAGGGACCTGTAAGGACAGTGAGTTAATTGTCCTTGTGCTATATTGTGCTTAAAAAAAACATTTTTTCTAGGGACAGAAAACTCTAGGTAGGGAGAGTGTTTTTTTTTTTTCACTCTGCAAGTCCTTGTTTCCAGGGACCTGTAAGGACAGTGAGTTAATTGTCCTTGTGCTATATTGTGCTTAAAAAAAACATTTATTCTAGGGACAGAAAACTCTAGGTAGGGACAGTGTCAGTTTCTTTCACTCTGCAAGTCCTTGTTTCCAGGGACCTGTAAGGACAGTGAGTTAATTTTCCTTGTGCTATATTGTGATTAAAAAAAACATTTATTCTAGGGACAGAAAACTCTAGGTAGGGACAGTGTCAGTTTCTTTCACTCTGCAAGTCCTTGTTTCCAGGGACCTGTAAGGACAGTGAGTTAATTTTCCTTGTGCTGTATTGTGATTAAAAAAAACATTTTTTCTAGGGACAGAAAACTGTAGGTAGGGAGAGTGTTTTTTTTCTTTCACTCTGCAAGTCCTTGTTTCCAGGGACCTGTAAGGACAGTGAGTTAATTTTACTTGTGCTATATTGTGCTTAAAAAAAACATTTTTTCTAGGGACAGAAAACTGTAGGTAGGGAGAGTGTTTTTTTTCTTTCACTCTGCAAGTCCTTGTTTCCAGGGACCTGTAAGGACAGTGAGTTAATTGTCCTTGTGCTATATTGTGCTTAAAAAAAACATTTATTCTAGGGACAGAAAACTCTAGGTAGGGACAGTGTCAGTTTCTTTCACTCTGCAAGTCCTTGTTTCCAGGGACCTGTAAGGACAGTGAGTTAATTGTCCTTGTGCTATATTGTGATTAAAAAAAACATTTATTCTAGGGACAGAAAACTCTAGGTAGGGACAGTGTCAGTTTCTTTCACTCTGCAAGTCCTTGTTTCCAGGGACCTGTAAGGACAGTGAGTGAATTGTCCTTGTGCTATATTGTGATTAAAAAAAACATTTTTTCTAGGGACAGAAAACTGTAGGTAGGGAGAGTGTTTTTTTTCTTTCACTCTGCAAGTCCTTGTTTCCAGGGACCTGTAAGGACAGTGAGTTAATTTTACTTGTGCTATATTGTGCTTAAAAAAAACATTTTTTCTAGGGACAGAAAACTGTAGGTAGGGAGAGTGTTTTTTTTCTTTCACTCTGCAAGTCCTTGTTTCCAGGGACCTGTAAGGACAGTGAGTTAATTGTCCTTGTGCTATATTGTGCTTAAAAAAAACATTTTTTCTAGGGACAGAAAACTGTAGGTAGGGAGAGTGTTTTTTTTTTTTCACTCTGCAAGTCCTTGTTTCCAGGGACCTGTAAGGACAGTGAGTTAATTGTCCTTGTGCTATATTGTGCTTAAAAAAAACATTTATTCTAGGGACAGAAAACTCTAGGTAGGGACAGTGTCAGTTTCTTTCACTCTGCAAGTCCTTGTTTCCAGGGACCTGGAGAGACATTGAGTGAATTGTCCTTGTGCTATATTGTGATTAAAAAAAACATTTATTCTAGGGACAGAAAACTCTAGGTAGGGACAGTGTCAGTTTCTTTCACTGTGAAAGTCCTTGTTTCAAGGGACAGAGAAGGACACCTCAAGGTAGCCCTTATTGCTTTTTTCCCATCTCCCTGCAGGCCATCTATTAGAATGTCTGGAAGGCAAACAAGGAGAGGCAGACAGTCAGGAGGCAATAAAAGAGGGCAAGCAGGCTCTGTGTCTGGGGGCAACAGTGCTGGTCGTGGACGCGGTGCATTGTCATCAGCACATGGCCATGGGACACGCTTGTCCTTCTTTTCGGCAGCTGGACATGTTGAGCCACATCATGCCGAAGACTTGGTAGAGTGGATGACCAAGCCCTCCTCCTCCTCCTCATCCTCTCTCACCCAGGCTCAGGGTACTGGAAAAGCAGCTGCCAAAGCGTCGTCTTCCCTGGTATCAATGTCAGACAAATCATCAGTCACTCCTTCCCTAGACCCACCATGTCCTCCTCCTGAGGAGTCCCCCGAACTGTTTCAGCACAGTGTTGGGTACATGCTCCAGGAGGATGCCCAGCGTTTCGAAGGGTCTGATGATGAAACCCAGCTAGAGGAAGGCAGTAGCGTGAGAGCAGACAGAGGGGATGCTCAAGAAGGACACCAATCTGGCAGTCATGTTCCAGCAGCTGCAGCATACTGCCAGATTGGCTCCAGTGATGAGGAGGGAGGGGATGATGAGGTCAATGACTCCACGTGGGTGCCTAATAGGAGAGAGGAGGAGGAGGAGGATGAGGAGGAGGCACATCTCCAACGAGGCAGGATGCCCTTTGGTGGCCAGCGTAAGGGCAGTACACCGACGGAATCACACCGCAGAGCTCCGCCTGTGCAGGGCGCTGCCTCTGCCCGTCATTCAAAAAGTTCTTTGGTGTGGGCCTTTTTTGAGGCTAGTGCATCAGATCGCACAGCTGCTGTTTGCAACATATGTCTCAAGCGTATATCGCGTGGCCAAAACATCAGCCGCTTGGGTACCACATGCCTGACCAGACATATGTTGACCTGCCATGCAGCTCGTTGGCAAGCCTACCTCAAAGACCCACACCAAAGAACAAAGCGGACCTCTCCTTGCACCGCATCAGCTGGGATCTCCAACCCCACTATAACTTCAGTCCTCTCTGAAACATGCACTGAGAGGAATGAAGGTGTAGAATTAGGTGTGTCACAGCCAAGTACTTGCGCCCACTCTGCTAGCAGTACACCGACGTCCGATTCTAGCAGGCAAATTTCCCTGCCCCAGCTGCTGGACCGTCGAAAGAAGTTCACTCCCAGCCATCCACATGCCCAGCGGTTGAATGCTAGCTTGGCTAAATTGCTAGCGCTTCAACTGCTGCCTTTTCAGTTGGTAGACTCGGCCCCCTTCCGTGAGTTTGTGCAATGTGCGGTTCCTCAGTGGCAGGTTCCCAAACGCCACTTTTTCTCACGGAAGGCTATTCCGGCTCTCTACCGGCATGTGGAAGGCAATGTCTTGGCCTCGCTGGACAGGGCGGTCAGCGGTAAGGTGCATATTACCGCTGACTCATGGTCCAGCAGGCATGGACAGGGACGTTACCTTTCTTTCACGGCCCATTGGGTCACTCTTTTGGCAGCTGGGAAGGATTCAGGACAAGGTGCAGTAGTGTTGGAGGTTGTCCCACCGCCACGCCTCCAAAATGCTACTACTGGTTGTGACACACCTCTCTCCTCCACCCCCTCCTCTTCTTCTTCCTCCATGGCCTCTTCCTGTGGTTTGTCCTATGAACCAGCGGTGCTCCGTAGCCGTTCACGGGGCTACGCAAGTACGCAGGCAAAAAGATGCCATGCCGTGCTTGCGCTGGTGTGTTTGGGGGACAGAAGCCACACTGGGGCAGAGGTCCTGTCTGCTCTGCAGGGCCAGGCCGAGAGGTGGTTGACGCCACGCCAGCTTAAGCCAGGAATGGTGGTTTGCGACAATGGCACCAACCTCCTCTCCGCCCTCCGACAGGGACAACTGACCCATGTGCCCTGTGTGGCTCACGTCCTTAACCTGGTGGTGCAGCGCTTCTTGGGCAGGTACCCGGGCTTACAGGATGTCCTGAGGCAGGCCAGGAAAGTCTGTGTGCATTTCCGCAGATCTTATAATGCCAGTGCTCGCCTGGCTGAGCTGCAAAAGGAGTTGAACCTGCCCAAGAACCGCCTTATATGTGACATGCCCACCAGGTGGAACTCAACGTTGGCCATGCTGCAGCGGCTGCACACGCAGCAGAGGGCCATCAATGAGTACCTGTGCGACTACGGCACCAGGACAGGGTCAGGGGAGCTTGGTTTTTTTTCTCCACGCCAGTGGGGCATGATCAGGGATGCATGCACTGTCCTGGCACCATTTGAGGAGGCCACGAGGATGGTGAGCAGTGACAGTGCATGCATCAGTGACACTGTACCTCTTGTCCACCTGTTGGAGCACACGCTGCGTGGAATAATGGACAGGGCACTTGAGGCAGAACAGAGGCAGGAAGAGGAGGACTTCCTTGCCTCTCAAGGCCCCCTTTACCCAGACAGTGTTCCTTCTGTCCCACCCATCGCACAGGAAGAGGAGGAGGAGGAGGAGGAGGAGGAGGAGGATTGTGTCAGCATGGAGGTGGAGGCTGGCACTCAGCATCATCAGCAGCAGTCTTTTAGGGATGATTTACAGTCCCAAGAAACCAGTGGACTTGTACGTGGCTGGGAGGAGGTGGCTGCGGATCATGTCGTCCTTAGTGACCCAGAGGACTCCGGAGCGAATGCCTCAGCAAACCTACGCTGCATGGCCTCCCTGATCCTGCAAAGTCTGCGGAAGGATCCTCGTATTCTTCGGATCAAGGAGAGGGACCATTACTGGCTGGCCACTCTCCTTGATCCACGGTACAAGGGTAAGGTTGCGGACCTTATGTTACCGTCGCAGAGGGAGCAGAGGATGAGACAACTCCGGGAGGCCTTGCAGAAAGGTCTGTGCAACGCGTTCCCAGAGACTGGGAGGTTGCAAACTCCTGGTCCTGGACAACGAGTTGCTGAGGCTTCGGCCAGTCAAAGAAGGAGCGGTGGGGAAGGTGGCCGTCTGACCGATGCGTTCAGACAATTCTTTAGTCCGCAGCCCCAAAGTATGATCGGTTCCAGCAACCATCGCCAGCGTCTGATAAACATGGTGCAGGAATATCTAGGGGCAAGGTCAGACTTGGACACCTTCCCCACCGAAAATCCTCTGGCTTACTGGGTCTTGAGGATGGATCACTGGCCAGAGCTTGCACAGTATGCAATTGAGCTACTGGCCTGTCCTGCATCCAGCGTTCTTTCGGAACGCACATTCAGTGCTGCTGGAGGATTTGTCACGGATCACAGGGTGCGCCTGTCCACCGACTCGGTTGATCGACTGACTTTCATCAAGATGAACCAGTCTTGGATCACCACCAGCTACCACACACCTGATGCTGATATAACAGACTAATTGATTTTAAAATGTCACATCCCTTCAAGACTGATGCTGATGCTGAGTGCCTGTGCTGTTATGTTGACTGGCTATCCTCCTCCTCCGAGTCCTCAATGATACGATTGATGATGATAGCTTGGAAGATCATTTTTGTTTATGGGTGCCGCCACCAGTGCCTAACGCCCAATTTTTCAGCCCCTGTTTAACAGGGGCGTGTAATTACAATTTTTGAAGCAATACTTTGCAACAGGGCTCATTGCTGTGCTCCAAGTACAGTATCTGTGAGGAGTTGCAGTGTTGTGCCACCAGTGCCTAAGGCCCAATTTTTCAGCCCCTGTTTAACAGGGGCGTGTCATTACAATTTTTGAAGCAATACTTTGCAACAGGGCTCATTGCTGTGCTCCAAGTACAGTATCTGTGAAGGGTTGCAGTGTTGTGCCACCAGTGCCTAAGGCCCAATTTTTCAGCCCCTGTTCAACAGGGGCATGTAATTACAATTCTTGATCTAATAATTCACAGCAGGGCCCATTGCTGCACCCACCAAGAGTAACTGTCAGGGCTTACAGTGTTGTGGCACCAGCACCACCATCAAAGGCCCAATTTTTACTACCACTGTTCAACAATTATATGTAATTAAAATTCCTGATATAATAGTTGACAGCAGGGCGTTCCAGCACCAACCAAGAGTAACTGTGAGTGCTTACAGTGTTGTGCCAACACCAACAACTAAGGGGCCTATTTCTGCAGAGTATATACGGCAGGTCCCTACTTTCAAACATCCAACTTACAAACGACTCCTACTTGCAAACGCAAGAAGACAACAGGAAGTGAGAGGAAATCTACCACTAGGAAGGAAAATTCTCTCCTGTAAGAATAAATATGGGAGAAAGGTGTCTCCTCTGTACTGATGCTTTATCAGCAATCCTTGTTTCAAGAAAAACACCACATTTCAAAAACAGTTGTCATTAGGACAGAAAGTGAGGTGAAATGTTCTGAACAGGGGCACAGACAGCAAAACAAATGTTACAGGGGTGATAACCCTTACCTATGTTTTCCAAAAAGTTTAAAAATAGATTTTTGGTCTGGAGCTACACTTCAACAATGTACCTGTTCAAAATTACAAACAGATTCTACATAAGAACAAACCTACAGTCCCTGTCTTGTATGCACCGCCTGTATACGGCTGTTCAGAGTATATAGGGCCTTTTTTATTTTATGTGCGGGGTTCCCCTTAATATCCATACAAGACCCAAAGGGGCTGGTAATGGGCTGGGGTAGGGGGGGGGTCATGGGGTAGCTATGCCATTTTTCTTAAAGATTTTCATCCATATTACCGGGACCAGACATTACATTAAAGCCGCAAGCAGTTTTAAATGGCTTTTTTTTCCTTTAGAAGTGTCATTTTGTGCAGGGACAGTTCTAAACACGGGAAACACGTGGCACTTCACAGGCATACTTTAGACACCCCCCAGGTACGATATTTAAAGGAATATTTGACTTTTTTTTTTTCACTTTATGCATCATTAAAATGACTGCTCCCGGAAAACGACCGTTTTTAAAACTTATTTTTGCATTGATACATGTCCCCTGGTGCAGAACCCGGGTTCCCAAACCCTTTTTAGGACAATAACATGCATAATAGTTTTTATAATTAGCACTTTAGAATTCGAACGTTCGCATCCATTGTATTTAATAGGGTTCTAATGTTCGTTCGAACTTTCGGTCCGTTCGCGGGTTCTGGTGCGAACCGAACCCGGGGGTGTTCGGCTCATCACTAGTATAAGTATTATTGTTTGCTATAATGGGTAATCAAGCAGGAAAGGAAGCTGAAGGTAAGCAGCACCAACCCTCTCCGATTGATTACATTAAAGTCAATTATGGGAAAAATTATACTGATCCTTTTTGGTCACTAGTTTTAAAAAGAGCACATCAGTTAGAAGTGCCATGTTTGGGGGAATACGGATCATGTTCCAAGGAAGAGTGGGAGGAAGTGACCAGAATATGTGGCCAACATAAACAGTATAATTATCCCATAAAAGACCTTGACAAAGATTACATGACTAAATGTTGTAAGATTTGGGCAAAGGGTATGAAGGAATATAGAAAGAAATATACAAGTGTAAAAATGGAAAAGAAAGAGCAATTAGAAGACGCAATAGGAAGTCCATCAGCTTCCCCTAATTTTTATCAAGAAAAACCCCCTCCATATGCTATGGTAAAAGATGAATCCCTTGTCCCAAAGAAAATATACCCCTCGTTAGATCCAAATGTTATAGCAGGAGTATTAACCATAGCTAAACAAAAGGGAACTAATTGGTTACGGGAGGGGGAAGATAGAAGACAGATAAAGGAACGTTTAAGTCAATTAGTAAAGGAGGAAGAACAGTGTATTAAAAAAAGAGGAAGATGAAGAAAAAGTGATAGAAGGAAAGCTGAGGAGGATAAGGATGATGAGGCAGTGGGTGGCTTGACCTCGGGGATAGAAGCCCTCAAATTCCCAGTTATTCACATGGGAGAAACCCCAGTCCATATCCCACTCCCCCTCGGGACGTTAAGGGATATTAAAGATCTTTGCCCAAAGCCACGCAAACACCCCAGAGAGGCAGCTCTGTTCTTACAGAGACATTGCACGGGCACTGGCATGAATGCCGATGACTGTGAAATAATAATACAGACAGTGGATCCAGATTCTATCTGCGATGTAGAAGTTAAGACATTATTTGCTGATAATGACCCCTTTAAAAATGCAAAGGGATGGGAATCATTTTGGGCAGCTGTGGCAGCTGTTTGGCAGTAAAGTTACAAAGGAGAGAGCGCTTTGCAGATAATGTGCACTGCAAAGCAGGGACCGGGAGAAAACTTTTATTCATTTTGTAAATGGGTACACCAGTTATACAAAGATACAGGAATGGAGAACCCTGAACTGTATGTGAGCACAGTCATGTCCGGGGGAGATCCCAAAACAACACAGTTACTTAAATTAATTACCCCCAATTGGTCAACATTAAAACCTGATGCCTTTCTCAAAGACATTAAAAAAGCGTGCATCCTCGGGCTTATTCACTACAAAAGGAGGGGTATTTCCCTCATTTAACCCCGAACAGATAGAAAGCCCGCAGTTAGCTGCTGAACAAATGGTTGTCCCTTATACACAACCAGTTCCCCAACAATCCCAACAAGTACAATACCAAGCATATCCCCAGGATAACCAGCAGGGTTGTTTCACATTCAGGGACATGGGACATTGGAAGTCAGAATGCCCCCTTAGGAGAGGAACAAGTAGGGCAGCTAACCGCAGGGGTAATATGGGAAGAGGCAGATTGCCCGTTGGTACAGTTCATGACCAACATCTTTTTAAATGAGTTTTGCCATTCTGACTGACCACTTCCTCTGGGAAGAGACTTAATGTCAAGTTTAAACATTCACATCAAATTTACAAAAGATGGGGGCCTGCTAGCTACATCAGAAATCTGTGATTTGTCTAACCCAAAAAAGACAGGATTTTAGAGGGTACTTTATGTTACTACCGGCACACCTTGAAGCACACCCTATATGGGCACTGCATACATTGTACACCATACAAGCCCATCATTGGGGAAGGAGCAGTAGTACATTACCAAAAACAATATCCCCTGTCAGAAGGAAAAATTGCAGGCATAGCACCACAAATAAAGCAATATTTAGCAGAAGGAATACTGAAACATACAATCAGTCCCTTGAACACCCCCATTCACCCAGTCAAAGCCAGTGGTGAATGGCGCTTTGCACAGGACCAAAGGGCCCTGAACAAGGCTATTGTCCCCCTTCCACCTTTTGTTGCGGATATTGCTACAATATTTTGTGAGATACCGGCAACGTCCAAGATCTACATGGTCATTGATTTAAGTATCGCGTTCTCTTCCATACCTGTTGCAGAGGAAGCCCAAAATTACTTTAAACCTAGGCTAGGCTCCCGCAAGGCTTTGCGAACAGTCCTGCAGCGTGCTCCATGGTCTTGAATCGATCTTTGAGCGATTGGGTACCAAAAGAAGGCTCAGTGTTGCTTCAGTATGTGGATGTCCTATTGCTGTGTAATGAAAATAAGGTCAGCTGTGCGGAGGACTCAGAGCACCTACTAACTCACCTCGCCTCAAAAGGTCACTTGGTGTCTCGCAAAGAGATCCAGTGGTGCAGGTCGCAGGTTGAGTACTTGGGGTGTATAATCCGAACCGAACGTTTGGTGTCACCAGCTCGAGTCAAGGCACTGTCCTCCTGGAGTCCACCAAGAGACAAGTCAGCGCTTCTCTCTTTCCTAGGGTCCATAATATACTGCAGGCAGTGGATACCTGATTGCTCTTATTATGATTCTATCCTAAGGTCTGCTACCCTGCAGGATGCCCCAAAGTTTATTGATTGGACAACAGAGAGGGTTAAGGCTTTCACAGCATTAATCAGCTCTCTAAGGCAAGCCCCTGCATTGGGACTTATAGAGTGCGCAGGGCCTTTTTCATTGTACTGTGTGGTATCTGGACCTACGGTTGCAGCGGTCCTAGCACAATCACATGGGAATTCTCTGAGACCCGTATCATACATCTCAAAGAAACTTCCAGATCAAGTTCAAGGTATGCCACATTGCTTACAGGCCGTAGCAGCCTGTGCAATGGCAGTAAAAGAGGCTTCAAAGGTGGTTCTGGGACATGACCTCACACTGTATACTACACACCTCATGACAAACATGAACACACAACACATGACAATGCAAAGGTGCAGCGGCTATGAGATTATCTTGCTAAAAACACATAATCTAACCATAAAATCATGTTCAGAAACCTCAAAGCCCATTAGGTTATTACACTCATGAACACGATTGCACTGAGGTACTTGCAGAAACTACCCTCCCTAGACCAGACCTCACAGATGTTCCGTATCCAAATGCGGAAAATGTTTATGTAGATGGCAGCTGCTCCCGACCTGATGACAAAACTTATCAAACTGGTTATGCCATTGTTCAATTGCCAGATCTAATGATTGAAGCCAAATCTCTGAATGCTAGTTCACTCCAGATTGCAGAACTCATTGCTATAACTATGGTTTGTCAGATTTTTGAAGGAAAAGATGTAAACATTTACACTGACAGCAGATATGGGTACAAGGGTTGACAAAAGATCCTACTGGACTTTGGTCAACCAAGGAGGGAATAATAGGGAATAAAAGGGGTGTACCACATGATAGAATCCCTAGATTACACACAAGTTCCCACACAGAAGGGCAATTTAGAATATCTTTTGGTTATAGTTGACAGATTTACAGGATGGGTAGAAGCAATCCCTACCACAGGAGAGACAGCTAGAGTACTAGTGGATCTGTAGGTTTGGCCTTCCGGCCACTATATGGTCAGATCAAGGTCCAGCATTTACCTCGGCCTTAGTGGAGGAGCTAGTAACCCACAGAGTTCAGGAGTAGAGGAAAGCATAAACAGAACCATAAAAGACAAATTGAAAAAAGCAACAGGTGGCACAATGAAAAAGTGGTTAGATTACTTGCCAGCAGTCTTATATCAAATCAGGACTACCCCCCACAGAACAGGAATATCTCCTTTTGAGATACTTATTGGTAGGCCAGCACAGAGGAAACCTGATGAGGGAGAGGAGGTTAATCTTTATTCTTTGCAGGAAGAGTACGTGAAACATCTGGTAAGTAGCCTTAGTGAAACAGAGGACAAGGTTGCTGTCACTTTTCCTCCTCTCTCCATAGAGCCTACACATCCGTATATCCCAGGAGACAAAGTATTGATAAAACAACTTGCTGTCCGGAAACAACCAGGCCCTATCTTCCAAGACCATTTGAAATTCTGAAGGTTGCCAGAACAGCCGTTCTTACAGATCAAGGACCACAATGGATCCATGCATCCAGACTAAAGACATTTCCGAAGGGAAACTGGAAGAAGGTGAAGGAGAAGACAAAGACCTCTGTTCTGGAGAGTATTCCAGAAAAGGATCCGGAAAATACTCCCTAGTGGACCATAAAAAACAAGAAACTCAGAGTTCCATACCCATAGACACTAATGGTCAAAAAGGAGGGGTCACTTCGGCAAAACTTTTTATTTTTTCCTTAATGATTACATTGTTTATTTTAATGCTCATAATCATAGGACACTGTTGGTCAGATAATTCTAACAGACCAAAAAGAAGTATTAAGTATGCTTATGCTCAAAAATCAGGATATGAAAAATGTTGGATACGTAGTAAACTCCATCCTAGCACTGCTAGGATCCCCCTAATGGCAGTACCTCTAAACTTCACCCCTCTCCTAAACGGCACACCACCTGTCGTCCTTAATAATCCAATGATCGATGGGCTTCAATTCTTGAAGCCATGATCATAAGGAGGGGTTGTAAGGTATAAGAAGATCATGAACCAATATTCATGGTTAGAGTTCTCCTCAAATATATATATATTTTACAATAATGTTTCTCTGACATGAGTGTGAACAAGATGTGTGGTCAGGCTAATCTTTCTTCTGTGTAACTGACAAGCATGAAATGTGACTTTGTGGTTAGGCCTTTTCCGGGAAAAAGTTTATCTCACTTCTGCTTTTTAACTGACAGATTGACCACACTGACATCTGGCGTTTCTTATCTTCCTGTTTCAAATGTCAGAACATGTCTAGTTTGACCACAATTGACGTATGTTAACTGACCGCTTTTGCAGAAGTCAAAAAACCTGTTAGAATTTATTTTTGTCTAAATCATGAGGTTTTTGCTTATTGCTGATAGGTCCATAGGAGGGAGGCAACTTTTCTCGCTGTGTATAAAAAAGGACATGTAACCATTAAAACACATATTCTAGTATACCCATTCACTGTTTATTGGTGTCTTGAATATCCGACCGGTCAGAGAGACTTCCACAGATCCTGAGTCCAGCTCGAGCCAAGAAGGTCCAACAGAACCAAACAAAACCAGAACCTTTCACTCTCCATTCCACATTACTTTTTATCTCTTCCAAACTGTTGAGCAGATCAGTACATTCTGCACTCATAGAATAGAGGATTCCTTTTTAATGTCATTCCTACAGCCACCTTAAATGATTGCACTGCAGAGAATGTAAGAGATAAAAAGTAATCTGGAATGGAAAGGGTGTGAGGCAGTGATTGGAATGGTCAGATCTGAGACCGGGAGGCTGCAGGATGTTAGCAGTGAATATCTACCGTATTTTTAGCTCCATAAGAGGCACCTGACCATAAGACGCACCTAGGTTTTATAGGAGGAAAATATGAAAAAAAATCTGAACCAAATGGTGGACTAAAATATTTAATAGAATATAACCAACTAATATTTCTACACTGACAACCAATGTAAGGGGGCACCCTAAACTGATCCCCAATGTAACTGGGACATTTACACTGACCCCAACACAACAGGAGTATTTTCATCAACCACGAATGT
The DNA here is from genome assembly GCA_029206835.1 of Rana muscosa. Classification (NCBI taxonomy): domain Eukaryota; kingdom Metazoa; phylum Chordata; class Amphibia; order Anura; family Ranidae; genus Rana; species Rana muscosa. The sequence goes on along the minus strand of CM055128.1, from coordinate 180,560,236 downwards.
AATTGAGACATTTACAGTGACTAGCCATATAACAGGTGTATTTACAGTAACCCCCCCATCTGTCTACTAATCTCTGCATTCTTATCTCCCATCAGTACAACTCTGCCCCTAACTCATCATCTGCTAAACTCTGTCCCCCAAACCCCTACTTTGCTAACCTCTGCAATCCAACCCTTCCTTCCCATTCAACTCTGCACCTCTGTACACCACCTCTGACTGCACACCTCCTCTCAGGGCCGATCCTAGGGTCACAGGCGCCTGGGTTCAAAAATATTTCTGCGCCCTCGCATGGGTGTGTTCATGGGTGTGTTCATTATACTAACTCCTCCCCTTTACAAATGTTTCTATGGCAACGAATTAAACACAGAGATGCTCCCCTAAGAAGTCTTTGATACCCTGGGATCCTCATATGATCTCTTAACAATAAACAAAATACAGGAAGAGAGTGCTTTAATGGGAACTGGAGGGGGGCCTCTCTAACGGACACAGAGAGGGCTGTTAGAAAGAGCCCCCAGACATACTGCAGACATAGTACAGGAGATGGTCAGAGACTGCAGACATGATACAAGACATGGTCAGAGACTGCAGACATAATACAAGACATGGCCAGAGACTGCAGACATGATACAAGACATGGCCAGAGACTGCAGACATGATACAAGAGATCAATACCTCAATTGCAGCCTAGCAGTGCCCAGCAAATTAAGTTTGCCAGTGCCCCTGGATCACGCAGAGTGGCGACAATCTTCTCAGGGTTCTTCTGAATCTGTTCTGTCAGAGCAACCTGCTATGCTGGGACCTGTAGTGCACTAGAGGGGACTGAAGAATGCATTCCCACTATGCTGGGACCTGTAGTGCACTAGAATAGAAGGGACTGAAGAATGCATTCCACTATGCTGGGACTTGTAGTGCCCTAGAGGGGACTGAAAAATGCATTCCCACTATGCTGGGACCTGTAGTGCCCTAGACTAGAGTGAACTGAAGAATGCATTCCACTATGCTGGGACTTGTAGTGCCCTAGAGGGGACTGAAGAATGCATTCCCACTATGCTGGGACCTGTAGTGCTTTAGACTAGAGGGGACTGAAGAATGCATTCCCACTATGCTGGGACCTGTAGTGCACTAGAGGGGACTGAAAAATGCATTCCCACTATGCTGGGGCCTGTAGTGCCCTAGACTAGAGTGAACTGAAGAATGCATTCCACTATGCTGGGACTTGTAGTGCCCTAGAGGGGACTGAAGAATGCATTCCCACTATGCTGGGACCTGTAGTGCTTTAGACTAGAGGGGACTGAAGAATGCATTCCCACTATGCTGGGACCTGTAGTGCACTAGAGGGGACTGAAGAATGCATTCCCACTATGCTGGGACCTGTAGTGCACTAGAGGGGACTGAAGAATGCATTCCACTATGCTGGGACCTGTAGTGCACTAGAGGGGACTGAAGAATGCATTCCACTATGCTGGGACCTGTAGTGCCCTAGAGGGGACTGAAGAATGCATTCCCCTATGCTGGGACCTGTAGTGCCCTAGAGGGGACTGAAGAATGCATTCCCACTATGCTGGGACCGAAGAATGCATTCCCACTATGCTGGGACCTGTAGTGCCCTAGAGGGGACTGAAGAATGCATTCCCACTATGCTGGGACCTGTAGTGCCCTAGAGGGGACTGAAGAATGCATTCCACTATGCTGGGACCTGTAGTGCCCTAGAGGGGACTGAAGAATGCATTCCACAATGCTGGGACTTGTAGTGCCCTAGAAGGGACTGAAGAATGCATTCCCACTATGCTGGGACCTGTAGTGCTTCAGACTAGGGGGGGACTGAAGAATGCATTCCCACTATGCTGGGACCTGTAGTGCACTAGAGGGGACTGAAGAATTCATTCCCATTATGCTGGGACTTGTAGTGCCCTAGACTAGAGGGGACTGAAGAATGCATTCCACTATACTGGGACCTGTAGTGCCTTAGAGGGGACTGAAGAATGCATTCCCATTATGCTGGGACTTGTAGTGCCCTAGACTAGAGGGGACTGAAGAATGCATTCCACTATGCTGGGACCTGTAGTGCCTTAGAGGGGACTGAAGAATGCATTCCCATTATGCTGGGACTTGTAGTGCCCTAGACTAGAGGGGACTGAAGAATGCATTCCACTATGCTGGGACCTGTAGTGCCTTAGAGGGGACTGAAGAATGCATTCCCATTATGCTGGGACTTGTAGTGCCCTAGAGGGGACTGAAGAATGCATTCCCATTATGCTGGGACTTGTAGTGCCCTAGAGGGGACTGAAGAATGCATTCCACTATGCTGGGACCTGTAGTGCCCTAGAGGGGACTGAAGAATGCATTCCCACTATGCTGGGACTTGTAGTGCCCTAGACTAGAGGGGACTGAAGAATGCATTCCCACTATGCTGGGACCTGTAGTGCCTTAGAGGGGACTGAAGAATGCATTCCCATTATGCTGGGACTTGTAGTGCCCTAGACTAGAGGGGACTGAAGAATGCATTCCCACTATGCTGGGACCTGTAGTGCCCTAGAGGGGACTGAAGAATGCATTCCCACTATGCTGGGACTTGTAGTGCCCTAGACTAGAGGGGACTGAAGAATGCATAACCACTATGCTGGGACCTGTAGTGCCTTAGAGGGGACTGAAGAATGCATTCCCATTATGCTGGGACTTGTAGTGCCCTAGACTAGAGGGGACTGAAGAATGCATTCCCACTATGCTGGGACCTGTAGTGCCCTAGAGGGGACTGAAGAATGCATTCCCACTATGCTGGGACTTGTAGTGCCCTAGACTAGAGGGAACTGAAGAATGCATTCCCACTATGCTGGGACCTGTAGTGCCTTAGAGGGGACTGAAGAATGCATTCCCATTATGCTGGGACTTGTAGTGCCCTAGACTAGAGGGGACTGAAGAATGCATTCCCACTATGCTGGGACCTGTAGTGCCCTAGAGGGGACTGAAGAATGCATTCCCACTATGCTGGGACTTGTAGTGCCCTAGACTAGAGGGGACTGAAGAATGCATTCCCACTATGCTGGGACATGTAGTGCCCTAGAGGGGACTGAAGAATGCATTCCCACTATGCTGGGACTTGTAGTGCCCTAGACTAGAGGGGACTGAAGAATGCATTCCACTATGCTGGGACCTGTAGTGCCCTTTCTGGGGGACTGAAGATTCCTCAGTCCCCCCACAGAGGGCACTACAAATCCCAGCATAGTGGGCTGCCACCAGTCCTCCACACAGCATGAGGAGATTGCAGCCTTCCACCCCTCCCATACACTCACTCCCTGGGGAGAGCCCAGTAGTAATGTAGAACTCACTTATGCCAGGGCTGGTCTCTGCAGGCTCTGACAGTAGATGTAGCAATCATACACTCAGGTGGATCTGTCTCCTCCATTGCTTAAAATTTCCCGCCCACACCCCTTTCTCGTGCACTAGTATCCAGGGATTGGAGTGTGGGCGGGGCAGACACAGAGGAGAGGGGCGGGAGAAGGATGAGCAAATCAATATCTCTCTCCTCTCTTGTCCCGTCTCTGCAGAAAGCTTGGCTTCGGGGAAAATCAACACTCACAGGTGCAGCCAGCCTGTCCATCCCGCCCCGCCATGCCCCGAGACAGCTTCTTCTCACTGAAATTTAGCAACACTGCCCAGGCACAATCGACATCCTGGTAGTTGTTGCCTGGGAGGCGGGCACACGGCACAGCACACCCCCCTAGATTCGGCCATGAACTGTCTGTGCTGTTCCAAAGCTGGGACAGTTTGGAAGTATTTTATTTCCGCACATAAGGAGGAGGCGGGTGGGGAGCACTCTGGCACTTCAGCGCCCCCCCTCTGCAGGCGCCTGGGTGCGGTGCACGCGGCACACCCGCCTAGGACCGGCCCTGCCTCCTCTGCACCTCAAGCCCCCCTTTTTGATTACCTCTATATGCCCCCTATGCTCACCTGTATGCTGCCTAGGTGGTCGGCATGCAGAGGATGGGGCGTGATTTGCATATGAATCGCGGCGGACGTTCTAATTTGCATAACAATGCCCGCACGATTTACATGGGAATGATGTTAATTTAAGAACAATGCCTTTTGTTTCTCTCCTCATGGAGAGAGGTGAAGTAAAGTTGGAGATTAAAATGCTGCTGTACAGTCACTCAGGACACAGTGATAATAGCCCCTTCTGCCCCCTCCCCCTCCAGTCCTGGCATGTTGTGTACCTGAAGATTTCTGTGTGCACTGCTGGATGCCGAGTCTGTGTCACAGGGAGATGAATGGAGCTGCCTCTGCACATCGCTCCCTGTCTACCCTGACCAGTTCTCTTCTGCTGGTGATTCCCCCCTCACTTACTGAAGGAGGCAGGCAGCCTGTGAGCCAATGATGCTGCAGGTCTGATTAAAGCCCCACCCTATGGACCCAATCAATTACAAGCACTGGAAACCTAATGCTAGAGGTGGAGTTTTCGTGGCTGCAAGCTTTGCGCCCCGAACACACTCTAAACTACGCCAATAGAGCTTCTTAGCCCCAATCACGTGTTTACATACGGGTCATGCCTCCAATAGGACCCAGTGTCCGGCGCCCTTAACACACCCACTTAAAAGGGACACTTTAAAAAAAATATATATTTTTTTTCAATTCTTTTTTTTATTTTTTATTTTATTTTAATAAGTAGCTTTGGGGGGGGGGGGGGGGCGGCACCGCTGCGCCCCCTATTGACGGGCCACCACTGGTTAGTTTGAGAAAATGTTTCAGTCTTAAAAATTTTAAATCGAACAAATGATCTTCAAACAAAAAATAAATAAATAAACATGCAAAATTCTACTAGTGTACGGCCAGCTTAAAGCGGAGTTCCACTCAAAAGTGGGAGCTCCGCTTATCTGCCTCCTCCCCCCCTCCGGTGCCATATTTGGCTTCTTTCAGGGGGAGGGGGGAGCGGGTACCTGTTTTTGACAGGTACCCGTCTCCACTTTCAAAAGATCTCGCCACGGCAAGGTCCCCCAGAAGTTCCACCGCCCTCCCCCGCCACGAGCCATTCAGAAAGTGCAGTGCTCAGTAGGGAAGTGGCTGTGAAGCCGCAAGGTTTCCCTTAGAAGGAATGGTGGCGGCAGTACCCCGAGAGCCGATGGAAACATTGGCTGGGGCGCCAACATCACTGGATTCCAGGACAGGTAAGTGTCCTAATATTAAAAGTCAGCAGCTACAGTAATGCCTCGTTTCCACTGAGCGGATCGGTTCGGTACGGTTCGGTACGGTACGCTATTTTGGGTGTTTCCATTATGAAAGCGTGCCATAAAACCGAACCGTACCGCACCATTCTGGGTCCTGCTTCAGATGTGGGGCCATAGAAAATGGAACGGTTCGGTTAGGGCGGAGCTACAATACATTCCACTGATTGGCGGACACGCGAGGCATTTTTTCTAAACCCTGAATGGTCCCTGACGGTCCGACTTGCAGTGGAAACGCTCACCAGAATAGACCGGACCATTCAAACCGTTCCATTCTGTACCGACTCGAACCGTTCCGTTCAGTGGAAACAAGGCATATGTGTATCTACTAAATTTTATTTTTTTGCTGGGGGGCAGAACTCTGCTTTAACTGAACAAGCCTGAATGGGGACAGAAGAAAGTAATTGCACAATCGGCAAGAAGTACCTCCTGAAGGCTCGGCATTGTTGCCAGGTATCATGATTATATCAGTGAAATCACTGTGTGTCTTTAAAAAAGGTGTGTACAGTTTACTGTCCTTGTCATTGTGGAATGTCGTCAGTGTTCTTTAGAAATTCTGGCAGTTTCCTGGTAATAGACAGTCATCAGTTATATTACAGTTGTACCCCACCCACCCATCTACTACGTGAATTTAGTCTTCCAAAATACCTGCTGTTAACCACTTAACGACCGCTCTCTGTACATATACGTTGGCAAAATGGCACGGACAGGCACAATCACGTACCTGTACGTGACTGCCTTCGTAAGGGTGGGGGGTCCGGTCGGACCCCTCTCCGGTACAGTGAGCAGTCGGTATCGCTCCGGGAGCGATCCGTGATGAGGGGGCGGCCATTGGTTTCTGGCCACCCCCTCGCGATCGCTCCCGGCGAATCAAATGCTTCCTCTGCCTGTGTAAAGTATACACAGGCAGGAGGAAGTGATGTCATCTCTCCTGCGGCGCTCACATATACCCGAGCTCCGTGGATAGAAGACATCAGGTTAGTGCACAAACAGTACACTGACACCAGGACACATAGGCACATGATCGCCCCCCCCAGTCACCCCCAGATCACCCCCCAGCCCCCAGTCACAGTGTCACTGATTGCAGTGATCATTTATTTACTGATCACTACAAACAGTGACATTTGTAATGGTAAAAGTGTCAGGGCAGTCAGTTTTAGGTCCAGGGTAGCCCCCTAACCCCCCCTAATAAAGTTATAACCCCTTAATCGCCCCCCAGGTAACCCTTTCACCCCTAGCACCACTGTGACTAAGCGATCGTTTTTCTGATCGCTGTTTTAGTGTCGGTGGTGCCGATAGGTAGTCATTTTTTTTTAGGTTTGCCCCCAGGTTTTTATAGCGTCGGGTACCCCCATATATTACCTACAAAGGTTTAACCCCTTGATCGCCCCCCCAGGTAACCCTTTCACCCCCTAGCACCACTGTCACTAAGCAATCATTTTTCTGATCGCTGTTTTAGTGTCGGTGGTGCCGCTAGGTAGTCCGTTATTTTTTTAGGTTCGCCGCCAGGTTTTTATAGCGTCAGGTACCCCCATATATTACCTAGTAAAGATTTAACCTCTTGATCGCCCCCCAGGTAACCCTTTCACCCCCTTTTGCCAGTGTCACTAAGCGATCGTTTTTCTGATCGCTGTATTAGTGTCGCTGGTACCGCTAGGTAGTCAGTAATTTTTTTAGGTTCGCCGCCAGGTGTTTACAGCGTCAGGCACCACCATATATTATCTAATAAAGGTTTTAACCCCCTGATTGCCCCTAGAGTTAACCCTTTCACCAGTGATCACCCTATAAGTGTCACTGGTGACACTGGTTAGCCAGTTAGTTATTTTGTTATTTAGGTTCCCCGTCAGGTTTTTATATAGCGTCAGGTACCCCCATATATAACCTAATAAAGGTTTTAACCCCCTGATTGTCCCTAGTTAACCCTTTCCCCAGTGATCACTGTATAAGTGTTATGGGTGACGCTGGTTAGTTAGTTTGCTTTTTATAGTGTCAGGGCACCCGCCATATATAACCCAATAAAGGTTTAACCCACTGATCACCCGGCGGGTGATATCAATTAGGTCTTAGCGTCAGAGAGGGTCTGCGTCACACTCCAGGCAGCGTCAGGTTAGTGCCAGTAGCGCTAACACCCACGCGTGAAGCATACACCTCCCTTAGTGGTATAGTATCTGAACAGATCAATATCTGATCTGATCAGATCTATACTAGCGTCCCCAGCAGTTTAGGGTTCCCAAAAATGCAGTGTTAGCGGGATCAGCCCAGATACCTGCTAGCACCTGCGTTTTGCCCCTCCGTCCAGCCCAGGCCACCCAAGTGCAGTATCGATCGATCACTGTCACTTACAAAACACAACACACATAACTGCAGCGTTTGCAGAGACAGACCTGATCCCTGCGACTCCAATGCTGTAGGAGGTGATTTCACCACCACAGTCAAAAAAAGAGCATATATGCTGAAGCATGGGTGCAGTAGGGGCGGAGGAGCGATTTTGCTCCTAATGCCGCGTACATACGGTCGAAATTCCGACGGAGGCTTGCCCGTGGAAAAGTCAGACGGTGTGTACGCGGCATAACTTTTGCGGGAGGATGCCCCCATGCTTCGGCATATATAAATGGTGCATGTATGCCCATCATTAGAAGTGGGTGGATGAAGGGAGGTATTCTAATGGTGGGCATACCCACCGATCAATCTCTTTTTTTTCGTTCAGCCAACAGGCTGCATGAAAAAAAAGATTACAATACATGTCCAACACGGACCAGCAACGTACTGGTATGTTGCTGGACTTTGAATGGTTATACCAAAATGATGCCTGCGGGTTTAGGTATCATCTTGGTATCATTCTTTTTAGCCAGCGGCTTTCATGTAAAAGCATAATTAGCCTCTGGACTGCTTTTACAAGCAGTGGGAGGGAATATCCCCCCCCCCCGGATATAAAAAGCGCCATTGGGAAATTGGGAAAGCATTCTATCACACCGATCTTGGTGTGCTCAGATTCTTTGAGGGCAGATGAAAGATCTAGGGTCTAATAGACCCCAGTTTTTTCAAAAAAAGAGTACCTGTCACTACCTATTGCTAACATAGGGGATATTTACATTCCCTGAGATAACAATAAACATGATTAAAAAAAAATATGGAAGGAACAGTTTAAAAATAAAAAAGCAAAATTAATAAAAAATAAAAAAAAAGAACCCCTGTCCCGCCCTCCTCTTGTGCAAAGGCGAACGAAGCGTCGGTCTGGCATCATATGTAAACAGAAATTGCATCATGCATGTGAGGTATCACCAATAAGGTCAGATCGAGGGCAGTCATTTTAGCAGTAGACCTTCTCTGTAAATCTAACCTGTAAAGGCTTTTAAAGGCTTTTAAAAATGGATGCAGTTTGTCGCCACTGCGCGTTTGTGCAAAATTTTAAAGCATGTCCTGTTTGGTATCCATGTACTCGGCCTAAGATTATCTTTTTTATTTCATCAAACATTTGGGCAATATAGTTTTAGTGCATTAAAATTAAAAAAAGTGTATTTTTTCCCCCAAAAAATCGTTTGCAAAATCGCTGCACAAATACTGTGTGGGAAAAAAAATGCAACACCCACCATTTTTAATCTGTAGGACCTTTGCTTTAAAAATATATATAATGTTTGGGGGTTCAACGTAATTTTCTTGCAAAAAAAATAATTTTTTTCATGTAAACAAAAAAGGGCTTTGTCTTCAAGTGGTTAGAAGAGTGGATGATGTGTGACATAAGCTTCCTAATGTTGTGCATAAAATGCCAGGACAGTTCAAAACCCCCCCAAATGACCCCATTTTGGAAAGTAGACACCCCAAGCTATTTGCTGAGAGGCATGTCGAGTCCATGGAATATTTTATATGTTGACACAAGTTGCGGAACAAATAATTTATTTATTTATTTTTGCACAAAGTTGTCACTAAATGATATATTGCTCAAACATGCGATGGGCATATGTGGAATTACACCCCAAAATACATTTTGTTGCTTCTCCTGAGTACAGGGATACCACATGTGTGAGACTTTTTGGGAGCCTAGCCGTGTACAGGACCCCAAAAACAAAGCACCGCCTTCAGGCTTTCTAAGAGGGTGTAAAATTTTGATTTCACTCCTCACTGCCTATCACAGTTTCGGAGGCCATGGAATGCCCAGATGGCACAAAACCCCCCCAAATGACCCCATTTTGGAAAGTAGACACCCCAAGCTATTTGCTGAGAGGTATGGTGAGTATTTTGCAGATCTCACTTTTTGTCACAAAGTTTTAAAAATTGAAAAAAATATATATATATTTTCTTTCTTCATTTTCAAAAACAAATGAGAGCTGTAAAATACTCACCATGCTTCTCAGCAAATAGCTTGGGGTGTCTACTTTCCAAAATGGGGTCATTTGGGGGGGTTTTGTGCTATAGGTAGTGAGGAGTGAAATCAAAAATTTGCGCCCTTAGAAATCCTGAAGGCGGTGCTTGGTTTTCGGGGTCCCGTATGCGGCTAGGCTCCTAAAAAGTCCCACACCTGTGGTATCCCCATACTCAGAAGAAGCAGCAAAATGTATTTTGGGGTGCAATTCCACATATAACCATGGCATGTGTGAGAAATATATCATTTAGTGACAACTTTTTGTAATTTTTATTTTTTTTTGTCATTATTCAATCACTTGGGACAAAAAAAAAAAATATTCAATGGGCTCAACATGCCTCTCAGCAATTTCCTTGGGGTGTCTACTTTCCAAAATGGGGTTATTTGGGGGGGGGGGGTTGTACTGCCCTGCCATTTTAGCACCTCAAGAAATGATAGGCAGTCATAAATTAAAAGCTGTGTAAATTCCAGAAAATGTACCCTAGTTTGTAGACGCTATAACTTTTGCGCAAACCAATAAATATACGCTTATTGATATTTTTTTACTAAATACATGTGGCTGAATACATTTTGGCCTAAATGTATGACTAAAATTGAGTTTATTCGATTTTTCTTATAACAAAAAGTAGAAAATATATTTTTTTTTCAAAATTTTCGGTCTTTTTCCGTTTATATCGCAAAAAAAAAAAAAAAAATCACAGAGGCAATCAAATACCATTAAAAGAAAGCTCTATTTGTGGGAAGAAAAGGACGCAAATTTTGTTTGGGTACAACATTGCATGTCCGCACAATTTCCAGTTAAAGCAGCGCAGTGCCAAATTGTAAAATCACCTGTGGTCTTTATGCTGCGTATTGGTCCGGGGCTTAAGTGGTTAATATAAAATATATTAAATACGTGAAATGAAATCCTTAAGCTAGGTTCTGCGAGACACGTTTACGCGGGCATAACACCCTACTTTTTTAGATGCATGGGGGTAAGAATGAATGGCAGCCCCAGATGCAATGGAGCAGTGCAGTTTGGCTGAGGGAGGTTGCAGGTACAGGAACAGGTGCGATTTACATACTGTCCCGCAATCACCCGCACAAGTGTGAACCTAGCCTTAACATATACCTTGCAGGATGCCTGTCAGGAAGATCCTGCCAACAACAGGCAAACCAGACCTGCTGGTGCGAGATCGCGGGTGTCAATGCACACGCGCGCGCATGGGGACGCACACGCCCATTAGTGCCAGACTGGCTATTTAAACCTGACTGACACATGTGAACTTTGCTGTCTGCTCTACAGCGTTCCGTGTGTTCCTTGTTTATCTGAAGTCTGTTCCTGTGTTTACCTGGCTTGCCTGTGACCATCCCTGCTATCCGCCTGCACCTGACCCCTGGCCTGTCTCACTACTCTTCTGCCTGGTCTCCTCTGGTGCTTCTGCTGTCCACCTGATAACCGACCCGGCTTGCCTGACCTTCCTATAGTTCCTATCCAACTTGTTCCTGGTTCCAGTCTGATGTCACAGTTCCAGCCTGCTGCGCCTGTCTGCTGATCCAGCTTGTTCCTGGTTCCAGTCTGCTGTTCCAGTTCCAGCCTGCTGTGCCTGTCTGCTGATCCAGCTTGTTCTTGGTTCCAGTCCACTGTTCCAGTTCCAGCCTGCTGTGCCTGTCTGCTGATCCAGCTTGTTCTTGGTTCCAGTCCGCTGTTCCAGGTTCCAATCTGTTGTACTTGTTCCTGCCTACTGCACCTGCCTACTCACCCAGCCTGCCCCGGGTACCAGCCTGCTGTTCCATTTCCTGTCCTCTACCTCCTGCAAGGAATCTCTTGACCTTCTGGACTGACCTCCTGCTTTTGATCCTGCCAGGCACTCGTACCACTCCTCACTCCTGTGCCTTCTGTTTACCCTATCAGGGGCCTCAAGTCGGAGGCGTAAGAGAGGCCTTCCTCTGCAATTCGGGCTCCCATACTAGGTACGTAACAGTAGCGGACAGCCGTGTCTGAGCCCGAGCAGGGAGCCTCTCCAATGGCGAAACTTTACTTACACCTGGCAGGCCTGACCCAGGCTGTCAAGAACCTTCAGGAAGGATACACCCGGTTGGAGGAACGGGTTCAAGTACTTCCATCTCCCACCGGAACCCAGGGAACCCCCATGCCTCTACTTCTTCAGCTGGTGCAGCACCTCCTCCTACAGTTGTGATGCTTCCACCCGAACCAAAAGTTCCCACTCCTGAAAAGTTCTCAGGGGAACTAAGCAAATTCAGGGCATTCCGCAATACTTGTGTAGCGGGGTCTTTAAATTTAGTTGGGATGCACTGGGTAATAGTATGACCCAGGTGTGTAAATCATGAGGGGTTTGGACCATTTTGTGTTCGTGGAGGACTGGGTGGTGTATTATTCTACTTGGCCTGAGGGTGGCGCTGTGCCCGCAGGTTCAGGGTAGAATTGCTGCCACAGTGCTGTCCTTTTTGTCCCTTTCCGGAGATGGTACGGCAAGGGCGGGGAACCTGCCGTGACGTCAAGGGAGGGGATAAAAGGGGGAGACGCCCTAACCACGAGGTCTTCTGGAGCTTCTTCATCACGCGCCCAGGCACCTTAGGCCTGGGTGCGGGTGGTTCGGAATTTCGGCTCAGGTGCCCTAGGCCTGACCGAAATTGAGTTGGAGTCCATCCCAGGCACCTTCAGCCTGGGGTGAGGTACTAAACCGGAGGCCTGGGGCCCAGTGACTTTGACTGGGTCCCGCAAGGGTGGAGAAGTCCGAGGGTCCCTGAGGTGGATGGGGCCCATGTCTGAGGCGAGGAGGCTGGGGAGGTTACCCGTCCGGAGAGTCCGGAGCAGCATCAACCCGGTGACGGATGGGCCTCCGGTAACTCCCTTGGAGGGACATCTTCCCCTGACAGGGGCCGCAACGCAGCGAAGGTACTCCTATCTATGTTCTCTTGAGTCGCTGGTAGAGACTCACAAGTTCTAAGTTCTCTCTAGCCACGGCTATAGTAACCGCTGTTGAAATCACAGTGGTTTAGTGTACAATCAGGATAGTGCCTCGACCTGCTCATCCCACCGTATCAAACTGTTATTAGGTCTCAACCAGTTGGCTACTGAAGCACTGTTTATTGTGAGCTATGCAATAAAACAAGAGTTGGACTGTGATCGGTGTGTGGAACTCTGGTTAATGGGAGCAAAGGGAAGTGTTGGCACGGCAGGACTTGATCTTTAACTAAAACACACAGGCCCGAGGAAATATCTGGTACTGGCCTTCACCTCACCCACAGCTATGGGGAGGACATGGGCCGTAGCGCATCTCACCCTGTCGTACGTGATACCCCTAGACAAAAGAGATGGGGTGAGGCTGCTACACTTGTGAACTGTACTTTGCCCTTCAGCCATGTACCTTTTCCCTGGAAGCCACCAAGGTGGGCTTCGTTGGCTCTTTGCTCCTATGTGAGCCTCAAACCTGGGCCCACTGTCTCCTGGAACAGAAAGCTGAAGTCTTAACCAATCTCACTACCTTTTTTAAATCAATGGCCAAACTACATGAGAATCCTAAGCTTTCCATAACCGAGGAAGCCGCACTGCATACCCTCCATCAGGGACGCAGTGTGGCGGAAGATTATGTGGTCGAATTCAGGCGGTGGAGTGCGGACACTAATTGGAATGATGCTGCCCTCCCTTACCAGTTCCACATGGGACTGTCTGACCCTTTGAAAGATGAACTGGCCTGAGTTAGCATACCCCAGATCTTCTAGCTATACAGATTGAACGAAGGGCAGAAAGGGCAACTGGGCCTTCCCATCCAACCTGGATGTTACCAAGAGTCTCCAGTTACTCGCATCCGGCTCCTTCTGCACAGCCAGCCTCCACACCTAACCCGTCTGAACCCATTAAGCTAGGTGTACTTTGTCCTTCCCTTAATATGGAGGAACGTCAACGCCGCCGGGTAATTAACCTATGCCTATATTGCGGAGAACCCGGACACTACTTCAGAAATTGCCCTGCGAACTTCGTAAGTGTCTGTTAATATCCTCTGATCATGCATCCACTTGGACCAAAACTGAGGGAACGAAGGGCAACTGGGCCTTCCCGTCCAACCTGGATGTTTACCAAGAGTCCCCAGTTACTCGCATCCGGCTCCTTCTGCACAGCCAGAATCCACACCTGACCGTCTGATCCCATGCAGCTAGGAGTACTTCGTCCTTCCCTTACTATGGAGGAACGTCAACGCCGCCGGGTGAATAGCCTATGCCTATATTGTGGAGAACCCGGACACTACGTCAGAATTTGCCCTGCCAAACTTTGTAAGTGTCTGTCAATATCCTCTGATCATGCATCCACTTCGTCTCATCTTGCTCTCTCTCTCTATCTCATTACAGCTCCCAGGAAGGACTTTACAAGTGCCCGCTATTATTGACTCTGGAGCCTGTAGCTGCTTCATAGACTCGTTATTTGCAGCTAAACACCAGATTCCATTGCTTTTTAAAGCCCAAGGACTTTCTATTCACTTGACTGATGACTTTTTCGCTATAGGTCACCATTGCCAGTACACACCAAGAACTTCTACGCATGGACATCATCTCCTCACCTTCGTTTGCTGTTATCCTCAGTATGCCATGGATACAAGCCCACGATCCTGATATCAACTGGGCCACAGGGGAAAAACACAGGGGGGGGTCTGCACATGGCCAGGTGAGGGAGTGAGAGACAGAGCTCCTGGCTCCAGCCTGCTCTGTATGAGGCTGATTAACTGACCGACACCCCAGTTATGTGTCAAGATTAGTCTGGTGGGACCTCAAAGCTATCTCTTGGTGAGACTACAGCGGTATGAATTCGGGGAGACAGAGGGAGACGAGAACCGCACGCAAAGCAGCCCAGCTGGTCCGGCTACCCAGAGACAGGGACAGGGAGTTGCAGCCAGAGATACACCGATACTTCCCCACGGTCCAGGGCACGGGACTTGAACCAGGAAGTGAGAGAGGGAAGGCAGACGTGCTGCTGCAGCCTAGAGAGAGCACACCTATGCAGCCAGTCCAGGGGCAGATGGCGGTGAGAACCAGTGTGGAAGCGCTACAGACTATCCCACAGAGCCCCAGAACGTTGGCTGCGGTAGAGGGGGAGAAGGAAGCAGCAGGGTGGAAAATGGAGGACCTAAAGACACTTATACAGGCTCTCCACACACGGGCAGACATACAAATACTAGCGGAGCGTGTGACGGATGGGGAGAGTGCATATCAAAGCCTGGAACAGAATGGGTTACAGTTACAGTTGGAGGACCTCAAAGACCAGAGTAGACGCAACAATATGCGCCTGCGAGGAATCCCAGAGGCATCAGACCAGGAAAACCTGCAGGACATGGTAAAATCTATTTTTGAAAATATAATAAAAGACGCTATGCCTTTAAATTTGGAACTTGATAGAGTCTATAGAGCATTGGGTCCAAAGTCCAAGGACACTAATCGCCCCTGTGACATGGCGTGTCGTTTGCAAATTTTTTGCACATAGGGAGGCCATCTTGCGGAAAGCCTGGGAGACAGGAACAATAGATTTTAAGGGGGGCCAGTTGAAAATTCTACCAGACCTATCAAGAGCTACATTGCAGCGCAGAGCCCTACTACGCCCAGTATTAGAGCGGGTACGAGACTGGGGTGGGACATATCGGTGGAGGTTCCCAATTTCAGTGCTGATAAAAAAGGGCAATTTATCTTTCTGGCTGCGTTCCAGAGCAGACTTATCAGACCCTTTTTCCTTTCTTGGAGTTGATCCATTTGAGGTTCCAGACTGGTTGCAGTTGGTCCCAAGAGTGCTCAGAAAATAGAGAGAACATTATAAACAGGAAAGTGGAGCTGTGAACATAACGGCGGGGAGATCCGGAGGAGAGGCTGGAAGAATGCTAGGTACCTAAATTTAGGGGTTGATCTGGGTTAGTAGCCAGACCCAGATCGCTTCAATTGTTAGGTTTTGTTCTTCTGCTTTTGCCAAGTGGTGTTGCTGGTGTACAGTTCCCTGTGGCCTGTGGGTGGCGCTGCCATAACAGGTCAGGGTTGAACCGCTAGTGACATTACTGTACCTTTGGGTGTCCTCTCCAGGCAGCTGTGTGGGGGGCGTGGTCGGCCCGCTGTGCATGATGGGAGAGGATACATAAGGGGCAGACGCCATCTTAGGAGGGGAGAAGGAGGGTTACTGAGGAGCAGTACCGAGGAGCAGTCCGTCTGAGTGCGCATGGGTGGATCAGTCTCAGGCACCTTTAGCCTGGGGCTGCAACTCTTCATGTGGGCCCAGCACCTTTAGCTGGCCTACCATCTAAAGAGGAATTCCAGGGCACTCGAGGGTGACCCGTTCTGGAGAGGGAGCCAGGGTTACCGGTGAAGGAAGTCACCGCCTTGGATGAGGCCTGGTCACCTACAGAGGGATTCCGCAAGTCTGCCACAGGCATTGTAGCGTGCTTCAACTTGCACCTAGGTCCTTATGCTACAAGTGCTGGGAAGTTTGGAACTAGGCAAATGGGTTCCGATCGTATCCCTAGGAAAGAAAAGTAAAGTTTGTGCATCACTCCGGCTGCTAGAACAGTGAGAGGGAACTATCCAGGTGAGCAGAGTCCACTTAGGATTGAGTGGTGATATTAAGTGCCTGAACCTGCCTCCCTGTTATTCTATACTTCACTTTCCACTTTCCTGTCCGGTTTCAAGCATAAAGAAAATAAACCTTCAGTCATTGAGGTTTAACCTTGTTTGGACATTGGCCTTATTGATACACAAACAACAGACTTTTCTCTACACTCTAGAGAAAGGAATCAGCCCAGGGAAGGTAACTCGCTGCGGAACCCAACAAATTGTGAACACCGCTTAACCTCTTCAAACAGGAGGGTACGGGCATATAGCACGGTGTGCCTTATCTTATGTAACGGCACCCCAAATACGAAAGGGGGTAACGCCGTTTAGATCCCTTCCCTCTCCTGGACACAAATTCCCTGTCGATCCTCCACAGCCAGACGACCACTTCCCATAGGAATTAATCCTTCTGGAAGAACGAGACGCACTCTGTATCTTCCTAGCATCGAATGACTTTATTGAGAAAAACATTGTAACTTTTATAACCATCCAATACTGCATTAACCTAAAATGAACAATGATGCAGCTCCACCCACAACATAACAGACCCAATACACACAAGTATGCAGGTGATTCATCAACATCTCTTCAATTAACCCGTCTGCTGCTAGTTCCACAACCTATAATTATAGGCTTAATTCCCCCAAACCACAATGGACAATAGAATGTAAATCACCACAAACAATGAACAGGTCTTTTAGAAGCTGGGATTAGCATTACACTAGGCAGACAGGTGATTGAGGCTGAACACCTCAGTATCTCTCAATTAACCTGTTGAGTTCAGAAACAGTAAATAGTCCTTTACAGATATCCTTGGGGATATGGTGGATAAATATTACAGACCCATTTTAGGTAGCCCAAGATATATTTCTTAATGTCCATTATTTCCTGGCTCACCCTGTGTCCAAAGTGACCCTCCTGTTACACATCTCCCCTTTCGGCAGGAGACTAACAAAGGAGGTGACCCCAGACGGGTTGACTCCGAAGTTAGTCCATAGGTCCATTCTTCTAATGCCGGTATCCACACAGTACCCCAAATAAATTGCTCCAAACAGAGCATTACTTACCCAGTCAACCTCTGCCTCTCTCGGAGAACATACCCGCCGCTGGGGAGAAGACAGGGTGACTGGGCTCAGTCCGTCATGCTGTTGGGGATCTGAGCCGACTGCCCAGCATCCCTGAGGTATACAAGTGGAGACTGAAGTCCCATCCCCTTGTGGTAGGTGAAAATCCTCCAGTGCTTGCAAAGCAAGGCTGACATCCTCCTGTCCCAGTGTCACACCATTTTCTGGGGTTGTGTCAGTGAGGACCGAAGTCCCATCCAGTACCACAGGAACTCCCTCTTCTGTTAGTTGAGAGCAGAGGCCCGCGGCACTCTGTTCTGTTGCCAGCTCTTCCGCTGGGTTGCTGTGAGTGGAGACCGTAGTCCCATCCACCGATATCCGCTCAAGTGGCAGTTGTGTGCAGTGGCCAGTAGCATTCTGCCCTGCTGCCAGTGATTCAGCTGGGGGTAAAAGCTTTACCACCTCAGCTTGTTGCTGGAGAGATGGGCCAACTGCCCCGGCTCCCTGAAACTCCACAGTTGTTTCCGGTACTGGGCAGAGGTTGCTAGCACTCTGCCCTGTTGCCAGCACTTCTGCTGGGGACTCCACCCCATCTGCTCTGGCTAACTGTTGGGGAGGGAAAAGGGCTGCTTCTCCCCCCTGCATCTCTGAAATCCCCTGGGAAAGAGGAACCATCACCTTCTCATCTCGGGCCTCCAAAACTGCCACGGGTGTAGAGCAGGGGTCTGCAGTACTCTGTCCTGCTGCCAGTACTTGGGCAGGCGATGCATAATCCATAACATCCTCTGAACAGTCCCTTAAGTCCATACCTTCTGTAATCTGTAGCTGGGAAGATGAGCCAACTGCCCTAGCTCCCTGGAACTCCATATCATCCACTTCGGCTTTAGGGATGGCAATCTTCAGATTTTCCATTGCCGATTCTTCAGCCAGGCTAGCTCCCTGGAACTCCATATCATCCACTTCGGCTTTAGGGATGGCAATCTTCAGATTTTCCACTGCCGATTCTTCAGCCAGGCTAGCTCCCTGGAACTCCATATCATCCACTTCGGCTTTAGGGATGGCAATCTTCAGATTTTCCACTGCCGATTCTTCAGCCAGGATTTCATAGTTGTCAAGTGGTATTTCCTGATAGTCCCAGGCAAAGGGAGCCCCAATCTGCTGCTGAGCCGAGTCTAGTAGCTGTTTGTAGGCAATCTCCAGCTCCCATTCCTGAACGGCCAGAAACTCCAAATCTTCCTGTGCCCAGTGCCCTTCCGAGACATTCAGTCTTTGCTCTCTGTGCTCCATTATTTCCTCCAAACGCCACTCCCGATCACTCCCAAAGTCAGGGTCCTCGGACAGCCTCCAATACAACAATCCCAGGCCATTATAGTCAAAGCCTTCCGTGGGGCTGTCATCCGCTGACCACTGGCACTCTTGGGCTACATACAACCGGAGGGCTCTGAAGCTCTCGTCCAACCGTATCTCTGCCCGGATCAGCCTGCTTAACTCAGCTGTCCACTCCTGCTTCGGTTGTTCCCCCAATAACAGCATTCGTACTTCATACTGCGACCAGTACCTTACATGGATGGAGGGGAGAACTTTTCCCTGGTGTTGCTGCTCAAGAGCTAGCACTTTCTTCCAGAGTTCGCAGCGGATTGAATTAGACCATCCCAGCAGGACCTCCTCTGATACTGGTCCTCTATGCTGTATCTGCATCTCTCGCAACCTCCTTCTGAATTCCTTTTCCATGTCGGCTGGTATCTGTATCTCCCCTCTCCTTTCAGTTGGTGCTGCTTCTTTAGGTGTTGTCTCCGATTGCCGTATTTCCGCCATTCTCTGCTCATGTTGCCACTCATCCTGCCGCTCGATTTCTCTAATGACTTCCTGTATGGCGGTCTCTGATGGGCTAGCACCGTACAATGCCAACCGCTTTTGAACTCATTGCTGAAACAAATCTTCAACTGACCGGGGTCCTCACCATCCCTCTGATCCATCTCGGCCAGCTCCCTGATCAAGGTGGCCCCGTTCTTTGTCCCACTGGTCCCTCCACAGCTCTCAAGTAGGTCCTTCAGTGTGGCTTTCCTGCAGGCTGCATAGATGGTCATTCACTGTGGTGGCTTGGAGTGTCCAAGGAACTGGAGGGAAATCCCACTGCTGCCACCAATGTAACGGCACCCCAAATACGAAAGGGGGTAACACCGTTTAGATCCCTTCCCTCTCCTGGACACAAATTCCCTGTCGATCCTCCACAGCCAGACGACCACTTCCCATAGGAATTAATCCTTCTGGAAGAACGAGACGCACTCTGTATCTTCCTAGCTTCGAATGACTTTATTGAGAAAAACATTGTAACTTTTATAATCATCCAATACTGCATTAACCTAAAATGAACAATGGTCCAGCTCCACCCACAACATAACAGACCCAATACACACAAGTATGCAGGTGATTCATCAACATCTCTTCAATTAACCCGTCTGCTGCTAGTTCCACAACCTATAATTATAGGCTTAATTCCCCCAAACCACAATGGACAATAGAATGTAAATCACCACAAACAATGAACAGGTCTTTTAGAAGCTGGGATTAGCATTACACTAGGCAGACAGGTGATTGAGGCTAAACACCTCAGTATCTCTCAATTAACCTGTTGAGTTTAGAAACAGTAAATAGTCCTTTACAGATATCCTTGGGGATATGGTGGATAAATATTACAGACCCATTTTAGGTAGCCCAAGATATATTTCTTAATGTCCATTATTTCCTGGCTCACCCTGTGTCCAAAGTGACCCTCCTGTCACATCTTACAAGTGAGCCAGGTGAGAAAAAGGTCCATGTGTTACATAAATAAGCATGCACATAAGTGTATGCCAATTCCTTCTTTTTTCCAGCAGATGTATTGAACTGAATTCTGGGACTGGTGAGAATTATAAGTCGGGCTGCAAATGTTTTCATGTTGAATTTTTACTACTTTATTATTTTATTTGATTGATGATAAGAAAGGTGATATGGTGGATATATAGAGGATCTGGGATGTGCTGGAGGGGGGGGGGGGTCGGGCAGATGGTAAGAAGAATTGCATGAGATAGTATAAGGATTACCACACCTTCCGTGGGAGGGAGGAGGAAGGGGACATATAGATCCTCTGTTTATTAATATATAAGTATATGTCAATCCCTTCTCTCCTTCCTCTAACAGGGATATCAAAATGAATATTTGGATTTATGAGACTTATAAGCCTAGATGGAAATGTTTTTTGTTGTTTGAATTATTAGCCAACCTTTTTTTTTTGTTGACGATAACAAAGGTGTGATGACGGCTGAATAGGGGATCTGGGGTGCACTAGAGGGAAGAGGGCGGGGAGCAGGGGGGGGGAGCAAGAGGGTAGGGGATAAAAGGGGACTGCACGAGACATTAAAAGGAAAAACTACACCTAATATATGTGTAGCGCACCAACCCCAGACTTTACCTGCTTTTCTTCTGCTTGGCTCCTCCGCAGGAAAAGAATGAGAATGAGGCACACCGCACCACAAGCCCGTACCCTCCTGAATAGGGAGGTTGAGCGGTGTTAGTTTCTCGGGCCTGCTTGCGACTGGTGTAAAAAAGGCCTCCAGTGCTGACCTTGTTTCTGCAGTAAACAGAACAAGTCTTTAACTTTCCCCAGTAAGCAACTGTCCACACCAACTGAAAGGTCCAACACTTGTTTATTCCTTCTTGCACAATAAACAGTCTCTTTTAGAGCAGACGGGTTGAGACAAACACGGGTCAGATAAGGTGGGAAGAGGTCCAGGCACAAACTTTAAATTTGTGTTTCTCCTGTTCTGAATAGCACTAACAGGCTTGGCGCACGGTCGCTACCACCGACCATGAGGGGTCTCTGCCATAGACCAGGTGAATAGGGCCTTTGCCACAGGCCCGGTTGTTGGGTCTCTGCCACCGACCAAATTCACGATGGGTCCCTGCCACAGACCATGAGAACATGGATTACCTTCTAAAAATATTGACCCCTGTCAGGGAAAGGACATCCATCCGGAGAGTTACCAGAGGCCCCACCGTCACCAGCGATACTGCATCGGGTCTTTGGGAAGGGTCACCTCCCTGGCCTCCTCGTCCTAGATTCGGGCACCCACTTCCAGGGGGCACCCTTGGAGCCCTCGATCCCTTGTGGGACCCAGTCGAAGGCCTATCTCAAAGTACCTCACCCCAGACTGAAGGTGTCTGAGATGGAACAGCAGCTCCGTCTCTGGGCCTAGAGTACCCAGAGACCTCCCGACAGGCCTCCGGGCCTAGGGCACCCAGAGGCGACACACCTGCACCCAGGCTTAAGGTGCCTGAGCGCGGAACGATGACCCCTCTGGAAGATGGCCGACCCCTTTTATATCCTCTCCCGACAGGCACAGCAGGTTCCTCATCCCGCCGTACCGCTGCCGAGAGGGGACAAAAAGGACACAACCTCGTACTGCAGTTCAACCCGGAACCCACGGCAACAGTGCCACCTATGGGCCCCAGTGAACTTAACCACCAGTACTATCTCCCAGGGATAGAAATGGTCAATGAGACCTAACAATTGGTACATCTGAGCCTGGCTACCACTCAGATGCTTCCCCCTAAATGTAACCACCCGCTACACATCCCCCTCACTTGTGAACACTGGTCTCCAGTGTCTGAAACCAATTTATGCCTCCTCACACTGAGTCAACATAAGCCAGATCCAGAGACAAACAAAAAAAAGACAATTTAAAATTTCATTCGTTTGTGCCGGAACCTAACATGGGAAGGAAAAACACAGATGGGAATAAGGGTGTATAAATATATAAAACATTTTAAGATCACTCAAACTGTCAGTAAAAATTTACAATTTTCTCCTGCAGAACTCACTAAGACCCACCTCATACTCAGCAGTCTTGCTTGTCGATCACCTGCAGAGGAAGAAAGAAAAACACATAATCCAACAATATGTACTTAAGAATGAACAGGCCTCTCCCTAGAGAAAAACCTGCTCGCTCTAACAGTAAGTGCAATGTAAAACCTTCAATGTAATCGTTGCACAACACCGCCACCTAGTGGTAGTGCCGCGGTCAGAACACCTGTTGATGGTAAGAATTTTTCTTCTCTGTGAACTGTGGCTCTCACTAATTACGACCCCAAAGTCCTGGTTATCTTTGTAGCAAAATGGGGGGGGGGGCAAGTTGGGACTTTAAATGAGGCCATAGGCCTGGTATGGCCAATGCCTCCATCCCATTGGGACTTTGAATGAGGCCATAGGCCTGGTAAGGCCATGTGCCTCCATCCCTGTTAATTAGAAAAAAACGCAGCAAAAACACAGCCATATAGGCTTCAGAGTGCAACGAAGGGGGGGGGGGGGGAAGTTGGGACTTTAAATGAGGCTCTTGGTGACAAATGGATAGAGTGGTGGGTGGTAAAGCATTTATTAGTACAAGGATGCATGTTAGAATACATTGATTACATATACATAAAACGCACATTCAATGGTGCCAATTCCTGAAACGGTAATTTCAAGTAGTAACGCATTACAGACTTAGAATACATTACATAAAACGCACATTCAATAGTGCCAATTCCTGAAACAGTAATTTCAGGTAGTATCGCATTACAGACATCAATCACATTGTAGGTTAAGAGGGTTCCACCACTATTCATAATGAGGTATGCATGATTAGCAATTATGGTCTGCACGATCTGGGGTCTTTGTGGTCCCTGTAAAATGATAAGTGATGGGCACATAACCAGGGAAGCGTGTAATGTATACACGGCGGGTAATAGCTCTACGCATTTTGCGGCTCTAAGCCGCTCGTCAGGAGCATGTATATGGAGGATCTGCAATAAGACAAATAATGAATGGTAAAAAGTCTTGATAGACTAATCTGTTTACAAGAAAATATAAATGACAATATAGCCATCCCTGAAACAGAGATGGGTCACTTAGAATTGTATGTGCACTTGGGGGTACACTAGTGGGGACCGTGAGCCGAGGGTAACAGGACCGGGAGCTGAGAGGGCATGATCAGCGTCGGCGCCCCCCACAGGCAGCGCCCCAGCAGGATCCGGACGCACCAAGCACTCCTATGTGAACAATGCAAAATGAACTGTGTATAATTTGGGGCAATGATAGAAATGAAACTATGTGAGGCGATAATGTGAGTGCCTGTGAAAGGGGTGTGAAGGTGCTGGACGAGGGTGCAGGTGGAAGACCACAAACAAGGTCGACACCAAGACACCCATTACCTGGAAAAAGGGAAGTGAGGAAGATGAAAGAATGGGAAGGAGGGGGGAGGGGAAACAAGGGGGAAAAAAGAAAAGGAAAGTAGGAGAAAAAGGGGAAGGAAGGGGAGTGTGTGGAAGGGTGTAGTGCTACCTGGTGCTTGGGAAGCAAAGAAATCCAGTCCAAACGAAGAGACATGAGGTAGGTGTGAGAGAGAGCCAGAAACATCCAGACCCCACCACGGCAGCCGCCCATATGAGCACGCCGCTGCCCACCAGCCCCCAACACCACACCCGCAGGCAACGATGGGGAGGAGGCGGGGCCGCTGACAACCAGGCAATGATTCTTCCGACAGGCAGCACTACCCCACCCCCACCCCCTAGCACGTGGAGATGTACAAAAAACGCCGGTATAGCAGCGTCAGAGGGACGCCACATGTCCGGCGCATGTGTGTGAAGTCAATGCGCAGTGACAGCGCACCCAACCCCCCGGGAAAGGGGGGGAAGGGAAACACCTGCAGTGCGCATTGCAGCTCTCGAGCATGCAAAACAGGGCAATTCATTGTGTCCCCCATGTGGCCAAGGCACAGTGTTACAAAATGTACTAGTATAAAGAAAAAGGCTGATAATTGGATAAATGAATGACCAAGGTAAAATATGGTAAAAAAGTAAAAAGGCTAAATTATGTATAAGAGGTACAAAGGTAAACAACTTATCCAGGCAAAGCTACCATAGATCAAAATTACTAGTGCAGACAATTGATTGAAGAGGTAAAACCATGGATGTCACCAAGAGCTTCCATCCCTAATTCATTGTAGCAAAATGGGGGGGGGGAGTTGGGACTTTAAATGAGGCCATAGGCCTGGTAAGGCCAATGCCTCCATCCCATTGGGACTTTGAATGAGGCCATAGGCCTGGTAAGGCCATGTGCCTCCATCCCTGTTAATTAGAAAAAAACGCAGCAAAAATACAGCCATATAGGCGTCAGAGTGCAACGAAGGGGGAGAAAAAGTTGGGACTTTAAATGAGGCTCTTGGTGACAAATTGATAGAGTGGTGGGTGGTAAAGCATTTATTAGTACAAGGATGCATGTTAGAATACATTGATTACATATACATAAAACGCACATTCAATGGTGCCAATTCCTGAAACGGTAATTTCAGGTAGTATCGCATTACAGACATCAATCACATTGTAGGTTAAGAGGGTTCCACCACTATTCATAATGAGGTATGCATGATTAGCAATTATGGTCTGCACAATCTGGGGTCTTTGTGGTCCCTGTAAAATGATAAGTGATGGGCACATAACCAGGGAAGCGTGTAATTTATACACGGCGGGTAATAGCCCTCGGCTCACGGTCCCCGCTAGTGTACCCCCAAGTGCACATACAATTGTAAGTGACCCCTCTCTGTTTAAGGGATGGCTATATTGTCATTTATATTTTCTTGTAAACAGATTAGTCTACCAAGACTTTTTACCATTCATTATTTGTCTTATTGCAGATCCTCCATATACATGCTCCTGACGAGCGGCTTAAAGCCGCGAAACGTGTAGAGCTATTACCCGCTGTGTATACATTACACGCTTCCCTGGTTATGTGCCCATCACTTATCATTTTACAGGGACCACAAAGACCCCAGATTGTGCAGACCATAATTGCTAATCATGCATACTTCATTATGAATAGTGGTGGAACCCTCTTAACCTACAATGTGATTGATGTCTGTAATGCGATACTACCTGAAATTACCGTTTCAGGAATTGGCACTATTGAATGTGCGTTTTATGTAATGTAGTCTAAGTCTGTAATGCGTTACTACTTGAAATTACCGTTTCAGGAATTGGCACCATTGAATGTGCGTTTTATGTATATGTATTCTAACATGCATCCTTGTACTAATAAATGCTTTACCACCCACCACTCTATCAATTTGTCACCAAGAGCCTCATTTAAAGTCCCAACTTTTTCCCCCCCTTCGTTGCACTCTGACGCCTATATGCGTTTTTTTCTGGTTATCTTTGTGGTGGGAAGAGAAAGGGAGAACAACAATAACTCCCATTCCTCCAAAGAGTAAAATACCCTTTAACATGGGCAAAGTTCCCGAAGAGAGAAAAAAAAAATGTTCAAACGCAAAACACAAGAGTCTGGTCTCTCACAAATAGTAATGTGGATCGGGCAATACCAACGGCTTCCAATGTCTATCAAAGGTATCTATGTGATACTCCACATCATCCTTATCCTTTCTGCAGATAAGCACTTTGTCCGCATGAATGTGCCGACCCAACATCCACGCAGCTTTGCAATCTTTGAAACGCAGAGTTGCGGCAGGTGAACACGAAAAGTATGTTCTAGCGTTGGGTACCTTGAGGTGTGCCCACACAAACTCCGAATACCACCGGTCCCTGCAGGCCTCAGCCTCGAACAGAAGTTCCTTGGGCAGATACGGTTATTCCCACCTATATTCACTAGCGACCTTTTGGTTAAAGAGTCTCTGTAAGCGGGACAGCGGTGGCATAGTGGCACGGTCTCCTGCACCAGGCAAAACAACAGCATCCGTGTGTGTCGAGACACTTTCTCACTCGCTACAACGAGCTCCTCCGAAGTCTCGTCAGTGCACACAGGGGTGGCTGTACAAGCTTCGATTCCTCCCTCCGGAGTGGTGGCGCCGGTAAGGCAGTGGAGGTGGAAGGCCCAAGGCCTCTCTGTAGGTTGCTCGACCTCAAAAAGAAATTCCTTGCAGCTCTCACATCGCCCGAATGGCTTCAGATGAACCACCAGTCCCGAGCAGCGAATGATGTCATTTTCATGGTATTTGAAGCTGGAACCCATGAGGCATGAGAGGACATGCTGACCACTTGCTGCTCCATCGCGCACTGACCTTTTCCGTGCCAAAGTCCCCACGTGTAACTCCATACATGGTCAGACTCCTCCCATCTCCTACATCGCTTGTGGGCTTTTCTGAATAGATACGCCCACGAACTACGCAGTCAGGGTTCTCCTCGTGGCGCAGTTTCAAACATGGCCGACCTCCACGGAACTTCACTGGGGAATAAAAGTTCAGCTTCTGGGGGGGTTTTCACTCCATGCCCGCAAACACATCCCGGACTCGAGCCCCCACGTGTAGTGTAGTGGGGTTGGTGTGCGTTTATTTTTTATTTTTTATAGGGGAGGTTTATTATGCAGTTGATATATTTCCCTGTGGAAGTAGACAGGGAGGGGTAGGGAGATAGGGAAAGAGAGGAGACAGGGAGGGGGGACACTATAGGGCACTATACCCCATGACATATTGCAGTGATGGAGGGGAAAGCTTCTCCCCGGACCCTCTTTCTTTGAGGGCGGTATGTTGATATAAGTTTTACTTCCATGAAGATCATATGAAATAGAGCAATGGGCAAGAAATTGATAATATAGAACGGGTGAGAATATAAATGTACAGAGAATAAATGATTATGTATTGACTTAGAGATATAAACACATATTGAGGCGATGATATAAGGAGCAGGAGCGGGAGGGAGGTTCGGGAACTCCTCTCCCTGGTTCATGCGCAATCAATCCCCCATAGTAGGTTAGTACTCACCTAGGGTAGGGGGAGTTGAGTGCGTTAAGAAAGATATTCTTATATCCCTTCATATGTCGGAGGGAGATACGGGGGGAGTATACCCCACTTAACACATTAGGGTTATTAGAACCCTTTTTGTTCTTTTCTTCTTATCGTTCCTTTTTCTTCCTTTTTTGTTTTTTGTTTGCTGCCTTTTGGTAGGGGAGATGGAAGTTTTAAAGGTCACTTCTCTAAACGTTAAGGGGCTTAATGTACCGGAGAAAAGTAAGATTTTAATGCAAGATTTGAAACGCTCACACTCGGATGTGGCATATATTCAGGAAACTCATTTTAGAGAGGGTAAGGTACCAATTCTTAAAGGAGTAGTAAAGGTAAATGTTTTTTCACCTTAATGCATCCTATGCATTAAGGTGAAAAAACATTTGACAATACCGCCACTCTCAGCCCCCCCCCCGTTTTACTTACCTGGCCCCTCGAAAGTCCCGCGCTCGCTCCCGTCATCCTCCGAGTTCCTGTGCCTGGCTGTTGATTGGCTACTGTGGATGGATTGAAAGCAGCGGAGGGGGGCGGGGCCGAGTGATACAGTCGGCGGCTATGGCTCGCTCGCATTATGGTGTGGAGTCCTTGCGGGGAGGAGCCGAGACAGCCGCCGAGGGACCCCAAAAGCGAAGGATCGGGGCCACTGTGTGCAAAACGAGCTGCACAGTGGAGGTAAGTATAATATGTTTGTTATTTTTAAAAAAAAAACGGGAACCTGTAGTGTTCCTTTAAGAACAATTTCTACCCCTATGCATATCATTCATTTAATAGGGCAGCTAAATCAAGAGGGGTTTCTATATTGGTTTCAAGACGAATTCCCTGGACATTAATAGACAAAAAAACAGATATAGAGGGCAGATTTCTGTTCCTCAAAGGGACGATGGGAGGCATAAAAGTGACTTTGGCCACGATATATGCCCCCAATAATAATCAAGATAAATTTATCTGCGCTACTATTAACAAGCTGATGAAATTTACTGACGGTAAACTTATCTTGGGGGGCGATTTTAATCTTCCCCTAGACCCAAAGATGGATACATCAGGGGGTAGATCCTCGGTAGCTACAGGTCTACGTAAACGAGTCTTACAAATATTGCATAATTACCAACTTACGGACGCTTGTAGAGCGTATCACCCCGACGAAACTACACCTTTTGTTCAGTGCCACATAAAGTATATTCTAGAATCAACTTTATTTTTACTCCACAGAGTATGTTAACTGCGGTTAAAGAGGTGGCTATAGGGAGCATTACATGGTCAGACCCTGCCCCGGTCTCACTGACATTAACTATCAATGAGTATTCCTCTGACAAGAGGAGACAGTGGCGATTGAATGAGAGTCTGATGCAGTGGCGGCTGGTGCTCAAAATTTTTTGGGAGGCGCAAAAAAATTGAAAAAAAAAAAATCATTATTGCTACTAATTGTGCCCATTAAATGCAGCCACTTTTCCCAAACACCACCAGTTTGCCCCCTCAAATGCAGCCAGTTTCCCCCCAAATGCAGCCAGTTTGTCCCCAAATGCAGCCAGTTTGTCCTCAAATGCAGCCATTTTCCCCACAAATGCAGCCAGTTTCCCCTCAAATGCAGCCAGTTTGGCCCCAAATACAGCCAGTTTGTCCTCAAATGCAGCCAGTTTCCCCCAAATACAGCCAGTCTACCCCAAATACAGCCAGTGTGTTCCCAAATACAACCAGTTTGTCCCCAAATACAGCCAGTTTGTCCCCAAATGCAGCCAGTTCCCCCCCCCAAATACAGCCAGTTTGTCCCCAAATGCAGCCAGTTTGTCCCCAAATGCAGCCAGTTTCCCCCCCAAATACAGCCAGTTTGTCCCCAAATGAAGCCAGTTTCCCCCCCCCCAAATACAGCCAGTTTGTCCCCAAATGCAGCCAGTTTGTCCCCAAATACAGCCAGTTACCCCCCAGCCCTGCACTTTCCTTCCTCGGATCAGCGCCATCCTTCTTCCGTCCTCGATGTCTTCTCCCGCCCTCGATATCGCTTCAGCCAATCAGGTTACCGGTATTCAGCGATGGAAATCAGGGAAATTCGGGAACTACTGAGGGCCCTTCCTACAAAGACTGACATTCAGCAGCTAATTAGTGCGGTGGAGCAGTCCTGCCAGCAAGCGGTAGATGACTTGAGAGAAGACCCACGGGCACTGGGGCATAGGGTGGAAAGTGTGGAAGAGAGCCAGGAGGTAATGGTACAGGTAGTGGCGGAGGTTCAAGACTCTATTAAAGAACATGAGGACGCCCTAAACTCATACAAGGATCAATTGGACGATTATGAGAATAGAGACAGAAGGCAGAACATCCGTATAAAAGGGCTACCCGAAACAATCCAAACAGCCGAACTAGCCTCAGTAGTTCAAAAAGTATTTGGTCAGATTATGGGGGCCTCAATGTATTGAGATAGATCGGGTACATCGAGTCCCCACACACATTACTCAGAGTATAGAGAAACCTAGGGATGTCATATGTAGATTACACAAATATGCAGTAAAGGAAACTATTATGAAAATGGCCCGCAGAAGTCCTGAAATTTCCCTTGATGGTACGAATCTATCATTGTACCCAGATTTAACACGCAGGACTTTGTACCAACGCTGAGCAGTTCGGCCCCTGTTGGAAGCCATGCGTTCAAAGGGGGTTTATTATTGCTGTGGGTTTCCATTTAGTTTGACGGCCTCTAGGAATGGCAGAACAGCAATTTTTCGGACTAAAGACGATTTGCAGTTTTTTGTTGAAACATTGGAGATCTCCCATTAGTAGAATTTGTAGACTCGAGGACACATAAAGTTGGGATTTCCGTACAGCGGCCTGAACAGTGGCAACACGTTTCCCCTAGGGGCCAACGCAGAAATCGTTAAGGGAGACATAGACCCACATAAAAGACGAGACGGCCTAACAGATGATTTAATGAATGAAGCTCCTAAGAAGGGGCTGGGTTTTTTTTTCACTCCCCTTCCTTTTTTGGAATGATGGGGCAAATTTATATATGGCAATGGGATTTTTTTTCCTCTCTCTTCCCCTCCCTTACCAAAGCTAATTATATTTATGGATGGTTAAAAGGGTGTTTTTTTTTTTTTTTTGGGGGGGGTTATGGGATCAAAAACCCAGGTGAATAGATATAAGGGGGGAGATGGGCCACGGCCTCCGGTATATGTTAAACGTGCTGTATATGTAAATATGTGCATGTGGAAGAAACAAATTTTTGTTGCGGGGGGAAAAAAAGTGTTTATGCCAGTATAAAAAGTCACAGTATGGGGGGAGGATATGTGGGGCATCTTAATCTTAAAAAAGGTTTCTGGATGGTACAATTAGAAGACTTAGATATTGGGCGAATATAAGAGAATAGTGTCTGGGGCGGAGGGAATTGGAGTGGGGAACTCAGGGATATCCTGGTCTTTTAGGATGGTCCCGATATAATGGGATTGGTTGAACTGGTATCAGTGAGGGGGTGGAGGGGTCCGGGCACAGGGCGTATTTTGAGAGATGACTATACCATTAAAAATTGTATCATATAATGTGAGGGGACTGTGTTCACAGCATAAAAGGGGCCACCTTTGGCATGAACTGCATCATTATGCTGCGGATATAGCGTTTTTACAAGAAACGTATTTCAGGGAGGGGTCTATACCTGTTATGCCTGGACACACGTTCAATCACTGGTACCATGCAACATCGCCTATTGCTAGAGCAAGGGGGGTTACAATTGCTTTCAAGAAAACTTTCCCATGGGTATTGAAGTCTGTACAAGCTGACAGAGAAGGTTGCTTTTTATTTGTTAAAGGTACAATACATAGCCAGCGATACACATTTGCTGCGATTTATGCACCAAATATAGGGACAATTAATTTTCTTGCTAAAATGTTGAAGATGCTGGAGAAATTTAGGGAAGGCTGTTTGATCTTGGGCGGAGACTTTAATATTGTGCTGGACCCAAGTTTGGACACAACATCAGGGAAAACATCTCTATCCTTTAGAGCTCTAAAGCATTTAAAACAACTTCTACGCACTCAACATCTGGTCGATAGTTGGCGGGTAATGCACAATGGAGTAAAGGATTACAGCTATTACTCTAAAACACATAAAATGTACTCGCGTATTGATGTATTTATGGTAGATCAATTCTATTTAGAAAAGGTTTGAAATTGCACCATTGAGTCCATAACCCTCTCAGATCACGCCCCAATAACGTTGACACTCTCTCCGACCCAGCTAGGTTATATAGAACGGACTTTGAGACTGAACAAATCAATATTAGATAGCAAAAAGATAACAGAGGAACTGTCAGTTAAAATAAGGGACTATTTTGAGAGGAATACACCAGGTGAGGTGTCAGATCAGGCAGTGTGGGAGGCTCATAAAACGGTTATAAGAGGAGAACTAATAGCTTATGGGCCTCACATCAAGAAGGAAAGAAGGAAGGAAGTGACAGATTTATTAGAGAAAATCAATGTACTGGAGATTAAACATAAAAAAAACCCTTAGAGATCCAACAACTAGGGAACCTTCGAGCAGTACTCGCACAATGTCTAGATCGAAAAATGTATAACAAATTCAGATACTTTGCTCATAGGTTCTATGAGCAAGGGAACAAATGCGATCGGCTACTGGCTAAACAACTTAAAAAGCAACAAGAATCTAGACATGTCCATAACCTGTTAAGTCGAAACAAAAAGATAGTGGAAACCCAGGCCATAGCAAAAGAATTTCATAGATTCTATGTGACGTAATTGTAGCCGTATTAGTGCAATTGTGACAGAGAGAATTGAGTACTGTCCGTGATACTTTTTTTATTTGCACTAACATACAATTTTTCAGGACAAGCTTTTGGGGTATGTCCCCTTCTTCAAGGTCCAAGCAGATATATGCTCAGAATAGGGAAGAGGAAAGGACAGAAAAGAAGAGATATATGTTTCACATTTTTTAAATTTTTTTTTTTTACTTTACTTTTGGGTTGAGTAGGTCCTGATGTTTGTCTAATGTTCCCCTACGTAAAGTAGGGGCAAAGAAGGGAGGAAACAGTGGTCAAGGGAAGGGGAGGGGGGGAAGATAGGGGAAATAGGATAGGGTAATAGAGATTAGACATGTGCAGACTGAAATATTTCGTTTCGGAATTTCGTTTTCGTTAGAAAAATAAATTTATTTAGTTACTCCCGAAATTCGTTTTTATTTATTTTGTTTTTCTTTAGAAATTGCATTCGTCCGAAAATCTGAATTAATTAAGGTCGAATCTGTCATTGAAGGCTCATGGTGTCTGTCGAATGTTCAAAGAAGATTCGACGGAGCAGCGAAACTGTACGACGCTGCAATCATACATTTCCGGTCGAATGTTCCGCCTACAAGCTAGCCATAGTAGAATTATAATGTTGTATGACTAGTAATAATTATATTTATTAATTATTATTACTAGGGATGTCCCGATACCGATACTAGTATCGGTATCGGCACCGATACCGAGCATTTGCCTGAGTACTTGTACTCGGGCAAATGCTCCCGATGCTTCACCCGATACTTGTGATCAGCAGTGATCAGTGCGGTGGGGGAAGTTACCAGCACCGATCACCGCTGTATATATTTAAAGGTAGTTTCTCCGAGTCCACTTCTCTCTCTCTCCCCCCCTCGCACGGGTATCAGCTGCTTTAAAATCAGCGGTGATCGGTGCTTGTAGCTCCCCCACACACGATCACCGCTGATTGTCCCCGTATCCTCCTCCAGCCCCCTCCGTTTTGCTGCTGTCCCAATCCGTGTGTCCCTCCGTGCTGCCGTCCCCCTCCGTGTGTCCCTCCGTGCTGCCGTCCCCCTCCGTGTGTCCCTCCGTGCTGCCGTCCCAATCCGTGTGTCCCTCCGTGCTGCCGTCCCAATCCGTGTGTCCCTCCGTGCTGCCGTCCCAATCCGTGTGTCCCTCCGTGCTGCCGTCCCAATCCGTGTCCTCCTCCGTGCCGCCGTCCCAATCCGTGTCCCCCTCCGTGCTGCCATCCCCCTTCTGTCAGGATGGAGAGCGGAGGTAGGAGCCGGTAAATCTGGCTCCTTACTGTTCGGAATGTGCAGAGTCAGTGATCACTGACTCTGTCCATTCACATAACTGAAACATCGTAAACTGTGTTTACAATGTTTTAGTTTATGAATGAAGAGAAGCCGCGGTCTTCTCTCCATTCATTTTCAGCGCAGCAGAGGCTGCTGAAAAAGGGACTGGGGAATCTGTCCCTAGTCCCTTTCTCTGTCTCAAAGGGGAGATGTCAGAGGTCTGTTAAGACCCCTGATATCTCACCAAAGCCCCCCAACAGGGCTGATAAAAAAATAAAAAATTTAATAAAAAAATAAATAATAAAGAAATGAATTGTAAAAAATAAATAAAATAAAATAGAAGAAAAAACACACTGACACTGTCCACCCCCCACCCCTTAAAAAAATAAAACATTATAAAAAAATCAATCAATAAATAAATAAAAAAAATTGTAAAAAAAAAAAAAAAAAAAAATTGTCCAAAAAAAATTTTTTTTTTTTTTTAAAAGAGATAAAAAAAAAGTATCGGTATTCGGTATCGGCGAGTACTTGGAAAAAAGTATCGGTACTTGTACTCGGTCTTAAAAAAGTGGTATCGGGACAACCCTAATTATTACTAGTCAACCAACATTAGAATTCTTCTATAGCCTATGGGCCGAGCATTTGACTGGAAATGTACGATTGCAGCATCGTACAGTTTATCTGCTCCGTCGAATCTTCTTAGAACTTTCAACAGACACCATAAGCCTTAAATGACAGATTCAACGTTTGTATGTTTTTCGATGCTTTATCGAATCTTCGTCGTTCACGTTGAATTGTCAAGTTAGTTCTAGCTATTTTACTGCTCTTCCTCTTTGGTTATAATCAGCCAATAACATTCATCATCATCATTTTTTTATTTTACTTCCCCCACCCAATTCCAGCAGCGATCTTTTCTCTCTATGTCGAATCTTTTCTCTCTATAATGTCGAATCTTTTCTCTCTATAATGTTGAATCTTTTCTCTCCATGTCAAATCTTTTCTCTCTATAATGTCGAATCTTTTCTCTCTATGTAGAATAATCTTGGACTAATAGAGTTAAGGCTAGGCACATTCGACCACAGGTTCGATGGACACAGATTGTTATTGGGAAAGTAGGAAAAAACTGCGCTAAACCAAATTTTACAACAAAGCTGCTAGCACTCAAACAAAGTATAAACAGATAAAGGAAAAATAGTGCAGCCCTTAGACTCAAGAGTTGCTGGAAGCAGCTCTGAAAAGTGAAAAATAAACCACTCTAGGTTAGTGATAAATAAATTCATATATAGTCCATTCCAATGGATGTTTTCCCATATGAGATGACTTCCATGAGGACTAGGGAACGTGACACCTTGTAAGTTGAATAAGTGAATTCAAAAAAGTCCAAACAGCATGTATGTGATGAAAGTGAATGTCTTGTTCATGGACAACACTGCCACAGCATAAATCGACTAGAAGACCTCAAAGTATCAGATGAGAGTTGTTAGTAAGGCACAAAAGGTAAGGTTGGATACTCTTACCGGACGTGGTGGACCCACCTGTCATATGACAGTGGGTCAAACGAGCTTGATGGTCACCGTGACCAAGAGTGAAGAGAACTCGATATCCAGGATACCTCAGACCGACTTCCACGGGATAGCAGATGACCAACTCACACGATGGAATTTCCTCCGGTCATGCAGGCTCCAAATCCATCCAAGATAGACACAAGGGAAAAAAAGAAAGAAAAACTCCAGATGGTGCAGGTCAATATAACCATGAACGGTTTATTGAATAGGTATTGTCTTATATGAATACAGACAAAAAATAAAATTAAAAGTGATCACAAGATAAAACAATAAAAGCAATGTGGGGTGCAGCATAAGCCTTTTTTATTTGAATACAGACAAAAAATTAAATAAAAAGTGATCACAAGATAAAACAATAAAAGCAATGTGGGGTGCAGCATAAATAAGCCTGCTTATGCTGCACCCCACATTGCTTTTATTGTTTTATCTTGTGATCACTTTTTATTTATTTTTTGTCTGTATTCATATAAGACAATACCTATTCAATAAACCGTTCATGGTTATATTGACCTGCACCATCTGGAGTTTTTCTTTCTTTTTTTCCCTTGTGTCTATCTTGGATGGATTTGGAGCCTGCATGACCGGAGGAAATTCCATCGTGTGAGTTGGTCATCTGCTATCCCGTGGAAGTCGGTCTGAGATATCCTGGATATCGAGTTCTCTTCACTCTTGGTCACGGTGACCATCAAGCTCGTTTGACCCACTGTCATATGACAGGTGGGTCCACCACGTCCGGTAAGAGTATCCAACCTTACCTTTTGTGCCTTACTAACAACTCTCATCTGATACTTTGAGGTCTTCTAGTCGATTTATGCTGTGGCAGTGTTGTCCATGAACAAGACATTCACTTTCATCACATACATGCTGTTTGGACTTTTTTGAATTCACTTATTCAACTTACAAGGTGTCACGTTCCCTAGTCCTCATGGAAGTCATCTCATATGGGAAAACATCCATTGGAATGGACTATATATGAATTTATTTATCACTAACAGATTGTTATTGTCAGCCTCATGTCGAATCTCCTATCTATATCGAACTGTTGTTGCAACGAAAACGAAAATTAAGCATTTGTTTATGTCGGATCTTTCGGTTTTCAGATTCTGCATTTTCGTTTTCGTTTGTTAAAACGATAACGAAAATACCTGAAATTCGGACGAAAATGCATTCGGACGAAAACGAATGCACATGTCTAATAAAAATAAGTGAAGTAGGTAGGAGATGATGAGGGAGAGAAAAGGAAAAAAAGAGAAGGAGTAATAGTAATGTAGCAGCCTCACCCCTCTCTCCCCTTCTCATACTTGGCTTGTCTTTCTTCGTCTAGGGGTCTCAGTGCTGGGGGGAGGGATGAGATACACCACGGCCCATGTCCTCCATAGCTAAGAGGTAAAGGCCAGAAGATTGGGTCTTGTGTAGGTGTCCTAGAGTCAAGTCCAGTACTTCGTCCCTGACTCCTTTGCTCCCAGTAACCAGAGTTCCACACAGTGAATAGGTCCAACTCAGTTTTATTCTTCTTGGCAAACAACAAACAGTTTCTTCTACTGAGTAGTAATGAGGAATAGATTGAGGCACAAACCTTTCCCTTCTCCTGCTAACCACTGTGATATCACCAGTGGCGAATAGTCACTGCCACTGACTATATGAGGTAGAACATGAATTACCTTCGCTAGCACGGCCCCTGTCAGGGGAAGGAGATCCGTCCAAGGGAGAAACAGAAGGCCTCTCTGTCACCAGCAATGCTGCGCTGGACTCTTCAGAGAAGTTCCGCACACCAGTCCTCACGAACTCAGACACGGGCACCCAAGGAGTTAGGGCCCCCTCGGATTCCTCCAACCTCGCAGAACTCAGTCGAAGGTACTGAGCCCCAGGCATCCACCATAGTACCTCACCCCAGGCTAAAGGTGCCTGGGATGCACTCCATCTCCGCTCCGGCCAGGCCAAGGGCACCTAGGCCTGGAGCACTGGAACGCCAGCACCCAAGCTGAAGGTGCCTGGGTGCGGCCGCGTCCTCCGATTCTGACTCTCCACTCGGAACCCCGTGGTAAGGGTGTCCGCCCCTTTTATCCCCTCTCCCTTTGCGTCACAGTGGGTTCCCCACCCCGCTGTACCAGCTCCAGGGGAGGACAAAAGGGTACAGTCTTGCGGTGTGAGCTCAGCTCCGGCCTAGGGCAACAGTGCCACCTGTGGACCGCAAGGAACTTCACACCACCAGAGTCCTCCAAGAACCAGAAAAAGATCTCGGATCCCCTAGCAATTAGTGCATCTGGGTTACACTACCACCCAGATGCCTCCCTTAAATTCAAACACCCGCTACACTTTCCCCCTGGTGATTTGACACGGGTCCCCAGTGTCTGGTACAAACTCACATCCCACAAGGCTGGTGATATAAGTTCAGCCTAGAAACCAAACTACACAATTTAACCCTGAATTGTGCCAAGACCTGAATGGGAAAGGGAAAACTTAAAACAGTACAACTATAAAACTTTCCAATAAAACACTTTAAATATCTCACACATTTACATTCTTCACTCCCCCTGGCTATCTAAGGACCATCCATTCTCAGCAGCCTTGATAGACGAGTCTCCTGCAGAGGGAAAGAAAAGAAACATACATCCTAACAATATATGTGAGTCTGCTTGGAATGAATGGGTCTATCCGAAAAGAAACCCACTCACTCCAATGAGTGCTGTATAATGTAAAAAAAACAAAAAAAACAATTGTTGCGCAACACTGCCACCTGGTGACAATGCCGCGGTCAAGTCACTCATCACTTCCAGATGAACTTTTTTCCTCTCTTGATCATTTCTCTGTGACTCTACACTGACTAAAACCCCAAAGTCACTGATTTCTCTGAAGTGCATGGAGAAAGAGGGAGAACAAAACAATAACTGCTCCCATTTCTTCAAAGAGTAGAACTGCCCAAATGCAAAAAAAAAACTAAGGCACAGTCCTTGTGTTCTGGTGAAGGCACTCTGGAAAGTTCTACAATGAACAGCAAAAAGAACACACAGGAGTCTTTCCTTTTCTCCTAAAGGTAAAACCTTGGATGTGGCAGGAACACAGACTTCAAATGTCTGTCCAAAGCCTCCACATGGTACTCAGCATTTCCTCCTTCCTTGCGGCAAATCACCACTCTGTCCGCATGGATATGTCTTCCCAGCATCCACTTAGCTTTACAGTCCTGGAACTTCTTGGTGACCGTTGGTGAACAAGAAAGGTATTGCCTTGCTTGCGGTACTTTAAGTTTGTCCCACACAAAGGTATCATACCATCTTTGGCGAAAAACTTCCACCTCGTAGAGCAGTTCTCGAGGCAGGTACGGGTACTCCCACCCATACTCCTGGGCAACCTTCTGGCCGAAGAGACGCTGCAGCCTCGACAAAGGTGGTATAGTGGCCCGGTCTCCTCCAGGCGGAACAATCGCTTCTGGGTGGCGAGGTGCGTTCACCACCTCGCTAGATCTGGGCCTAGGAGCCCGCAGTGACTTGCGTTGCACTCCCGCAACAGGAACAGGTGAAATGGATGTTGAATCCAGAAGAGGAATTTCAGACAGGGGACCAGATTCCTGTCTGGGCACTGAGGCCTCCACCCAGGGTGTACTATCTCCAGTAGACATGAGCAGGTCCCTTGTGACACGGGACAAGGGTAGCTTCATCTTGTCCCACCCATTCTGGTGGAAGATTTCGCCTATCTCCCCATCATCGCCATTGTCAGACAATGAGTCCAAGTCAGAGGTGTCGTAGCATTCAGTGGGCAGATAATTCCCAGTCACGGAACTATCCCCCTTGACGGCCTCTACCGACTGTGGGCTTCCGCCACTTTTAACCACACAGACAGTCCCAACCCCTGGCTCACCTGGGCCTTCAGAAGAATAGGGATGTCCAGGACTCTTCTCTCCGCATCCATCCAAGCTCTTCCACGACCACACAAGGCCATCACTAGGCCGACTTTCCTCTTCGGTGGTCGGAGCAGGGAGCTGCTGGTGACCGAGGCAGCATCCTCAGATTTTTCTCTTTTCATCTCCGCTTGGGCAGTCACTTCGCCCCAGAAACGCACCAGCATCGATCTCTCCTTCCGGAGTGGCAGTCCCTGTGAGGTAGTTGAGGTGGAAAGCCAGAGGCTTTTCTGTGGATGGTTCCACCTCAAAGAGAAACTCCTTGCAGACCTCACACCGCTCGAATGGCTTCAGCTGGACCACCAGTCCCGAACAGCCGGGACAGATCACACAGAGGGCCTCCATGTCTCTGCAGGTGTACAGAGCCAATCGCCCCCAGGGCCTTAGTCTTATCCCCGTATCCATGATCGGAGCAGCCAGAGAAGTCATGTCCGTGAAATAAGAAGCTGAAATCCATGGAGTGGTTGAAGTCATCTTCTCTCTTCGCTGCTCCATTGGCCAGACTCCTCCCACACTCTGCACTTGTTTGCGGGCTTTCTCCTCTCCCCGCCCACGAACTACGCAGCTATGGGTTGCCTCGTGGCGCATTGGCCAATATGGCCGACCTACTCGGAACTCCTCCGGGCAGCAAAGTTCAAGTTCAGACACCACACACATCCCGGACGAGCCCCCACGTGTAGCGGCCTCACCCCTCTCTCCCCTTCTCATACTCGGCTTGTCTTTCTTCGTCTAGGGGTCTCAGTGCTGGGGGGAGGGATGAGATACACCACAGCCCATGTCCTCCATAGCTAAGAGGTGAAGGCCAGATGATTGGGTCTTGTGTAGGTGTCCTAGAGTCAAGTCCAGTACTTCGTCCCTGACTCCTTTGCTCCTAGTAACCAGAGTTCCACACAGTGAATAGGTCAAACTCAGTTTTATTCTTCTTGGCAAACAACAAACAGTTTCTTCTACTGAGTAGTAATGAGGTATAGATCGAGGCACAATCCTTTCCCTTCTCCTGCTAACCACTGTGATATCACCAGTGGTGAATAGTCACTGCCACTGACTATATGAGGTAGAACATGAATTACCTTCGCTAGCACGGCCCCTGTCAGGGGAAGGAGATCCGTCCAAGGGAGAAACAGAAGGCCTCTCTGTCACCAGCAATGCTGCGCTGGACTCTTCAGAGAAGTTCCGCACAACAGTCCTCACGAACTCAGACACGGGCACCCAAGGATTTAGGGCCCCCTCGGATTCCTCCACCCTCGCGGAACTCAGTCGAAGGTACTGAGCCCCAGGCATCCGCCATAGTACCACACCCCAGGCTAAATGTTCTCTCCAAATGGCAATGATATATTTGTATACCCTGTTTTAAGAAAATAAAATAAAGAACTAAAAAAAAAAAAGTCTTACTTTCGAAATGGCATCAGGACCTTTTCTCTTGGTTTTGTAGATGTAACATAATAAAAATGTCAATATTGCCTAAATTTTCCTATCTCTTTCAAACTCTACCCATTCATATACCCCCAGAATTCTTTAAACAGACTAATAAGATGATAACTGAATTCATTTGGGCCCATAAAAGGCCCAGAATTCAACGCCGTCTAATGACTATGCCTAAACAATATGGGGGTAGCGGTACCAGATATGCAGAAATATTATCAGGCGGCTCATATGGCGCGACAAGTAGACTGGTGTAGGCATGAAAGCTTTAAAATATGGCCAAAGATCGAGCCATCACAGTGTGAGGTCACATTGCATTGTGCGGTTTGGTGCTTTGGAGACCTGAGTTCAGCTCTCAAAAAGCACCCAACCTTGGGCCCTACCCTGCGTATTTGCTCGCGAATATGCTCTACCACTTTATTGCCATCTGTCAACTCCCCCCTGTACCCTATTGTAGGGAATTTTAGGGAATCCTTGTTTCCCTCCGGGACTACAGGAGGGACCTTTCAGGAAACTCTCAGACTCACAGTGTTTTCAGGTTTCGCATTTTATACAAACAGCGACCGGGACATGGCCCTCATTACCTGAACTAACCTCATCCAATGACCATTTCGGTCTTGACTTCTGGAGTGGAGCTCAGTTTGCAACATTTCCTTAACACTATTCCACCTCCGGACAGATTTCAATGAACATTGACACCCTTACAACAAATATGTGAGGGGACGGGGCACGGGGCCT
Organism: Rana muscosa; assembly: GCA_029206835.1. Taxonomy (NCBI): domain Eukaryota; kingdom Metazoa; phylum Chordata; class Amphibia; order Anura; family Ranidae; genus Rana; species Rana muscosa. The sequence goes on along the minus strand of CM055128.1, from coordinate 180,519,558 downwards.
TGCTCTCACTTAATCTTGCAAATGTATGCACTACTGGTTGCCCCCCAAGAGGACTATGTCCCTCCATATATAAGGAAGTGGGAAATGACATTAGACAGGACGTTCACCCAGGCACAACAAAGGCAGATAGTAAATCTTGCATTGAAATCTTCAATATCCACAAGAATCCAAGAAACAAATTTTAAAATAAGATAGTACCGTACACCCTTACTACTTAATAAAATCTCCCTGGAGATCCCGGACAAATGTTGGAGGTGTCAGAAGGAAAGAGGGACTCTACTCCACGTTCTCTGGTCCTGCCCAAAACTGGAGTACTTCTGCAGGGAGATACGGCGGATAGCACAGAAATTTACTGAGTATAACCTCCCAGAAGACCCAGCTTTATTTTTGTTACATGTTTCAAACATACCGGGGAAAACAGAGTAAATTAATTTTCCGCCATTTTATCAACGCTGCTAGATCATGTATCGTACAGCAGTGTAGAGATACGAGCCCTCCCACAATTCTTACATGGGCCGCACGAATTGAAGAGGTTAATAGGATGGAGTATTTGTTATTATCGGCTCAAAATCGAAAGGAGACATATTTAGAAACTTGGGGCCAATGGAATACATTTAAATTCTCGGAGGAAGGGAGTTCCCTCTTTGCTCCTGAGAGTATTTGAAAAAGAGAGGGGGCCTTAGGGGTGCCCTCACTTCCCTGGATGATGGTATAGTAAACGTACCTTTACCTCGGTGCATTTCCCCTTTAATTCCGACTCCCCCTCCCCTATCAGTGTCTTTTTTTTTATTTAATTATTTTTTCTCTTTCTATAATTTTTCTCTTTTTTTTCCCCCCTTAGGGGGCTTTTACTTTCTCCTTCTTCCTCTTCAGATATGTAGAAGTTTTTATTTTCAGTAAAGTATGTTGTCAGTGCATACAAGAGAAGCAGGTCTAACAGAAGACAGAATGGGGACTATCCCAAATAACTAGTTATTATTTTTTCTGTGAATGTATTTAAGATAGGAGTAATGCTGTTAATTGGATTTTGAATGGATTTGTTGGAGCTCATATGATTGATGGATTAATGAAATTGTTTATTTCTCTGTATGTATGACAATTAAAATAAAGAAAATACAAAGAAGTCTAAAAATCACATTCCCTTCTCCTTACTGCCAGCAGTTCTGTGGTTCTAAAGACTCCTATGGACTTTCTACTCTGTTATGTCTGGACACCGAAACCGAAATACGCCAATCTGTTCCAGAGGCCTACCATGATTTCATGGATGTATTCAGTAAGAAGGGACCAGAGACTCTTCCGCCCCATCGAGCTTACGACTGCCCCATCAAGCTCCTTCCTGGGGCCGAAATTACCTTTGGCAGAATTTTTTCATTGACCGAATTGGAGCAGGGGACACTAAGAAAATACATTGACCAAAATTTTAAAAAAGATCTCATCCGTCCATTCACATCCCTGGCAGGTGCAGATATCTTTTTCATGGAAAAAAGGATCACTCCCTTCAGCCTTGCATAGACTATCGTGAGCTAAACAAGATCACCGTTAAAAAACGTTATTCCCTTCCCTTGGTACCCAAGCTATTTCAGAGACTGGGAGCCGCTACCATCTTTACCAAGCTTGACCTTTCCTTTGAGAAGGGGACGAGTGGAAAACAGCTTTTTGCACCAGATTCGGGCACTTTGAGTACCTGGTAATACCCTTCGGGTTATATAATGCTCCCCCCCCTTCATTGCACCGGCGCTTTGTGTGTGTCCATCCGCGGCTGTGTGGGGGAGGATTTTGGCGCCAAACGTCAGGCGATCTCCGTCCTTATGTTGGCGTCCTCTCTCCCCCTCCCACCAGCCTGTGTGACGTTGGCGGCACATGATTGGCTGGAGGGGAGTTTATTACTCCTCATCGTGGGAACAGATTTGCTTCTTTGTTTGGCACCAACCACACACTAGTTTTTTGACACAGTGACTACAGGTAACTTTGCGGGCAGTCTACACTGCCTTTTACTTTCTTTTGATTTTAATGTGCAGTCCCTTGACTATCGTTTTTACAATTTGTCACTAGCTCGCAACTGCACCTAATTATTTCATTAGCACACGACTTATATCATTTCACTCCAGCTCAAGTATTGGTTTTGCTCACCCAATGGGCCTTGATACACTTATTTTATATCACCTCTAATTCCCATGATGTCTGGGACGAGCAATCCTGCATCATCACAGACTATCTGACCATATTTCCCAATCAACTATTTTATATTAACATACTAATTTCATATGTTTTCCTAGAGGTTTTGGATGATCAATCCCACATCACCATGGATTCTCTGGAGATTGTCCAACCACACCCCATTAGCACATTTGCTTTTCTGTTTCCTGATGATATGCCCTATGTGCCGCTTCAGCTCCCATGCTAGATGTTGACCTGATCCCACCGTCGGTGGTGTTGCCACACCTGAGACCCATGGCTAGTTGTGTGAGTATGGGTGGATGTTATATTACTTCCCCTCAATTTACAATAATGTTACACCTTTGCACCCAGTCTGACCCACTGTTTATATCCTGTAGATATTCTGGTCACAATTGCTCCCGATGAGTGGTAACTTACCACGAAACGCGTTGAGCCACTGATGCCATACCAATGCGTCCTTTACTTTTAGCAACATCAAGATTTGTGCAACAATGTTTTATTGAATGTCTGACTAGACACTTATTTTGTATTATGTCATTTCAATATTTAAGCAACTTACATTGAACTATCATGTAGTACTGTGCCCCTGCATTTATGTGTGTGTATTTATATGTATTTACTATGTATTTATATATATGGAATTAGTATCAGACTCACAGGGATGTGCGTTTTGGTTCTAGTTTTTTTTTGTTTTCAAATATATATTTTATAAATTTTCCTTTTTTTTTTAAAACAAAAAATACTGAAAAGGTACAGAACAACTGTGGTCACAGAAGACCATACCACAACAATGCAAGCCTTGCAATGAGAGTCACATTCCCATCTATAACATAAAACATCTAGACTGTCGCAACAGACAGGTACAGTAACATAGTGCTCATACAATTTGACCACAAACGTTCCTGATCCAGTGTGCTAGCACCTGAAATATAATCTTAAGCAATTTGTCACATGTTTGGTCAAGAGCATGTTCAGTCAGAGCGTCCGTGTCTCAATCAAATACACGGCCTCCAAATAACTGATTATAAAACCATCAGTTGACGAAACCAAAGATAGAAAAAAATAAAATAAGAGGGGAAAAGGGGAGAGGGGGGAGGGGTGATGTTCAGCACGGGGGTGATGGATACGTTGCCACCGTTACCTCGCCCTTCTATTAAGAATTCAACATGGATTGCCCTTCATCTGAATATATGTACAAGTTCCACAGCCTCCAGACCTTGGAGTGTTTTTCTTGTTTATTTTGCGCTGTAAGCACCAGGTCTTCTAGATTCTTAATTTCCTCTACTTTACGCAACCACAATCCAATGGATGGAGGTGTGGTTTGTTTCCAGGTAGCCAAAATGCAAGATTTTGCGACATTGAGCAAGTGTCTCACAATGGATTTTTTGTATGATCGTGCCGGGATGTTGGAGGCATGCAGTAGGAAGAACGCTGGATCTTTTTGAATTGTGTGATCAGTGAACTTTTGTGTGATCGTCTCTACGGTTATCCAAAAATGCAGTAATAGTGGGCATGACCAAAAGATATGGAGGAGTGTTCCTATATCTTTTTGACACCGCCAGCATTTATCTGTCGTGGTAGGGAAAAATGTATGTAACAACTGAGGCATATAGTACCACCTGGTTAGAATCGTATAGTTTGTTTCTTGGATTCTTGTGCAGATGGACGATTTTAGAGAAAATCTAAGAATATTTTGTGTTTGCACGTCAGTGAGTGTCTGTTTTAGGTCCTGTCCCCAAGTTCGTAAGAACACCAGGTCAGGTTGTGTTGACGGGGTGTTAAGTAGAGAGTATGTTTTCGTGAGTACTTGGGGTAGTACTCCCTCGTCTGTACAGTGTAGCGATACCCCCAGCTAAGGGAGCCGCTGAAATGATTTGTTTGGGCCCTGTAATGTGCTGCTGTCAACCCCCAGCAATTGGCTCTAACCTCTCCTGGCACAGTCAGTAGGGGATGGTAGGATTGTGTAACCTGTAACTCTCGGAGACACAATCCTGCAATAAACACAGCAATATGGTATAGCTATCAATAACCATCTTTTCTGCACAGTAAATGACACAAACACAGGTGTGCTTAACCCTGGCACTTTTACTGAGAATATTGGTTAAGCATATAAAAAAAGTATACATGAACACATGCAGAGTCCTGCAATGAAAAGGGGTACTTTTGCAAACAGACAGATAGAACAAAAGAAACTAACGGTCCCCGCTGCAGCTATTCTACCTCGTGGGTAAAAATGGCGCCCAGAAATGTGTACGCTACTGAGTCAGGCCTGACTGTACTATGTAGAAGTTCTGCAGAGAGAAATCTTCGCTAGCAAACGGTGGTGCACTTTTTGAAGAAACAAGTTATAATCCACAAAGAGAAAATGGGTCTTGAACTTGGTGAACACAGGATAAGTCTTAGAGACTCCTAGATACTCAAAGCACTGTCCCTCTGGTGTGTAACTACAAGCACTAAAGTTAGTTCCGAAAAACAGTTATCTGGCCTAGAAGATCCTGTGTTTGTCTCTGAGCAGGTGCTCTCTCACCCAACTGGACCAGTCCGTGTCCGTATCTTCCGTTGCTGTGTCTCGGTACACAGATTCCATGACACCCGAGTCTTCAGTCCTCCTGACAGCAGTACAGCAGCAGTCAGATGACATCCCACAAGCTCCTTGGTGGAAACGGAAGGCTCTTTGGAGAAAAGCCCCGGCTTCAGGCCTGGTAACACACCAGACTCGAACAAGAGTTCCACTTGCTGGGCAGGTGGTGTCCAAAGAGACCAAACTCAGTCTCGCCCCCCAGTTAAAAAGCCCACCCCAGCAGTCTTTGCGCGGGGCAATGCACCTTTGGTGTCTCGTGGCATTCTGGGTATGGCAGTCTCTGAGGCCTTAACGCAATACCCCGCTACACACTCCCCCCACTTAAAATCTTTGGTCCCCAAAGATAAGATCAACATAAAGTACAAACAATACAATTTATAGTAGCAAAAGAACTGGGCAGGGGAACCTCCCACCAAGCTTGGTGAGGGAGATTGTCCTGTCCACAGGTCATACTAGTGGAAGTGACCTGCCTAACTGTGCCAGAGAGTGAGCTGGGGTTGCCCTCCACCAAATGTACAGTGGAGGGGCCAGGTTTCTCTATTGTCCTTCTTGCAGTTATCACAGTGTCCTCAGAGCATTCTCCCATTTGAGTGTAAGTCAACTTCCTGGGAGGGCGAATAATTCTCTTCACTCTTTGTTCTCTGAGGGTCACAATATCTGGCATTATGGGTGCTTCCATTGGGGTAGGTGTCAGAGGACTTGTAGCTTCAAGTGCATCCAACTCTGGTGCAGAAAGGTACAGTGAGTTCCCTGGGTCTTCAGCGGGGACTGACTCCAAGGCATCTTCCCATTCTTCAGTCTGGGTACTGGATGGAATGAACTCAGCAGCTTCAGCGTTCAAGGTGTCACTTATGAGGAATTCAGAGGGTGTAGGATCCGCCATCAGGGATTCAGGTGCTTGAGACGGCCATAGCCAATTGAGCTCCAGCTCCTCATCTTAACTTTGATCTGTAATTTCCTCCTCCCTTGACAGAGTTGCTTGAGACCTGGTATTAGGTCTAGGAGTGTGGGGAGTTGAAGGTAGCTCGGGGGAATCCGGAGCAGGAGGCATCCTTACTGCCTCAGAAAGGGGTAGCAGATGGTTCCTGTGCCAGGTCTTCAGAGGCCCCACTCTTCCTTCAGGCTTCAACTGATACACTGGTTAGCCAGGCAGTTTCCTACAAATCACATAGGGCTCTAACTTCCATCTGTCTGAAAGCTTGTGCTTTCCTGGGACCCCTAAGTTTTGCAGCAACACTCTGTCTCCTGTTGCAGATCCTGGATCCGGACCCTAAGGTCGAAGTTCCGCTTATTCCGGGCTCCTCTCTGGTCAGAAGTCGATTGGGCCTTCTGATAGGCCAGCTTTAAGCTTTTCCGCAGTCTGTCCACATATCCCTTGTGTGAGGCAGCTGATGTGTGGTCCATTGAGGTGCCAAAGGCCAAGTCTATGGGTAGTCTTGCTTCCCTGCCAAACATCAGTCTATACAGGGAATATCCTGTGGCATCACTGGTCGTGCTGTTGTAGGCATGCACTATAGCAACTATGTGCTTGCCCCAATGCTGCTTTTCCTCACCACTTAGAGTCCCCAACATGTTTAACAAAGTCCTGTTGAACCTTTCTGATTGGGCATCACCTTAAGGGTGATAAGGGGTGATGCGAGTCTTCTTTATGCCCAAAGAGTCCAGTAACTTCCGGATCAGTCAACTTTCGAAGTCCCTCCCTTAATCTGAGTGAAGGCATTGAGGTAACCCGTAATGCACAAAGTACTTCTCCATAAGTATCTTGGCTACCGTGGAGGCCTTCTGGTCTTTGGTTGAAAAGGCCTGGGCATAACGAGTGAAATGGTCGGTTATCACCAGAACATTTCCATGTCCATTTAAGTCAGGTTCCAGACAAAGGAAGTCAATGCATACCAAGTCCAAGGGCCCTTGGCTTTGCAGGTGGCCCATTGGGGCGGCTTGATGGGGCAGTGTCTTCCTCTGTATACAGTGAGCACATGAGTGACAGTACTCCTCTACTTCAACTCGCATGCAGGGCCAGTAGAATCTACTCCTTATGAGCTGAAAGGTTCTTTCTGCCCCTAGGAGGCCGTGATTGTCATGTAAGGCAACTAAGACAGTCTTTCAATGTTTTTCCGGCAAGAACAGTTGCCACTTATCTTCCAGGTCATCAGAGGGGCCCCTTCGGTAGACCACCCCTTGATGCACCTGTAACTTGGGCCAGTAGAATCTGGGGCAGTGTCTTCCTCTGTATACAGCGAGCACATGAGTGACAGTACTCCTCTACTTCAACTCGCATTCTTGGGCCAGTAGAATCTACTCCTTATGATCTGAAAGGTTCTTTCTGCCCCTAGGAGGCCGTGATTGTCATGTAAGGCAACTAAGACAGTCTTTCAATGTTTTTCCGGCAAGAACAGTTGCCACTTATCTTCCAGGTCATCAGAGGGGCCCCTTCGGTAGACCACCCCTTGATGCACCTGTAACTTGGGCCAGTAGAATCTGGGGCAGTGTCTTCCTCTGTATACAGCGAGCACATGAGTGACAGTACTCCTCTACTTCAACTCGCATTCTTGGGCCAGTAGAATCTACTCCTTATGATCTGAAAGGTTCTTTCTGCCCCTAGGAGGCCATGATTGTCATGTAAGGCAACTAAGACAGTCTTTCAATGTTTTTCCGGCAAGAACAGTTGCCACTTATCTTCCAGGTCATCAGAGGGGCCCCTTCGGTAGAACACCCCTTGATGCACCTGTAACTTGTCCCATTCCTTGCGTATTAGACGGGCCTCCTTGGAGGGATCATGCAAGAGCCTGTCCGGGTCCGGATCTTCCAGGGCTTCCAAGGCCAACCTTCCCCAACGGTCTTCTAACTGGTCACGTCTTATATCCTTTTTGGACAGTTTCGGCAAGTCGTCTTCGCCAATCTGGGTCACATCACAATAGTACTTGGGCACTCCTACCACAGAAACTCCAATTTCTTCTGCCCGGGATCCTCCACTAACTTGAAGCTGTGCTCCCTGACACAAGGCCAGCACCCCATCCGCGGTCACCTGGGTCCAGTCTTCTGTCCTGCAAGTGGGAGCATGAGACCGTCTGGACAAGGCATCAGCATCTCGGTTTCCAGCCCCAGGCCTATACTTTAAGCTAAAGTTGAACCCAGAGAGGGCTGCCAACCAACGGTGGCCGGTGGCATCCAGCTTTGCTGTGGTGAAGAGGTGAGTGGCTTATTGTCTGTATTCACTACAAAGTCAGCTCCATACAAGTAGTCTTTGAGTTTGTCTACAACAGCCCACTTTAAGGCCAAGAATTCCAATTTGTGGGTAGGGTAATTCTTTTCCACTGGGGTTAAATTCCTACTCAGGTAGGCAACTGGTCTAAGCTGTCCTTCATACTCTGTGTTGCGTTTGTTAAAAATATGATTTTTATTATATTACTCAGACATAGGATACATGGGACAATTTTACAATAGTGAGTTGGTCAGATTACTGTTAGTTTTTTGGTTTGAGTAGATTTCTCAAACAAATGCTGTTTTCATACAATGGGGTTTAGATACCATTGTTGTATTATAGCTACAGTAAGACATTACTTGTTTGAGATTTCTTTCAGCTCTCAAACTGAAAGAATGACTTTTAGATTACTGACAGATTTGGTTTAAGTAGACAATAGGTAAATAGCATTGTTGTATTCAACAGCTACAGTAAACAGGTATGTTTTCTGTTGTTTGGTAACTTTGCCTGACACATAAAAGCAGGCATAAGCTAGGACACAGGCACACACATCATGTTGCTGTAAGATCAGAAGAAGCCACTCATCATAAGAAGAACAGAACCTGGTCTCCAAGAAGAATCATTGCCAATGGAGATCACGAGTAACAGAAGGTAAGTAACTTAAATGTATTTGTAGTTATAGACCATAGGCTGTTCATTTGCTAGGCATTTTTGCTTGTTATAGAGATCTGTCAGTCTTGTATTGTAGTCCTAATATTGTAATAGTTTTGTATGTACAGCATCTTTGTATAGTAAAAGCACATTTACACACTGCAGAAGTTTCAGCTTCCTTGTTATACCACAGAGTAACCTTGCTAGATAGACGCAAACCAAAACATTTTGGGGGCTCGGCCGCGATCTGTGCTATTATCAATTGAAGCAGACTTGTTTTTCTGTAGTGTGTTGTGTAGCTTGTGCTAGGTAAAATGCTGCGTAAGCTGTTTAGGAAAAGCAAGGCTGCAGAGGGTTCTGGTGACCAGAAGAAAGTGTGCAGCTTACCTATCTGGGCCAGAAATAATGAGTGGGAGCCTCTTGCTAAAGAATTTGTGAAGTATGCTTCTCCCTTGAAGCTGACTTGGGGTGATAAAGTCTCAGATCATTTTGTAGATTTTAGCCTTAAGGGGTTGGATTTAAGTAAGAAAGAGAAGGGGACAGTGTCCACAGTGGGTTGGTACTTCCTCCATGCTCTCTATACTGAATCACATAGAAGGGAGAAGGCAGAGGCAGAAGTTAAGGTATTAAAAGACCAGCTAGCAGTTGCTTCAGAGTGTGTACGTTCAACCGCTAGTCGGGCTGATGATTTGCAAGAGCGGTGTGCAGCCCTCATGACCAAATCAATTAATGCCTTAAGGAAAAGGAAGGGGCGTAAACCTGCTAGTAAAGCCAGGGTACGTGCAATTGTCACATCCCAAAACTGGGATTGTGAGGATGTGCTCTCCTCAAATGATAGTGAGGATGAGGAGATAGAGTTTGATATTTCAGATGATGATCTGCTAGTGGGAAAGAAAAATATGCCAGACCTCTCATTACTAAGCATAGGAAACGGCAACATGATAGAGAGGATATGGCAGATGGGGAGGTGCATTATCGCAACCCCAGAGATGTTGAAATTGAAGAAGAACGGGAGTTTACACAAACTGAACTCCATGAGCTGGCAAAACAATACAAAGAAAGGTCTGGGGAGCCCCTATTGGGTTGGCTTCTACGCTTACGGGATGAAGGGGCGGACAGTGTTGTTTTGTCAGGTAAGGAAGCAGTGGCTATGGGAGTGTTAACCCATGATTCACAATTGCGTCAGGCAATGCGAAAAGCCCGAGAGTTTAGCGTGAATTTTTCACTGTTAGACCTTGTGAGAGATGGAATAGTCCGAGTATACGCCAGTCCTACGGACCTGGAAAATACCTACTCCTGGAGATCAATAGGAGAGGGTAATTCCAGGTTACGTGAGATGGGTTGTATAATCGGATTAAATACATTTCCAGAATGGATAGGTCCAGATATGGAACCCTTTACGTCTGCTCTGCGCTCTAAGCTGATGAAGTCTGCGCCATTTAATCTCAGGGCTCCATTATTGTCTTTGTTGGGAGGCCTGGGATTAAACAGCAAGATTCATGAAGCCACAACCCTTTTAAGCCAGTTGGGGGAGATAGAGGAGACTAAAACAAAACCTGTCAGGGCAGTAGATAAGGTCAAGGCCAGACAGGAAGAATACAAGCAGAAAAGAACAGAGAAGAAACGGAATGGGGTAGAGAAGACAGAAGGTGAAGAGAAAATCAGGCTAGTTGTTTCTAGGAAAGAAATGTGGGTGGACCTATTAAAGGCAGGAGTACCTAGAGATGAGATAGATGGCATTCCTACTGCAGAAATGCTGAAGCGGTGGAAACATTTAGTAGGTAAAACTGTCAGGGTTAGAAACACTACTCCTAGTGAAGATAACATCAGCCTAGACTTAGAGGAAACAGAACAGACCCCTGCTGTTAGCCCCAAACCAATTCCCAAAACTGAACATGAACCAAAATCCCTTTATCCTGGGGAGGAGTTAGAGCGAAGGTGAGTCTCCTGTAATAGCAGCAAGGGCAGTGACAGCAGGAGACCGACGCCCATATGCACCTATCACTGTATGGTGGGGGAAGTCATCTTCTCCTACACATGTAATGGCTTTGATAGCGGAGCTGAAGTTACACTTTTGCAAGGAAATCCTTCCCATCACAAAGGAGAAATGATTTATGTAGAAGGTTTGGGAGGGCAAACTACACCAGCAGTTAGGATACGGGTGAAATTGGCTATTGGCAAGGGATCAGGATTTATGACAAATGTTTTGATATCAGAGTTACCCGAAAATATTCTTGGGATGGATGTACTTCAAGGTCAGTCAATTCAGACTGAAAGAGGTACATTCACATTCGGGTATACTGATAAAGCGTATCTGGTAAGGGCGGTGAAGGCTGTGGTCAGAGGTCATGCGAAATGGACCCCTGTCTACATTCCTCCACCAGAGAAGCCAGTCTGTTTCAAGCAGTACAGACTTCCTGGAGGCCACAAAGAAATTGGGGAAACTATTCAAGAACTGTTGAGAGTAGGGATTCTTAGACCTGCTGTAAGTCCTTTCTCGTCTCTGGTGTTCCCAGTAAAGAAACCCGATGGGACATATAGAATGACGGTGGATTACAGAGGTCTAAACAAAGTGGCACCTCCATTGAAGTCAGCTGTACCAGATATGATCTCAATTGTTGAGAAAATTCCTAAAGATGCAGGCGAATATCATGCTGTGAAAGACCTGGCTAATGCTTTCTTTTCGATTTTGATAGACCCAGAGTGTCAAGACCAGTTTGCTATGGTGTGGGACGGCCGCCAGGACACTTTCACTGTCCTTCCGCAAGGCTATCTTCATTCTCCAACAATTTTTCATGGACTGATTGCCCGAGATTTAAGTACCCTGAATTTGAAAGTCGCTGTGTAGCGGCCTCACCCCTCTCCCTTGCTTCATCGGTTATATGGCTGTTGTCTACGGGTACCTGGGAGAGAGAGATGATACACACCACGGCCCATGTCCTCCGTAACTAGGAGGTGAAGGCCAGAGATTGGGCTTTTGTGTAGGTGTTGTGAGGGGGTTAGCTCGGCAGCGGGTGTGTGTGACCCCCGGGATGGGCTCCCCACACAAAAACAGGCCCAGCAGACGGAGGTTGTGGTTTTCAAAATCAAAAAGGTGCCGTTTATTTTCTATTTACAGTGACAAAAACACAGCAAAGCAAAAGAAACAAACAAAATAAATCCTGGTCAACTTGACCTCTGACTAAACATACAGGTTTCCTAACTAACAACTGGGATCAGCCTAGTGCTGTCCTAGTCCCTGGTTTTAAATGTCCAAGCAAAATATAGCCACACAGGCTTTCTCTCACCGCACAGGGGTTCACTCTCCCTAGACAGTCCACACAGGTCTGCTTCCAGGCATGAGCTAACATCTAATGAAGCTGGGATTTCTTATAGAGGCCTAAATGAGCTGACAAGGTTCAGCTGATCTCATCAACTCCCTGTCTGCACGACGCCCAGCCCTCTCCCTAGAGGTATGAGTCATCCATGAGCCCACTAGCCTTATACAACTCTCCACCTAGTTGTATAAGTCGGCGTAAAGCCTGAATCTGGGCGAAATATATCTACCCCCCTGGATGCAACCAGGTGACTTTACCTTCCTGCTGTCACATACCCCCCCCTCTTGTTTTAACCTCGGGGTTGGAACACCAGCAATCAGGCATTCATGTACTCGAGACAAAGCATCCACATTCCCCATTTGAACGCCAGGGCGATGCTTTACTGTGAAGTTGAATTCCTGGAGGGCCAGGAACCACCTATTCACTCTTCTATTTGTTTCCTTGTTTTGAGCCATCCACTTTAACGGAGCGTGATCCGTAACCATGTCAAAGTGCCTACCTAGCAGGTAGTACCGAAGGGAATCTAGAGCCCACTTCACCGCTAAACACTCCTTTTCAACGGTGGCGTAATTTACCTCATGGGACTTCAACTTCCTGCTGAGGTAAATGACTGGGTGCTCTTCCCCGTTCCAGACCTGGGACAATACTGCTCCTAACCCCACATCTGACGCATCACTTTGTACGACAAAGTCTTTAGAGAAGTCGGGTGAGTACAACACTGGCTGGCTACATAAGGCTTGTTTCAAGAATTGGAATGCTGCCTCAGCCTCGGGGGTCCATTTAATCATGACCGACCCTTTCCCCTTCGTCAGGTTGGTTAGGGGCACAGCCTTAGAAGCAAAGTGGGGAATGAATCGCCGATAATACCCAGCGATTCCCAGAAAGGCTCGTACCTGCTTCTTGCTGTTGGGACGTGGCCAACTCTGGATGGCCTCGACTTTGTTGAGTTGGGGTTTTATTACTCCCCTCCCAATGGTGTACCCAAGATATTTGGCCTCCTCCTGCCCAATGGTACACTTCTTGGGGTTAGCCGTAAACCCTGCTTCCCGAACAGAGTCCAGGACTGCTTGCACTTTTGGCAGATGTGAGGCCCAATCTGTGCTATGGACAATTACGTCATCCAGGTAAGCCGCAGCATACTTCCGATGGGGCCTCAGCATCTGGTCCATTTTCCGCTGGAATGTGGCCGGCGCATTCTGTAACCCGAACGGCATTCTTTTATATTGGAACGCCCCGTCTGGGGTTACAAATGCGGTTTTCTCTTTGGCTGACTTGGCCAGGGGGATTTGCCAATACCCTTTTGTGAGGTCAAGAGTCGTCATGTATCGGGCTGTTCCCAGCCGGTCGATCAACTCATCTATACGTGGCATGGGGTAGGTGTCAAATTTTGTAACTTTGTTCAACTGACGAAAATCGTTACAAAATCGCCAGCTCCCATCCGGTTTAGGCACCAACACAATGGGACTAGACCAATCACTTTGGGACTCCTCTATCACCCCTAAGTTCAGCATTTTCTGTACTTCCTCCCGTATTGCCTCCCGTCGGGCCTCTGGGATCCGATAGGGTTTTAACTTCACCCTTTCACCGGGCGGGGTAATAATGTCATGCTCTACCCCAGATGTTTGTCCCGGCAGCTCAGAGAATACCTCCTTGTTGCGAAGCACAAACTCCTTAACCTCCTGTTGTTGGGGTTGTGACAAGGTGGCTGCGATTCCAACCTCAGGAATCACGCAACCAGTTTGAGCTGGTGACCAAGTGTCTGCGACTAGGGACTCTCTATCCCTCCAGGCTTTCAACAGATTAACGTGATAGATCTGTTCGGGCTTTCGCCTTCCTGGTTGTCTGACCTTGTAATTCACTTCGCTCACTTTTTCCATTATCTCGTAGGGGCCTTGCCATTTGGCAAGGAATTTACTTTCAACCGTAGGGACAAGTACCAATATCCTATCCCCCGGGGAAAAGGTACGGGTCTTGGCTCCACGGTTGTACACTCTCTGCTGTGCCAACTGCGCTTGGGCCAAATGTTCCTTCACGATGGGCATTACCTGTGCAATTCGATCTTGCATCAGGGCGACATGCTCAATCACACTCCTGTGGGGAGAACTCTCACTTTCCCAAGTTTCCTTGGCAATATCCAACAGCCCTCTTGGGTGTCTCCCATACAGTAACTCAAAGGGGGAGAATCCCGTAGAGGATTGGGGCACCTCCCTAATAGCAAACATCAAATAAGGAAGTAGACAGTCCCAATCCTTTCCATCCCTATCCACCACTTTCTTCAACATTTGTTTTAGGGTTTTGTTGAATCTTTCAACCAGCCCATCGGTTTGGGGGTGATACACAGATGTACGTAATTGCGTCACTTTGAACAATTTACACAGCTCCTTCATAACCCGGGACATAAAGGGTGTACCTTGGTCCGTAAGCAGTTCTTTACAAATACCCACCCGGCTAAAAACAAGAGATAGCTCTTTGGCTATGGTTTTGGCCGAGGTATTTCTGAGAGGGATCGCTTCTGGATAACGGGTGGCATAGTCCATTATAACCAATATGTACTGGTGCCCCCTAGCGGACTTGATTATAGGACCTACCAAATCCATTGCGATTCTCTCAAACGGGACCTCAATGATGGGTAGAGGGACCAGCGGGCTACGGAAGTGTGGCATCGGGGCCGACCTCTGACACACAGGGCAGGAGGAACAATAATTTTCTATGTCCTTCATCACCCCAGGCCAATAGAATCTCTGTAATACCCTCTCTCGGGTTTTCTCTGTCCCCAGATGACCTCCAAGAATGTGCCCATGGGCCAACTCCAACACCAACTTCCTGTAAGGTTTGGGCACCACAAGCTGCTCAACGGTTTCTTCTGCCCTTTTTGCCACCCGATACAGTAGGTCCTTCTCTACGCTGAAGTATGGGTAAGTGCAGGTATTATCTGGGTTCACTAACTCGCCATCTATTTTCACTACGTTTTCCCGTGCCTTTATTAGGGCGGGGTCTTTCAACTGTTCTGTGGCAAAGTTTTCCCTGTGAACCTCAAGATCAGAAAACTCCACAGACGGTAGGTTTTCGTCTGAGGAGGTGGGCTCCTCTCCAGTTTCTTGAGTCTCCCCTGCCAATACTGACAAGGGAAATTCGGGAGAGTCCTCACCACTCTCAGAGGAGTTCTGGCTATCATATTCCTGGTACATAGGGGCACCAGTGGGGGGCTCAGGATCATCCCACAGTTCCCAGAACTTCGGAAAATCCCTTCCCACAATGGCGTCATGCGGTAACTGAGACACTAAGCCCACTGGATGAGAAAGGGTACCTTTGGGGGTCTCGAAACACACTGTAGTCACTGGATACTCTCGGGTGTCCCCATGCACACAAATAACAGCTACCTTGCTATTCCCAGAGACCTCTGTTTTAACTAATTCAGCCTTTATCAGGGTCACAAGGCTACCTGAATCCAGCAATACCACAACATTTCTACCATTAATACACATTTTGCATAAATGTTTCTCAGTTCCCCGAATGGCAGTGCATGCGACTGTCGCACACAGCGACTGACGTCTGCCCGTCAGAAAGTCACACTGCATGGGTTCCTCCAAAACCGGGCAATTTGCTGCAATATGTCCCGCTTGCCGGCAGCGGTAGCAAACGATCCTTCTTGCCGCCTCTTGAGCCGCTGATTTCCCAGGCTGTTCTCGCCAAACTTGGGGTAGAGCTCCCACCCTCTCACTCTCTCCACCCTTACCCCTTGGAATCATCTTATCCGCCCCTGGGGATGGTCTGGTCTTAGGGTGGAAAGTCCGAGTGTCTCTGGAAGAGGCCGTCAGGTTCTCTGTAGCCAAGTATTTCTCCACACGATCCACAAGACCATCGGCCGTCTCTGGGTCTCCATGGTTTACCCACTTTTGGATGGCAGTAGGAAGAGCTCTCAAAAACCGATCCATTACAACACGTTCCACAATCTTTGGTGCGGACAAAGTCTCTGGCTGTAGCCACTTTCTGCTCAGGTGAATGAGATCATACATTTGAGACCTGGGGGGTTTTCCAAGCTGGAAAGTCCAGTTATGCACACGCTGAGCCCGGACAGCCAGGGTGACACCCAGCCTTGCCAATATTTCAGCTTTTAGCATCACATAGTCTTTTGCTTGGTCAGGCTCTAGGTCATAGTAAGCTTTCTGCCATTTCACCCGTTAACAGAGGAGCCACCAGTCCAGCCCACTGCTCCTCAGGCCACTTTTCTCTTTCAGCAGTCCTTTCAAACGTGGTCAAAAATACCTCTGGATCATCCTCTCCAGTCATTTTTGTCAATAAACGACTCACCCCAAAGGACGCGGTATTAGTGGGACGGCTTTCCTCACTGGTCTGCGGACGTTGCTGCATTACTGCTTCCATTTGTTGTAGTCTCTGCTCTTGCTTCTGTAATAGGTCTATGAAGCGGGCCTCAGATCGTTGCTGGGCTTGTTGCTGAGCTTCCAGACTCTGTTGGTGAGCTTGCTGCTGGGCTGCAAGGCTCTGTTGATGAGCTTGCTGCTGGGCTGCGAAGTTCTGTTGTTGAGCTGCAAGGCTCTTTTGCAAACCTGCATTTGTCTGCTGTTGATTGGCATTTGCTAGAGCCAGCTGTTTCAGTATCTCCTCCATGCTGGCTTAAAAAAAAACTGCCACTGGTTCTCCACCAACTGTGAGGGGGTTAGCTCGGCAGCGGGTGTGTGTGACCCCCGGGATGGGCTCCCCACACAAAAACAGGCCCAGCAGACGGAGGTTGTGGTTTTCAAAATCAAAAAGGTGCCGTTTATTTTCTATTTACAGTGACAAAAACACAGCAAAGCAAAAGAAACAAACAAAATAAATCCTGGTCAACTTGACCTCTGACTAAACATACAGGTTTCCTAACTAACAACTGGGATCAGCCTAGTGCTGTCCTAGTCCCTGGTTTTAAATGTCCAAGCAAAATATAGCCACACAGGCTTTCTCTCACCGCACAGGGGTTCACTCTCCCTAGACAGTCCACACAGGTCTGCTTCCAGGCATGAGCTAACATCTAATGAAGCTGGGATTTCTTATAGAGGCCTAAATGAGCTGACAAGGTTCAGCTGATCTCATCAACTCCCTGTCTGCACGACGCCCAGCCCTCTCCCTAGAGGTATGAGTCATCCATGAGCCCACTAGCCTTATACAACTCTCCACCTAGTTGTATAAGTCGGCGTAAAGCCTGAATCTGGGCGAAATATATCTACCCCCCTGGATGCAACCAGGTGACTTTACCTTCCTGCTGTCACAGTGTCCTAGAGCGAAGTCCAGTCCTTCGTCCCTGGCTCCTTTGCTTAGTAACCCAAGTTCCACACAGTGAGTAGGTACAACTCAGTTTTATTCTTCTTGCCAAGCAATAAAACAGTCTTTCTCCTTTTGAATAATGGGGGGACAGATCGAGGCACAATCCTTTCCCTTCTTGCTGCTGCCCACTGTGCTGTCACCAGTGGTGAATAGTCACTGCCACTGACTAGGTAATTTAGAACGTGAATTTACCTTCGCTCACTTTGCCCCTGTCAGAGGAAGAAATCCGTCCAAGGGAGAAGTGGAGGCCTCTCCGCCACCAGCGATGCTGCGCCGGACTCTTCGGAGAAGTTACTGCGCACCAGTCCTCACAAATTCAGAGACGGGCACCCAAGGCATTAGGGCCCCCTCGGATTCCTCCACCCTCGCGGAACTCAGTCGAAGGTACTGAGCCCCAGGCATCCGCCATAGTACCTCACCCCAGGCTAAAGGGGCCTGAGATGGACTCCATCTCCGCTCCAGCTAGGCCAAGGGCGCCTAGGCCTGGAACACCGGAACGCCAGCACCCAAGCTAAAGGTGCCTGGGTGCTGCCATGTCCTCCGACTCTCCCCAAAATCCGGGCCTCCGCCCCTTTTATGACCTCTCCCTTTGCATCACAGCGGGTTCCCCGCCCCGCTGTACCAGCTCCAGGGGAGGACAAAAAGGCACAGTTTGCGGTGTGAGTTCAACTCCGGCCCAAGACAACAGCGCCACCCAGGGACCCCAAGGAACTTCACACCAGAGTCCTCACATAATTCAAATACCGGCTACAACTACATTGATGACATCATGATCTCTGGGACAAAAGAAGATGTAACTGAACACTGCAGCTGCTGATACAACACTTGGAGAACAGAGGGTGGGCTATCAACAGAGACAAAGTCCAAGGACCTGCCACAGAGGAAGATGTGGACTGGGCCACAGAGGAAGATTCCAGAGACAGTTGTGTAAACTATCCAGGCGCTGTCACCCCCTACTACCAAAAAGGAGGCACAGAAGTTCATTGGAGTTGTGGGATTCTGGAGATCGTTCATCCCACATCTTGGACTGATATTGAGGCCTATATACAATGTTACCAGAAAAAAGACTGAGTTCTCATGGGGTTCAGAGCAGCGGACTGCATTCCTGGCTGCTAAAGAAGCTATTTTGCAGCATCAGGGATTGGGACCTATGAGACAAGGAGTACCATTTCAGCTGGATGTAGTGGAGCAGAATGGTATCATATCTTGGAGTCTGTGGTAGCCAAATGAAAAGAAAGGACTGAGAGCAATACCTATTGGATTTTGGTCCAAACAACTGATAGGGGCACAGACGAGATACACGCCCCTAGAGAAGTACCTGTTTGGGGCCTACACAGCACTTCAACATGTAGAGACCATTACAGAAAAGGACACAGTCACCATCCATACTGCATTGCCAATAGCAGGATGGGTGAGAGATAATGGACTGACCACTAGAGCAGCTGTAGCCCAGAACCAGACACTGATGAAATGGAAGGCGTACCTTCAAGAAAGAGGGGGTATTGCAGCTGGGGATGTTAGAGACATTTCAAAACAGTTGGCAGGGCTTGTTACTTTTACCAGCACCCGGCCAGAAGAAGAAATTTCTGTGCTGCAGTCATCCCCCTTTCAAATGGCTCCACCCTTTGAGTCTATGTCAGAAGACATGAAGGAGTCAGCATGGTTCACTGATGGTTCAGCCATAGTCGCCTCGTCTGGGCGTAAATGGACAGCAGCAGCCTACAACCCAAGTACAGACACAGTCCTGCAGGAGTCCGGAATAAGAGGGTCCAGTCAGTATGCAGAGTTGAAAGCTGTAGTGATGACTCTTCAGGAGGATCCTTCTTCCCATGTCACTATCTACACTGACAGCTGGGCGGTTTTTAAAGGACTGACAACTTGGATGCCCACGTGGAAGTCCAATGAATGGATGATTCATGGGAAGGTGGTGTGGGGAGGCAAGGAAGTCTGGGACTACATCTGGAAGGAAGCTCACTCCCGCACCAAAAAGGGGGGCATGTTGATGCACATGTGCCCCTAGTACCAGACTTTGAGAACTAGAACTGTTTTGATTGAAAGATACAACAGGCTATTGAAAGACCAGATACGCAAACTTACACCCACACATACACTAAGGGGGTGGGATCAGGTCCTCACACAGGCAGTCATGTTGTTAAATTCTAGGCCAATAGCCAAAAGCACACCATATGAGAGGATGGTAGGGGCTGAGGCACAGATTCCACAGCTGGAGTGCAGAGTTCAGTATTTATGTAAGGTTCCTGAAAGAACAGGGTTTAACAGATACCATGTTACTGCTTCCCATGACATAGAAACCAAGAGTGGCGTATCTGAAGCTGAAGCCTATCTAGGAATGAGAGGGAATCTGGCAGGAAGGCTTGAAGTTATATTTGCATTGGCAGATGAGCTTCAAGACAGTGGCTGGGACTCTCACTGGTTAGTGGATACTTCTCAGCAAGAGTGGAAAGTGAGGCCACATAACATCAAACCTTCCAAAATAAACAGCAGTGATCTTCTGGGAAATATCAGTATATTTCCTCTCCTCCCTATTGATGTTCTTTGGGAGGGTCAGAGGTGCATACAGGCAGGTGGCAAAGTATTGGTCAGATATCCAGGCAAGAAGCCATTTAGAGGAGAGATTTTAGCTGAAGGGCCAGGGTCTACTGTTTATGCATTGTTAGAAGGAACAGATAATCCGCTTTGTTTTCCACTCCACAGGCTGTCTACGATTTGATCCATAGGAAGACCAGAGAAAAGTGGTTACATGATGGAAAGAATGACGGAAGATCGCAAGAGCTGTGGAGAACAAGGCCTTTGATGTATTTCAAGCCTGGACTTATTTCTAAAGAACTTTAGAATGGACTCTCTAATGAACTATTATTCAAAGACTGAAACACCTTCCCAGTAACAGAAATATGGGAGGGGTTGCATTTAAGGAAAATTCATGTGTAGTAGTGCTGCTGCAAGAGACGCACTTAACTGGTAGCAAGGTTTTGGCTCTGAAAAAACCCTGGGTGCAAAGGGCGCTTCATGCGACCTACTTTTCGTATTCTCGAGGGGTGTCTATACTGATTAGCAAACGTGTACCATGTGTAATTCATGATGTTCATCTGGATCCCCAGGGGAAATTTGTTATGGTGGTATTGAGTATGTATAACAAGAAGTATGTTATTGTTAATGTCTATCTGCCTCCCCCGAGTCAGATACAGATTCTGTACACACTCTATGAGAGGCTGGCTCTGCTTTGCCCAGCACAGGTTCTGTTCATGGGAGATTTTAATGCTACACTGTCCCGTGACCTGGATAGGCCTTCCCCCCAATCTACTTTCAATTCTGATCTCGGAACGTGGGCTCAGGCCACAGAGTTCCAGGAGGCATGGAGATGGCTTCACCCCCACGACAGAATGTATTCATGTTTTTCAGCCACATTTCGAACCTCCTCCCGCATTGATCTGGCTTTTGCCAATTCCACCATGCTGGCTAACATTCAAGAGGCATGCTACCTTCCCTCTGGCCTCTCTGACCACCACCCACTTAAACTGACCATTAGGACCATCAGGTCACGGAACAAAGCCCTTTGGAGGTTACAGCCCCATTGGATTAACAACGAGGCAGTCCATGATAGAGTTTTTTCTCCCCTGGGGGAATATTGGGCACACAATGCGGGGTCAGCCTCCCTGGAGATGACCTGGGATGCCTCCAAGGCTCACGGCAGGGGTCCGTATATCTTGGCTGTGGCGGCGGTGAGGGCGGAGCTGGGAGGCAGGGTCTCTGACCTGCAGCGTAGGGTGGACGAGGCCTTGACTCAGTATTCAGCCTCGGCAACGGTCTCCAATTTTGAGCACCTTTCATTGCTTAGGCGAGAATTACATCTACATGTTTCAGATACCACTAGGCTTGGTATACAAAGTAGCAGACCGGAATACTTTGAACATGGAGACAAAAATAGCAAACTACTAGCGCTGCTGACACAGCAGGACAGGCAATCAGCGGTAATATCAGAGATCCTCACGACAGATGGCGTTTCAGTCACCTCTCAGGAGGACATTCTGTCTGCATTCACCACGTTTTACACCTCTCTGTATGTTTCCTCACTCCCTGACGGGTTTGACCCTGCGCCTATGATCTCTCTACTGGACACGCTGGCCCTGGGATGGCTCTCTGATACGGAGAGGCAACTCCTTGTCTCGGAGATCACTCCAGAAGAGGTCACACTGGCCATTAAGTCTTTCCCGGTGGGTAAAACCCCAGGGCCGGATGGCCTGCCCATTGAGTACTATAGGGCCCACATAGAACTACTCGCCCCCAAACTAGCTCAGATATTCCAAGCCTGTTTGCAGCAAGGCTCCTTACCGCCCTCTATGAGAGAAGCCCATGTCGTTCTCATTCCAAAGCCTAATAAAGACCCTAAGCTGTGGGCCTCCTACAGGCCAATTGCACTTCTGAACTGTGATCTAAAAATTTTAACCAAGTTATTGGCCACTAGACTTAATACAGTCATAAAATCCCTGATTGACTCTGATCAAACGGGCTTTATGCCCGGTAGGTCTACAGACATCAATATACGTAGATTGTTCTCTAATATTCATGCCCCCCATACTAATCAGGGTACTAGGACCATTTCCTCCCTGGATGTAGAGAAGGCATTCGACACAGTGGAGTGGGTTTATCTGTGGGAGGTGCTTAGAAGAATGGGATTCCCATTGAAATTTATAGATTGGATACGCACACTCTATACTGGTCCCACGGCATGCATTAAGCTGAATGGCTCCCTGTCTCCTCCGTTCCCCCTGCAGAGGGGCACCAGGCAGGGATGCCCTCTCTCCCCGGCTCTCTTCGCCCTGGCCATGGAGCCTATTGCTGAAGCCCTCAGGAGCTCGGCCGAGGTCCGTGGTCTTAGGGTGGGCTGGCTGGAGGTGAGAGTGGCTCTTTACGCGGATGATATGCTCCTTATTTTGAACGATGCTGGTGTCTCTTTGCGGGGCGCACTCGGTGTCATGGATGCCTTTTCCGCCTTCACGGGGTTGAGAGTGAACTGCCAGGTCCTCCTCACCCTCATCTCTCCCACTTCAGTGGGTTGAACAGTTTACTTATTTAGGAATTGTTGTCTCAAGAGAGAGTGGGGACTTTGTGCAGCTCAATCTTGATCCTGTCTTGGTAGTCATTAAAACCAAACTAAAGGCGTGGAGAAATCTTCCCCTTTCTCTCATTGGGCGTATTAATCTTATCAAGATGAAAGTCCTGCCTAAACTTACGTACATTTTTCGGAACTCCCCTCAATGGCTGACTAAGGTTTTCTTTAATTCCCTCAGGCAACTCTTCCTCTCCTTTATTTGGGGGCCCAAACCACCTAGATTCAAATATACCACCTTGACCAGGCCTGTGGATAGTGGGGGCTTGGCTCTCCCTGATTGCTACAAGTATTACTTGGCCACTCAGCTTGTGTGTCATGGATATGCAGTAGTGTTTGTCTGTCAGCTTACCTTCCTTCCCATGTGTTCATCTTAGAGGCCTGAACCTTTCACCTGGCTTCCTTCATAATCTCCTCCCAGCCAGACTCCACCCCAGGCCCTATCACAGAACACTATATTAACCTGTGCACTGCAAGCCTGCTTTGCTGATCAACGTGTTTGTTAGGCATTGTGTGTTTGGGTTCCTGCCTGCCGTGTGCTACGTCTGTCTCTCTGTTACGTTATTGGCTTGTCCCCGACTATCCCTGTCTGCTCGTGACCCTTGACCTTCGGCTCGTTCTTTCGTTATCCTTGTCTGCTTGTGGCCCCTGACCTTCAGCTTGTTATTCGGTTCTCTCATATCTTGTACTGCTGCTTCCCCTCTTTTCCCCTTATCCTACGGGGCGTGAGCTAGGAAACTCCAGGGGCCGCGACCTGGTCCCAGCCTGCAGCATAACATCCTCACCACTAGAGGCCCTGGAGAAGACCTGCTGGGTCTTAGACTCCGCGCCCTGGGGAATCTTGGCTCTAGCTTCCATCAGGATCCCGGTTGTGCTCCTCTGGTCCCGCTTTCCACAACCACCCAGTTTCCTATCCGCAGAAGCCAGCCATAGGGTTCACTACCTCGCGGTGCACTCCTGTCCCCCTACGGTGTGCATCTGTCACCTGGCCACAGGTGACCTTGACAGTTTGATCAGCCATGAACCCGGCTGACATCCCGTTACCCGTGGATGATCCGTTGCAGGGCATAGTTTGCAGACTTGAAACCCAGGAATCGAATCAGACTCAGGTGATGCGATTCCTCCAGGATCTGGCTTCTCGCTTTGAGCAGCTTCAGGCCTCCTTGGGAACCCTGAATCCGCAACCTCAAATACAACCAGCGGCTGCACCTATTGCACCAGTCGCAGCCACACACTCACTACAACTGCCAGCTCCGTCCCGTTTCTCTGGGGACTCCAAGGCTTGCAGGGGGTTCCTTAGCCAATGCACAATTCATTTTGAGCTCCAGCCCCAAAACTTCCTGTCTGATCGGGCTAAGGTAGCCTATATCATTTCCCTCCTCTCTGGTGAAGCTTTAGCCTGGGCAGCCCCTCTGTGGGAACTGAATGATCCAGTGGTTTCTAGCCTGTCTGGCTTCTTGAAACTTTTTCGGAATATCTTCGAAGAACCGGCTCGTGTCTCTTCAGCGGCCAGCGCCCTTTTACGTCTCCGCCAAGAGTCTGCTTCTGTGGGACAGTATGCCCTTCATTTCCGCATACTGTCGGCTGAGTTGAGCTGGAACAATGAGGCCTTAGTCGCAACCTTTTTGCATGGCCTGTCTGATAGAGTGAAGGATGAATTAGCAGGAAGAACCATCCCCACTGATCTGGCCGGCGTTATCTCCTTGTGTAACCAGATCGATATTCGCTTTCAGGAGAGGACCTTAGAAAAGCAACGCCAGCACTCCTTGGTTCTTAGTCAGCCTGAGCTCCCCTCTCTTCGACCCATAGAGCATCTCCTACCAGCTGAGGAACCCATGCAGCTGGGTCGGACCAGGCTATCCCCCGAGGAACGTGCTAGGCGCAGAACTCTTGGTCTGTGTCTTTACTGTGGGGGCAAAGGTCATTTTCATGACACTTGCTCTCTTTGCCAGAAAAACGTTCGGGTCCACTTCATCTGGAAAGTGGAGTATTGGACCCAGAAATATCACCTTCCCCTTCTCGTCTTCTGCTTTCTGTGTTCCTTCATGTTGGTGCTTCTTCTCATTCGGTCTCAGCATATCTGGATTCCGGAGCCGCTGGTAATTTTATGGACTGGGAAATCGCATCGTCCATGAGACTTACTCTTTTGCCCCTCACCACACCATTGGTGGTCTTGGCGATTGATGGTACTGTTCTCCCAGGGGGACCTATCCGCTTCCAGACCCTCCCTGTTAAGATGTCGGTAGGGACACTCCACCAGGACTGGATATCCTTCCTTATCTTACCCAAGGCCTCAACGCCTATAATTTTGGGTCTCCCATGGTTACAGCTCCATTCTCCTCATGTGGACTGGACTACTGGACAGATCCTGGCTTGGGGTCCCTCCTGTTCCTCGTCCTGCCTACCCAAGGTTGCCCCCTGTGAATCTGAGCCGGTCATTCATTCCAGGTTGCATAACCATTTACATTTCTCTGTCCCTAACCACCCTTGGACGCACAGCCAGGCTAGCTTGTCTACAAGTCCTGCAGTCGCTACGTCTTGCGATGCGATTCAGGTAGTCGCTACACCTGACTCAGCTATTCACTCTGCCTCTGTACTAGTTATGCCTGCCAGTCCAGCCCATGCCCAGTGAGCCTCCTACTTTTTCTTGTTCGGGACATTCTGCTTGTCCTTCAGCTATTCAGTTTGACTCCGGCGACATGTCACCTTCTAACCAACCTGACTTCAGGGTTCCACTGACATCTGCCCAGTCTGATGGTCCTGTGCAAGATGACCAGTTCCCCTTTAAGGGTCTAGGGGACCCTCCTCAGATTCCTGTTGATCCTCTCATGCCCTTGCTTATTCCTAGAGAGCCTTTGGTCCTCAATAGATCTTCTTGTCATCTCCCTACCTCGTTTTCAGTCTCTGAGGATAATCTTAAGTACGAGGTTAGACAAGTTCTGGATTCTCGGCTCTGCAGAGGCATTCTTCAGTACCTTGTGCATTGGAGAGGTTTTGGTCCTGAGGAGGCGTCTTGGATCGCTGCATCTGATGTCGCTGCACCTCATCTGTTGAGAAGGTTTCATCAGAGATTTCCCTTTAAGCCTGGGCCCAGGCGGGGGAGGGCCCATAAGAGGGAGGGTACTGTCATGGATATGCAGTAGTGTTTGTCTGTCAGCTTACCTTCCTTCCCATGTGTTCATCTTAGAGGCCTGAACCCTTTCACCTGGCTTCCTTTATAATCTTCTCCCAGCCAGACTCCACCCCAGGCCCTATCACAGAACACTATATTAACCTGTGCACTGCAAGCCTGCTTTGCTGATCAACGTGTTTGTTAGGCATTGTGTGTTTGGGTTCCTGCCTGCCGTGTGCTACGTCTGTCTCTCTGTTACGTTATTGGCTTGTCCCCGACTATCCCTGTCTGCTCGTGACCCTTGACCTTCGGCTCGTTCTTTCGTTATCCTTGTCTGCTTGTGGCCCCTGACCTTCAGCTTGTTATTCGGTTCTCTCATATCTTGTGCTGCTGCTTCCCCTCTTTTCCCCTTATCCTACGGGGCGTGAGCTAGGAAACTCCAGGGGCCGCGACCTGGTCCCAGCCTGCAGCATAACATCCTCACCACTAGAGGCCCTGGAGAAGACCTGCTGGGTCTTAGACTCCGCGCCCTGGGGAATCTTGGCTCTAGCTTCCGTTAGGATCCCGGTTGTGCTCCTCTGGTCCCGCTTTCCACAACCACCCAGTTTCCTATCCGCAGAAGCCAGCCATAGGGTTCACTACCTCGCGGTGCACTCCTGTCCCCCTACGGTGTGCATCTGTCACCTGGCCACAGGTGACCTTGACATTGTGACCGCCCATTGGTGGCTGCAGCCGGACCTGACCAACTCTGCAACGGTGTTGGAGGCAGCCATAGTGGGGTCTTTGGAGGCGCTGAAGGGGCTGCCATTTAGGGGGCCTAAAACGCCCCACAATCTCACCCCTTCGATGCGTACCACTGTACAGGCATGGAAGGCGGGTGAGGCGCTGAGGGCACCCCAGCCGAACTCTTGGTCTCCTCACACCCCCCTGTGGCTGAATCCTAACCTATCGCATTTCAACACTATCCCAGATCCACAGGCCTGGGCCAAATACAAAATACTGACCCTTAAACATATTATCACCAACAGAGACCTCACCCCCTTCCACATTTTATGCGCCAAATTTAATGTGCCTGTGCGGGCTCACTTTAGATATCTTCAAATTGCTCATGCTTACAGGTGTCAATTTTTAGGCCAACCAGTTGAATTGATCTACTCTGAGCTAGAATCCACCCTCCGGGTAAGGGATCTGGAGAAACCCACGTCCCAGCTCTATGGATCCTTGCTGGTTGCTGCTGTCCCCGAGCTGTCTTCCCTCCGCAGGAAATGGGTGGAGGACTGGATGAGGATGATTGGAGGGAGGTTTGGGACTTTCCCTTCTCCCCTCTGGTCTCAGCGAGAGACAAATTGGTCCAATATAAAATTGTACATAGAGCTCACTACACACCTCACAGGTTGCACCAGATGTCGCCGGAGCATTCTCCGGCGTGCTGGCGCTGCTCCTATCAACCGGGGGGTTTTTTCCACATTTTTTGGGTTTTCCCGGCAATCGTACATTATTGGAAGGAGGTGCTCCAGGTGATCACTGTGGTCACTAAAACTTGTGTCCCTTATGATCCTATATACTGTCTGCTGGGGCTAGTTGAGCAATTGCCATTGATCAGAGTCAGGAAAATACTCATATCCCTATTACTGTATTATGCCCGCAAAGCCATTACGATGACCTGGAAACAATCGTCTCCCCCCTCTGTCAGATTCTGGAAGGGACTAGTGAATGCCAGTTTACCCCTATATAAAGCCACCTACTCGATCAGGGGATGCCCGCAAAAATTTGAGAAGGTATGGAGTTGTTGGCTAGATGATAGAAGCACCACGACTGCTGCAGTGACCAATGCTTAGACTGACAATGTATTCTTAGTTTATTACTCTATCGACCCAATTTCTTTTCATGCTGCTCTCTCCTGTTGATATCAATTTGAGCACGGATTATCTTGAACTGACCCTCTCCCCACGTTTGGGGTTATAGTATAAGTTAATTTGAGCTGTTTGTGTTATATGTTGTGCCCTGTAGCGGTGTGCTGCCGCAACAGAGAAACTGCCCCTGTGTGGGCAAATGTTGAGCCCCTAAGTGGGCAAATCTTATGTGTACATATAAACTTCAATAAAAAAGATTTTACAAAAAAATAAAAAATTCATGTGTAGAATGAGTTGTTAGTAATGAAGAGAGAGAAAAAAAAATCATAGGGTGGAATGTGTTGTGTTTGTTAAAAATATGATTTTTATTATATTATTCAGACATAGGATACATGGGACAATTTTACAATAGTGAGTTGGTCAGATTACTGTTAGTTTTTTGGTTTGAATAGATTTCTCAAACAAATGCTGTTTTCATACAATGGGGTTTAGATACCATTGTTGTATTATAGCTACAGTAAGACATTACTTGTTTGAGATTTCTTTCAGCTCTCAAACTGAAAAAATTACTTTTAGATTACTGACAGATTTGGTTTAAGTAGACAATAGGTAAATAGCATTGTTGTATTCAACAGCTACAGTAAACAGGTATGTTTTCTGTTGTTTGGTAACTTTGCCTGACACATAAAAGCAGGCATAAGCTAGGACACAGGCACACACATCATGTTGCTGTAAGATCAGAACAAGCCACTCATCATAAGAAGAACAGAACCTGGTCTCCAAGAAGAATCATTGCCAACGGAGATCACGAGTAACAGAAGATAAGTAACTTAAATGTATTTGTAGTTATAGACCATAGGCTGTTCATTTGCTAGGCATTTTTGCTTGTTATAGAGATCTGTCAGTCTTGTATTGTAGTCCTAATATTGTAATAGTTTTGTATGTACAGCATCTTTGTATAGTAAAAGCACATTTACACACTGCAGAAGTTTCAGCTTCCTTGTTATACCACAGGGTAACCTTGCTAGATAGACGCAAGCAAAACATACTCCTGATACAGCACGCCTCCCAGACCATCATGACTGGCATCCACGTGCAATTCATATGGCTTCTTTGTGTCTGTATAGGCCAAGACGGGGGCAGTGGTCAGACTCTTCAACATTGTGAAGGCCTCTTCACACTTTTCAGTCCACTGGCCTTCCACTGATTCTCCTGGCTTCCTGGGGCCAGTGTCATCCTCCTCTCCTTCTGTCTTCAACAACTCCCCAGGAAGGATCTGAGCTCCGTCACTGTAGTTGGACGGGGCCAGAGGTAACTGCCTCCAGTTTGTCAGGGTCTGTAGATACCCCTTCTTCAGACACTATGTGTCCCAGGTAGTGGACTGAGGATTGGTAGAACTGACACTTCTCCCTGGAAAGTTAAAGTCCCTCATCACTAAGTCTCTTCAGGACTTTCTCCAGCCTTTCCTCGTGTTCCTCCAGAGTCTTCCCAAAGACAATGATGTCATCTAGGTACACTAGGACTTCGATGAGGTTCATGTCCCCACCGTCTTCTCCATCAGGCGCTGGAAAGTGGCAGGAGCCCCCGACAACCCTTGAGGCATCCGGTTAAATTCATAGAATCCCACTGGGGTGATGAATGCCATCTTCTCTCTATCTTCTGGATGCATTGGGATCTGGTAATACCCACTCTTCAGGTCCATTACACTGAACTACTTGGCTCCAGACAGACTCTGCAGAGCATCCTTGTAACGGCACCCCAAATACAAAAGGGGGTAACGCCGTTTAGATATCTTCCCTCTCCTGGACACACATTCGCTGCCGATCCTCCACAGTCAGACGACCCCTTCCCATAGGAATTAATCCTTCTGAAGAACGATACGCACTCTGTATCTTCCTAGATCGAATGCCTTTATTGAGAAACATTGTAACTTTTATATACATCCAATACTGCATTAGTTTAACATGAACAATGGCCCAGCTCCACCCACACATCACAAGACTCAACACATCATCCTGACGTCTGTTAGGCTTCAAAAGATCACACACAATAGAATATAACGATCCCCAATACACATCTTATCACAAAGTGTTGCCATCCAGTCTGTCTGCCGGATACCATACACACAGGCATGGTTTTAATTATTTCTATTCACACCAGACCTTCCCAAGTCATAATGAACAATAGAATGCAAATCACCTTAATTCCTCCCAGCAATGATTACACAAAGACAAGGGGCTGGGGGTGATGACATTAGCATCTAACAGTATGTGTCCCAACATCATGAAGGCGTCACTTTTCAATTACCCTGTTGAGGTCATAATCAAACAGTAAATAGTTCTTTGCAGATATCCTGAGGAATATGGTGGATCAATATTACAGACCCAATCTAGATAAAATGTATGTACAGCATTGAATATGGCTATCATAGACCATATTGGGGTTTTTCCATTCACCCTGTGTCCAAAGTGACCCCCTTGTCACAATCCTCTATCCTGGGGGTGGTGTATTGGTCAGGTATGGTCCTCCTATTGAGAGTCCTGTAGTCTATACAGAGTCTCAGTGACCCGTTCTTCTTCCTGACTACTACGATAGGGGAGGCATACGGGCTTCTGGACTCTCGGATAACTCCAGTTCTCTTAAGCTCTGCCAGTTGCTCACGTAAGTCCTCCAGGTCGGCCAGTGAGACCCGCCGGACCCTTTCCCGGAAAGGTTTTTCTTCTTGCAGACGGATCTTGTGAGTGGCACTCCTCGCACACCCTACATCAAATTCATCTCTGGAGATGATCTTCCTCCACCTGGTCAGCTGGGCCTGGCTCTCTCCTTCCACACCGGTGGTAGGGTCGTGTTCTCCAGGCAGAGCTTCTCCACCATGGGAGCCCCTCCTTCAGTCTTCAATAGGTCAGACAGAGCCACTGAGGTAGCAGGGTTTACTTGGCCTAACAGCATCACTGGTCACTGGTATCCGGCCATTGGCCTTCTTCAGAGCCCTCAGCGGGACTACCTCAGGGATGACTTCCAATCCTGGGTGGGTATCTAGGGGTCCGGTTCCAGAACCACGAAGGGGCCAGGCTGCTCCCATGTGAGCTTCACAGTGGCCTTCAGACAGGTAATTTCACCAGGCTTTAACACTCTCTCCTCCTTCTCCAATCTCCAGACTTTCCCTACCCCCTCTTCTGGGGCCTTCTGTTCCAGGACCAATCGTTGGTAGGCTAACTGTAACATTGGGTGGATCCTGGCTGTCGAAGCACCCTGCTCCTGTGCTAGGGGAGCCAGTAATCTCCTGACCAGGTCAGTATTGGTCCCTATTATCAGGGAACTCTTGTTGGCCCCTGGTGGGCGAGGACAAACTACTGCCAGGGTGTCTAAGGCCTCTGTCTTTCCTGCTATCGAGGGGTCGAAGGCCAGACGGATTGAGACATCCTAGGGGAAGCTTTGGGTGCCAATCCCCCATATTTCCAGATCTTCCAGTTTCTGTAAGGGCAAGTGATAAAAGTCACGGTACAGGAGAGTGACTTGGGTCCCTGTGTCCAGGATGGCCCTCGTGTAAACTCCCTCCACTTGAATGGGAACCACAGGGGAGGGTCCCACCAATTTGGCTGGAAACCTCCTCGGGGAGGCCTCTTTCTTTGGACTTGTGGGTTTTCCCTTAGGTGTTTTCTTCTTCCTCCACCTTTTTCTGGATCTTAATCCCTGGTGGGCCTGGTATGCATTAGTTTATATAGTGAAGCAGCGCTAAATGTCAATAGAAAGTGCTAATATTAAAAGTGCTATTAATAAAGTCTAACTTCTCATAAATTAAATAGACAAAATCAACAATAATAGAATAAAATTAAAACGTCCAAACAGTGACTATGTAAATAAAGTGCTAAATAGCCAAAATGGCAGTCCAAATAGCAGCAGCTAATTGCAGGGAGAGAAGCAAGGATGGGTGTGGGAATACACCTTGTCTCATCAGAAACACACTGGATCAGATGAACAAATGATGCATAAACAATCCTCCCCCATAGACACCAGCCTCTCACCTCTCTGGTGGACCCCACGGGGTCAGTAATAACCACAAAGATCTCCACTGCTCACAATGAGAACTTCCAGTCTTTTTGCGTGACCCGAAACCACTGTAGGGATCTCCACAGCTTACCAGTGTTCTTCCTTAAAAAGAATCTTCCTGATGGACCCCACAAGGTCAATAATGGCCACAAAGATCTCCACTGCTCACAATGAGAACTTCCAGTCCTTTTGAGTGACCTGGAACCACTGTAAGAATCTCCGCAGCTTACCAATGTTCTTCCTTAAAACGAATCTTACTCCATAATATTCAGAAAAAAACAAAAAGGGACTCCATAGTGAAGCATGTAAAGGAAAGCCCCAAGAAAAGGCGTTTATTCAAATAAAAACAGCTAAAAAACACGTTAAAAACCAAGGGGTAAAAAACGCCAAACAAAATGTTCATAAAATACTAACTTCCGGTTTACGGCCGCAAACCGGAAGTGGACGTCACTTAGGCTCCTCCTCCCGACGCGTTGCGTCACTACACACGTGACTTCATCAAGGGCATAGGGGCCAAGTGACTAATAGGAGCTTATATACACTTCTGATCATCATATGCAAATTAATACCAAGCAATGGATTCTGGGAGATCAGTCAGGTCATTCTTGGTCTCCATGACCTAGACAACTACTGCCCAGAACAAGGTATAAATACAAACTAGATAAACTAGTAAAAAGATAAAAAGATATACATTAAAGTTGCTAACGTCAAAACATTAAAACTAAATATTGCACAAACATTAAAATAAAAAATGAAATAAAAATATATATATAAAAAATAAAGTAAAAAAAAATTGACGTAACTACTAAAATACACATCTAATAATTGGAAATAAAACAATTAAGATCAAACTCAATATTTAAACCTAGAGGGGTAAGCGACTGTAACTCAAAAATCCAACGAGACTCAGCTTGACTGAGAGTGATGACCTTGTTACTTCCTCTCCAATGGGGTCTATACTTTTCAATACCCCAAAAGGAAAGGGAACTGGGATCTTTCCCATGAACTTCAGCAAAGTGCCTAGATACACTATGCTTGGGAAAGCCAGATTTAATATTTTGAACATGTTCCCTCAACCGTTTCCAGAGGGGCCTTTTCGTTCTGCCCACATACTGGAGTTTGCATGAGCACTCCAGTACGTAGACAGCCCCTTCAGTCCTACAGGAAATAAACTCTTTGATAACATAATTTTTTCCTGTGGAGGTGGCTACAAAATCATCTTTTTTGGACTTCTTAAACTTAGTATGCCTACACGCATAACAATACTTGCACGGGTAGAAGCCCTTTCCTTCAAAAAAGGAAAAAGGCTTCTTAGTTGGAGGATCCAAAACATTCTTGGCTAGTATATTGCGAAGGGTAGGAGCCCTTCTATAAATGAATTTAGGAAATGGAGGTAATACTTGAGACAAGTGGCGGTCTGCTTTTAAGACATTCCAATGTTTCCGGATGATGGATTCTAATTTTTTGAACTGCATATTGTAATCGAGGATCAATGGAACCTCTACATAGTTGACCTTTTCTTTTTCTCTGTCTCTAAGGAGATTAATTCGTTCCAAGCTACCTACTTCGTCGATCTTCTTTTGGAGGAACCCCTGATCATATCCTTTATCACGAAAACGTTCCCCAATGAATTCAGCTTGCTGTCTAAACTCAGACTCAATAGTGCAATTCCTTCTCAACCTCACTAGCTGTCCCTTAGGAATATTCATTAGCCAAGGTGCATGATGACAGCTATCAGTGGGGAGGTAACTATTCCTGTCAACTGTTTTGAAGAAGGTTCTGGTTTTAATGGTTGTGTCTTCTTTCCAAATTTCCAAGTCCTAAAAATTAATTTTTACTTCATCTATATTCCAGCTCAGCCTGATATTTTTATCATTTTCTTCAAGTTCCTGGCTGAACTCTATCAGGCTCTCTTTTTCTCCTTTCCAGATAAGGAATATATCGTCGATAAACCGCTTATACATAATCAATTGGGAGGGACTATTCTTATAAATCGCATCATCTTCCCATAATGCCATATGAAGGTTGGCGACACTGGGGGCAAATTTGGCCCCCATGGCCACCCCTTTAGTTTGTTTATAGTAATGGGAGTCATACCAGAAATAATTATGATTAAGACAATAATCTAAGCATTCCAAAAGAAATTTTCTCTGTTTACACTTCAAACTACTGGACTTCCTCAAAGCCCATCTAGTAGCTGCTAAAGCGTCTTCATGACTAATGTTGGTGTATAGCGAAGCTACATCCGCCGTAGCGAAAAAAATCTGTTCATCATCCAGGGTAGTGGCTTCAAGTAGTTGGATAAGGTGCTTAGTGTCTTTTAAATATGCTTGAGTTTCTTTTACTACTGGTTGTAGGAAAAAGTCCAAATATTCTCCCAATCTTGCTCCCACTGAATTAATCCCATTTAGAATAGGTCTACCGGGAGGATTTTCCTTATTTTTATGCACTTTTGGCAGAATATATATCACTGGTATCCGGCATGTGTTTGGAACCAGGTGTTTGGAACCAGGTATAGTGCTTCTTTTTCTTTCAAAAGTTTTTTCTCTTTTCCTTTTTCTACCAATTTCTCCAAATCCTTTTTATATTGTAAAGTAGGATTACTGAGTAATTTCAGGTACGTCTCTCCATCCTCAAGCTGTCTCTCCATTTCCTGTTTGTATAAATCCTTAGATAAAATAACTATAGCCCCACCTTTATCTGCCGGTCTTAATACGATATTTTTTCTTTCTTCCAATTGCTTTATTCCCTTTCTTATTTCAATCGGATCCCATGCTTTCTTGACTTGTAGTTTATGGAGATCTTGTATCACCATTCTTTTAAAGACATCTATGTGATCTTCATTTCCAGGGGGTGGATTGAAAAGCGATTTATTTTTCAAAGTGCTGTGTGCATATCGGTCAGGTTTAATCACATTCCTTGATAACTCTCCAGGTTTTGATAGCATATATTTTTTTATGTTTAATTTCCTGGTGAATTTCTGCACATCAACATACGCACTAAATTTATTGAGATTCTTCTTTGGCGCAAATTTCAATCCTTTATCCAAGGTTCTTAGTTCTTCCTGAGTTAACGTAATGCCGCTAATGTTAATAATGCCCTCTCCTATAGGTCTTTCTTTCCTCTTTTTTCTCAACTGTTTCTTCAAACCTCCTCTACATCCTCTCATTCTTTTCTGTCTTATTTCCTCCTTGTTTCTGGTCTCGGGGATATTCTTGGTGATCTCCTTCCTCCGTTTCCTCCATCTGGATTTCTTGGGGGTCTTGGGTAGCGCTCTTCTAAAAAACGCTGGGAGTTATATTCATAGGTCTCATGGTGTCTCCCCTCTTGGGATGGATAAGGGTATGGTGCTCCAAAGGAGTCACCATCCCTTCTCAGAACATCATACCTATTCGAAGTTGGTATTGGGCTCCTCCTTCTATCATATTGATATACTCCACCTCTATTTTGTGGATATTGATCCTGCCAATAGGGGGCTTGATTTCTTGTATCACAATATTGCCCACGATCTGGAGTTCTCTTTTCATGATACTGTCCATATTGGACTTGGGATTGTTGATAGTGAGGGCCCTTATATGGTGGTTTTCTCCCATTGTTCTTCCAATGCGTTTTTTTCCCTTGATTATTTTGTCCATGTCCATTAGGGGTTCTGTACACGGGTGGTCGATTATTTCCTGAATTTCGGGGAGTTTTTGGTTGTTCAACCCATTGGTTGGGACTCATTGGATGTTCTATGGTGGTATTAATAGGTACACATCTTTCTTCCTTCTCTGGGGTAGATAAGTTGGATGCAGTTGTGACTGCATTGATTTGCCATTTATAGGCTGTTTCATCTTGATAGTCCTTGATATCTCTAAGGAATTTCCTCTTTTTCCTGGCTGCGGTATCTTTATCTTTCTTTACCATATCTTTGTTAAGTTGGGCGGATAGTGTCGCAAATTCTGGCAAATCTTTGACCGGGTCAAGCTTTTCTTTTAAATCCGTAATTTGCACATCTATTGCTTTGATTTTACGCTGTTTCCTTTTAATGAGGAAATGTAGCAGATCCAAACCTCTTGCATTGAAGAAGCTGAACCATTCTTCTATTGAATCATCATCCAATAGTCCATCATTTATAGGTACATCCCAACGGAGTCTTCTTGGGACTATTTTGTCTTTGATATATTTCTCATGTGAGACAATATCCCACCAAGAATTCATTTTTTTCTCCATGAGATGCCCCATCTTTCTAAAAATCCCTTCTATGTCTCCATTAAGTTTATTCTCTTGTTTGGAGAACACCTCATCTAAATTGATGGCTCTACTCTCTAAATAATCAAAAACCTGCATGGCAGCTGCACAAGTGTAAAATGGTGATGTGACAAATATAGAAAAAAAGGTGCTTGTGCGCTTACCACTCAGTAAAAATAGAAACACTAAAGTGCAAATATTGCTGAACAAATTAAATATTAAGAGACAACTAGCAGCTAACTTCTATAATGTGACCAACATACAATAAAATAGTTTATATAGTGAAGCAGCGCTAAATGTCAATAGAAAGTGCTAATATTAAAAGTGCTATTAATAAAGTCTAACTTCTCATAAATTAAATAAATGGGGTGACAAAATCAACAATAATAGAATAAAATTAAAACGTCCAAACAGTGACTATGTAAATAAAGTGCTAAATAGCCAAAATGGCAGTCCAAATAGCAGCAGCTAATTGCAGGGAGAGAAGCAAGGATGGGTGTGGGAATACACCTTGTCTCATCAGAAACACACTGGATCAGATGAACAAATGATGCATAAATAATCCTCCCCCATAGACACCAGCCTCTCACCTCTCTGGTGGACCCCACGGGGTCAGTAATAACCACAAAGATCTCCACTGCTCACAATGAGAACTTCCAGTCCTTTTGCGTGACCCGAAACCACTGTAGGGATCTCCACAGCTTACCAGTGTTCTTCCTTAAAAAGAATCTTCCTGATGGACCCCACGAGGTCAATAATGGCCACAAAGATCTCCACTGCTCACAATGAGAACTTCCAGTCCTTTTGAGTGACCCGGAACCACTGTAAGAATCTCCGCAGCTTACCAATGTTCTTCCTTAAAACGAATCTTACTCCATAATATTCAGAAAAAAACAAAAAGGGACTCCATAGTGAAGCATGTAAAGGAAAGCCCCAAGAAAAGGCGTTTATTCAAATAAAAACAGCTAAAAAACACGTTAAAAACCAAGGGGTAAAAAACGCCAAACAAAATGTTCATAAAATACTAACTTCCGGTTTACGGCCGCAAACCGGAAGTGGACGTCACTTAGGCTCCTCCTCCCGACGCGTTGCGTCACTACACACGTGACTTCATCAAGGGCATAGGGGCCAAGTGACTAATAGGAGCTTATATACACTTCTGATCATCATATGCAAGGGTGTCAAAGGCCTCTGTCTTTCCTGCTATCGAGGGGTCGAAGGCCAGACGGATTGAGACATCAAAGGGGAAGCTTTGGGTGCCAATCCCCCATATTTCCAGATCTTCCAGTTTCTGTAAGGGCAAGTGACTCAGATGCTTTTGATAAAAGTCACGGTACAGGAGAGTGACTTGGGTCCCTGTGTCCAGGATGGCCCTTGTGTAAACTCCCTCCACTTGAATGGGAACCACAGGGGAGGGTCCCACCAATTTGGCTGGAAACCTCCTCGGGGAGGCCTCTTTCTTTGGACTTGTGGGTTTTCCCTTAGGTGTTTTCTTCTTCCTCCACCTTTTTCTGGATCTTAATCCCTGGTGGGCCTGGTATGCATTGATCCCTTGCAGGTCTTGAAATTTTAACTCTTGGCGGGTGATATTTAGTATTTTGGGAGGGGCATTGTTTTCCTTCTCCCTTGACTCTTCTTGCTTGAGGATTTTAGTGGAGCTTGCTGAAAATTATGGGCTCCCGGCTGACTCCTTCACCGGGGCACTCTGGAGTTTTCCACCGGCTGGTGATAGGTGCCTTAGGTCTTCCTCGGGCTGGGGCACACTCGCCCAAAGTGACCAACTCCCACACAGTTGAAACAGACAGCCTCTCCCCTGTCTCGCGGAGAGACTGGCGTTGAGGCACTCTGGTGCGGTTCCTTCCTGACTTTCTCTTTTTGTTGGACTCCCGAGTTCTTAGCCATTAGAGAGGTCAAAAGATCCAGCACTTGAGTCATCTGAGACTTTAAGATCTCCACCTCCGAGTCCCGTTCAGAGGCTATGGCTGATCTGACTCCCACTGAGGGGGGAGGGGTGGTTTTCTCAGCCGCCTGTTGGTCCTTCAACAGAGCTTCTTCATACCTTATGATTCGCACAAGATCTGGATAACTCAGGGACATGACTCCTTCAGAGGTCTTCAGGTGGAGCCAAACTGGATCCAAACGCAATGCTCCCCTCAGGATCTGCTTCATCCTGGTTGCGTCTATAACTTATGGCAGCATCCCTTTTTTTAGGACAATTTGGCAGAGCATCTTGTTTAACCTCCGGACGTATTCAGACAATCTTTCTCCCGGCTGTTGAAGGGTATGCTCAAATTGGTATACTAGTTCAGCCACCTTTTCCAACTGGCCAAATTCTTCCTGTAACATAGCCAGATAATCATAAGCAGTACAAGCAGAATTGCTGAACCTAAGATTCTTTACAGCTTCAGCAGCAGCACCTTTTAAACTCTCACTTATGCGCTGCTTCTTCTGGCCCTGTGGTACTTCCCATCCCTCCAGAGCCTGCATTGCTTGCTCAATCCAGGTGTCAAAGTCCTCTTCCCCAAGGGGGACAGGTTGTTTCCCGGAGAAAATCCTGAGCTTCCGGTACCCGGCTTCTACGTGTACCGTATTACTTTTCTGACACTTCGTGACAAAGTCTCCCAGAGCATTCAACAGTTCAGGCCCTATAGCGGCCAGGGGTGTCCCTGAGGCTATCATCTCCTTTGGCTTCTCTGCTTTAGGGGACAATGTTGGAGATGATGGCGGAGGTGATGGCAGGGGAGATTGCAGAGGTTTTCCCTTCACAGCCTCTGTATGCGCCAATTGGTATGTCTGGCTATCTATGGCCTGTATGTTCTGACCTCTAAAGTCCTCTGGCATTCCATTTCTCCATTCCACCAATGCGTATGTAAACAAGGTCTCTGGATCTGGCCTTAAGTCCATCACCCATGCCTTTTGGCTCGGAGACAGTGACAACATGAGCCGCTTTACCTCCTCTTCCGGCCAGTTTTCTCCGGGAGCTCAATAACTACCGCCATGGTTGGGTTGGCACCGTCTGCTGCGCACCACTGTGTCACTACTAGCGGGTCCATGCCGGAGCCTCTGGCAGGCTCTGATTGCAGCATGCAGTATACAGGAATCCCGGACTCGAGCCCACACGTGTAGCGATACCCCCAGCTAAGAGAGCCCCTGAAATGATTTGTTTGGGCCCTGTAATGCGCTGCTGTCAACACCCAGCAATCGGCTCTAAACTCTCCTGGCACAGTCTGTAGGAGATGGTAGGATTGCGTAACCTGTAACTCTTGGAGACACAATCCTGCAATAAACACAGCAATATGGTATAGCTATCAATAACCGTCTTTTCTGAACAGTAAATGACACAAACACAGGTGTACTTAACCCTGGCACTTTTACTGAGAATATTGGTTAAGCATAGAAAAAAGTATACATGAATACATGTAGAGCCCTGCAATGAAAAGGGGTACTTTTGCAAACAGACAGATATAACAAAAGAAACTAATAGTCCCCGCTGCAGCTATTCTACCTCGTGGGTAAAAATGGCGCCCAGAAATATCTACACTACTGAGTCAGGCCTGACTGTACTTCGTAGAAGTTCTGCAGAGAGAAATCTTCGCTAGCAAACGGTGCTGCACTTTTTGAAGAAACAAGTTATAATCCACAAAGAGAAAATGGGTCTTGAACTTGGTGAACACAGGATAAGTCTTAGAGACTAGATACTCAAAGCACTGTCCCTCCGGTGTGTGACTACAAGCACTAAAGTTAGTTCCGAACAACAGTTATCTGGCCAAGAAGATCCTGTGTTTGTCTCTGAGCAGGTGCTCTCTCACCCAAACGGACCAGTCCGTGTCCGTATCTTCCGTTGCTGTGTCTCGGTACACAGATTCCACGACACCCGGGTCTTTGGTCCTCCTGGCAGCAGTACAGCAGCAGTCGGATGACGTCCCACAAGCTCCTTGGTGGAAACGGAAGGCTCTTTGGAGAAAAGCCCCGGCTTCAGGCCTGGTAACACAGCAGACTCGAACAAGAGTTCCACTTGCTGGGCGGGCGGTGTCCAAAAAGTCCCAACTCAGTCCCGCCCCCCAGTTAAATAGCCCACCCCAGCAGTCTTTGCGTGGGGGAATGCACCTTCGGTGTCTCGTGGCATTCTGGGTAAGGTAGTCTCTGAGGCCTGTGGGGGATTAGCTCGTGGGGATCACCTTTTCTCAGAATGAAGGTCAGCGTACAGGCAGTTTCTTTAAAACCTGGCGTATTGCCAGCTTTATTTACAAGTGGTTTGCAATGGTCATACAAAATAAACAAAACAGAAAATCAAATCCTTGCCGTCCGGCGCTAAACTAAACAGTAAACACTCTCTATACGGTGAGGGGCTGGTCCCCGTCACCCACAAAATACAAGGTCAAGCAAACCTTTCTTTTCAATCCAACAAACAGAGCTCCTCTGACTCAGGTTCCCCTCTGAGTCTCAGGCCAGAGCTCTGCTGTGTTCTCTTCCTGGACTTTTAACTTCCACCTGAGTGTGGACTCAGATGGACCAGAAAATCAGGACCTGCCACAGAGGCTGGAAAAATCGGACCGGATTCCCGTTCAGTCCCTTACAATGGACTGAATGTGAGGTGAAATGTAGCGATTGTCATGTATCTCACCTCGCATACCGTCACATATCCTCCCCCTCTGCTCAAGCCCCTGCGGCTGAGCACTTGACCCAGTCATACAGTGCACGCGGGAGAGGGCATCGGCATTATCCTGGAGTTTGCCCGGCCTGTGCTCAACCGTGAATTTAAAGGGCTGTAAAGCCAGGAACCACCTTGACACACGGGCATATTTCTCCCTGTTGTCACACATCCACTTCAGGGGAGCATGGTCAGTGACCAGCCTAAATGACCTCCCGAGTAGATAATACCTCAGGGAGTCTAAGGCCCATTTAATGGCAAGACATTCCTTTTCAACAATGGCATAGTTCCTTTCGTGTTTGTTCAGCTTCCGGCTCAGGTATAAAACCGGGTGCTCCTCACCATTCCTGTCCTGTGACAGTACGGCCCCTAGACCCACCTCAGAGGCGTCTGTCTGTATGACAAACTCCTTTGTGAAGTCCGGGGTCACCAGAACCGGTAGTGCACAAAGGGCCTGTTTTAATTTCTGAAACGCCTTCTCGGCCTCAGGGTTCCATTTGACCATGACAGACCCTCTGCCTTCGTCAGGTCAGTCAGAGGGACGGCAATGGTGGCAAAGTCAGGTATAAACCGTCGGTAATACCCCGTAATGCCTAGGAAGGCCCGAACTTGTTTCTTGTTTTCGGGTTGGGGCCATTTTTGAATTGCCTCAATTTTATTGGTCTGAGGCTTGACAAGTCCCCGGCCAATAACATAGCCAAGGTACTTGGCCTCCTCCAGGCCTATGGCACACTTCTTTGGGTTAGCCGTGAGGCCTGCTTCCCTAAGGGAATATACCACCGCCTGTACCCGGGGCAGGTGCGATTCCCAATCTGGGCTGTGGATGACCACATCGTCCAAATAAGCAGCCGCATACGGGCGATGTGGTCTCAAACTTTTGTCCATCATTCGTTGGAATGATGCAGGAGCCCCATGCAGACCAAAAGGCATCCGCTTGTACTAAAATGAGCCCTCAGGAGTGGAAAAGGCAGTCTTCTCCTTGGCCGATTCAGTTAGCGGTATTTGCCAATAGCCTTTTGTTAGGTCTAGGGTCGTTATCTAGCGAACCTGTCCCAACCTGTCCACAAGTTCATCGACCCGGGGCATCGGGTATGCATCGAACTTGGACACACTGTTGAGTTTCCGAAAGTCATTACAAAACCTAATAGTGCCATCAGGTTTTGGGACCAGTACTATGGGGCTCGACCACTCACTGTGGGACTCTTCTATCACATCCAACTCCAACATGTTTTTAATTTCTTTTGCGACTGCCTCACGCCTGGCCTCTGGGATTCTATATGGCTTCACATTTACCCGAACCCCTGGTTCCGTCAATATGTCATGTTGGATCATGTTGGTCAGTCCCGGTAAGGGGGAGAAAAAGTCTCTATTTTTATGCACAAACACCCTAACGTCACTTTGTTGTGCCACGGACAGGGTATCCATGATGGGAACGTCAGGTGTCACGGGTACCCGGACGGTTGGAGGCGGGGACATGGCCAGTAAAGTCTCTCGGTCCTTCCAGGGTTTTTTCAACACCGAGATGCCCCCCCATTACATGACCATGGGCCAGGTCTAGCACCACCCTGCGGAAAGGTTTGGGAACTAGTAGCTGTTCTACCTCGTCTTCTCCATGTTTTTTCACTCGATACAATAAATTGTTTTTAATTGCCATGTAGGAGAAAAACACCACCCAATTAGGATCCACCGGTTCCCCATCTAACATCTTAACGTTTTCCCTGGCTCTCATGAGGGTGGCCTCTCGTAGTTGCTCGGTACAGAAATCCTCTCTCCTGACCTCTAAATCAGGTACCACATTTTGGCTACTCTCAATGTCAGAGTCAGAGGGGTTCTCCTGTTCGTTACCCTCAGGCTGGGAGCTAGCTTCCAGGTCCTCCGGCTCCCCAGCCATGACAGGGAAAGGAAGAGGGTCTCCGGCTTCCTCAATCCCACCAACCGCATCCCCTTCTCTATGGCAAAAAGGGTCTGGCGAGAGTTCCCGTGCTTCCCCAGCAGGGGGAGCTCTATCTACCAGCCTCCCTTGGCCCTCCCCATAAATTCCAGAAATGGGGAAAATCTCTTACCACTAAAGCTTCGTGAAGCAGTGAAGGTACCACCCCCACTGAATGCGTTACACTGCCCCCGGGGGTATCAACCTCAACCACCACTGTCTGGTAGTCTCGAGTGTCTCCATGGATGCAAATTACCCCAATAGTACTGGGGTGTAGTTTTGTGGGGTTCACACACTCACATGTAGAAAACAGTGCAGCGCTAAAATTAAACTAAAAGTGGTGTCACAAAACAGTCCAAAAACAATATGTAGCAAGTAGAGGCCAGAGGATGTTGAAAAAACTATGGAAATATGAACTTCTTAGACAGAAACTGGGGTGCTGTAGTCAATCACTATACATCCCAACATAAACGTCTCTTCCCCCTGAAGCACGAACCGCTCACCTGAATGAATGGACCTCTGAATGAACAGAAGGTCAATCAAGCTGTCCCTTCTCAAGGGTAATGATAAGGTGATGTCTTCAAGTGAAGTCCTTCTTTGTACTCCTCAATCAGTAAATGGTCTCCAAAAACTTGCTCATAAAGGATGGATCATGTAAAATTAAAGGAAACACATAGTGCTCTCCATATATAAAAAGCGACACATTTATTCCAATAAGTAAAATACTCACAAACACGGCACTATGACCTAGTGTACGGTATGAAGTACATATGAATAAAAAACCAGGTGGGTGGCTGTTCTGACATCACTATAAGCCCTCCGCACGCATATTGTCCGTAGTGCAGGACTTCCTCAGCGGATATAGCAAGCGCTAGTGTGTCAGTGCTAAATTTATAGCATCAAGTACTGGTTTAATCAATTAGCATGTCCCACCCACTTCGATCAAGAGGACAGCCCATCACAGGTGATTCAAGTGAATTAATCACACACATCACCAAAAACACAACGTTCATAAAGGTGCAGCAATCTCCTCAATAGTACAATCCTGAATCATAATAGCAATCCACACTTAACCACAGCCTGTAAATCAGACAGCATGCAGTATCCTGCACAGACAGTATAAAGGCAGGCAGTGTGTACATTATGCGCATAGAGGGAGAGCAGATCAAGTCCCTTACTAAATTATTGCTACCCTAACTTACCGTACATGAGGTAGCCTGCTTCCTCACCGCCATGAGTGTATTGAAAATCAGACGAGGCGATCCCCATTGGTGCCGCCGCCGTCCTCCGCAGCGCTCGTCACTGGGGGCTGTGCCATCAACATGTCACATGACCGCATGACGTGCGGTCACATGGCGCGTCACCAAGGAGACCGTCAACAAGGC
Organism: Rana muscosa; assembly: GCA_029206835.1. NCBI lineage: Eukaryota > Metazoa > Chordata > Amphibia > Anura > Ranidae > Rana > Rana muscosa. The sequence goes on along the minus strand of CM055128.1, from coordinate 180,475,968 downwards.
TAGCCTCCCGCACATAGATTCCGTCCTTCACACCGCTCATCAGAGGGGGCGGGACGTGCAGTCACATGACCAATCACCAAGGAGATCAACAACAAAGCTGCACTCACATACACAGCGGAGGTAACCATTTCAAGCCGGTAAGGGGAGCAATAAATTTGACTGGCAATACTGACACTACTTCAAAAGTACCAGAAGCAAAAAGAACCAGTTACTACACACAGACTGCATATGCAGTCAATTAGTACCATAAGGGATATAGATAGACATAAAAAGCTAATAATAAAATAGAAAATGAAAATGCCAGAATAATAGAACAAATTGTTCATACTGACAATACCAAAATAAAAATACATAGATATGGCCACAAACTGATTATTACAAAAAATGGACACAATAAGCAACAACCAGTGAGTGAGCACAAATCACCATACAAAGAGATAAAATCCTCATAAATGGCAGATAATGGGGAAGAGGCCTAATATAAGCCTAATCCTCGCAAAAAATTAACCACTTAAGCCCCGGACCATTTCGGGCCATTAGGACCAGGCCTGTTTTTGGGATTCGGCACTGCGCTGCTTTAACTGTAAATTGTGCGGACATGCAATGTTGTACCCAAATGAAATTTGCGTCCTTTTCTTCCCACAAATAGAGCTTTCTTTTAATGGTATTTGATTGCCTCTGCGATTTTTATTTTTTGCGATATAAACAGAAAAAGACCGAAAATTTTGAAAAAAAATGATATTTTCTAATTTTTGTTATAAGAAAAATCGAATAAACTCAATTTTAGTCATACATTTAGGCCAAAATGTATTCAGCCACATGTCTTTAGTAAAAAAAATGTCAATAAGCGTATATTTATTGGTTTGCGCAAAAGTTATAGCGTTTACAAACTAGGGTACATTTTCTGAAATTTACACAGCTTTAAATTTATGACTGCCTATCTCATTTCTTGAGGTGCTAAAATGGCAGGGCAGTACAAAACCCCCCCAAATGACCCCATTTTGGAAAGTAGACACCCCAAGGAAATTGCTGAGAGGCATGTTGAGCCCATTGAATATTTTTTTTTTTGTCCCAAGTGATTGAATAATGACAAAAAAAAAAAAAAATTACAAAAAGTTGTCACTAAATGATATATTGCTCACACATGCCATGGTTATATGTGGAATTGCACCCCAAAATACATTCTGCTGCTTCTCCTGAGTACGGGGATACCACATGTGTGGGACTTTTTAGGAGCCTAGCCACGTACGGGACCCCGGAAACCAAGCACCGCCTTCAGGATTTCTAAGGGCGCAAATTTTTGATTTCACTCCTCACTACCTATCACAGTTTCGAAGGCCATAAAATGCCAAAATAGCACAAAACCCCCCCAAATGACCCCATTTTGGAAAGTAGACACCCCAAGCTATTTACTGAGAGGCATGTTCAGTCCATGGAATATTTTATATTTTGCCACAAGTTGCGGGAATATGACAAACTTTTTTTTTTTTTGCACAAAGTTGTCACTAAATGATATATTGCTCACACATGCCATGGGCATATGTGAAATTACACCCCAAAATACATTCTGCTGCTTCTCCTGAGTACGGGGATACCACATGTGTGGGACTTTTTGGGAGCCTAGCCGCGTACGGGACCCCAAAAACCAAGCACCGCCTTCAAGGTTTCTAAGGGCATAAATTTTTGATTTCACTCCTCACTACCTATCACAGTTTTGAAGGCCATAAAATGCCAAGATGGCACAAAACCCCCCCAAATGACCCCATTTTGGAAAGTAGACACCCCAAGCTATTTGCTGAGAGGCATGTTGACCCCATTGAATATTTTTTTTTTGTCCCAAATGATTGAATAATGACAAAAAGAAAAAAAAAATGTACAAAAAGTTGTCACTAAATGATATATTGCTCACACATGCCATGGTTATATGTGGAATTGCACCCCAAAATACATTCTGCTGCTTTTCCTGAGTACGGGGATACCACATGTGTGGGACTTTTTGGGAGCCTAGCCGCGTACAGGGCCCCAAAAACCAAGCACCGCCTTCAGGATTTCTAAGGGCGTAAATTTTTGATTTCACTCCTCACTACCTATCACAGTTTCGAAGGCCATAAAATGCCAAAATAGCACAAAACCCCCCCAAATTACCCCATTTTGGAAAGTAGACACCCGAAGCTATTTGCTGAGAGGCATGTTGAGTCCATGGAATATTTTATATTTTGCCACAGGTTGCGGGAATATGACAAACTTTTTTTTTTTTGCACAAAGTTGTCACTAAATGATATATTGCTCACACATGCCATGGGCATATGTGAAATTACACCCCAAAATACATTCTGCTGCTTCTCCTGAGTACGGGGATACCACATGTGTGGGACTTTTTGGGAGCCTAGCCACGTACGGGACCCCAAAAACCAAGCACCGCCTTCAAGGTTTCTAAGGGCATAAATTTTTGATTTCGCTCCTCACTACCTATCACAGTTTTGAAGGCCATAAAATGCCAAGATGGCACAAAACCCCCCCAAATGACCCCATTTTGGAAAGTAGACACCCCAAGCTATTTGCTGAGAGGCATGTTGAGCCCATTGAATATTTTTTTTTGTCCCAAATGATTGAATAATGACAAAAAGAAAAAAAAAAATGTACAAAAAGTTGTCACTAAATGATATATTGCTCACACATGCCATGGTTATATGTGAAATTACACCCCAAAATACATTCTGCTGCTTCTCCTGAGTACGGGGATACCACATGTGTGGGACTTTTTGGGAGCCTAGCCGCGTACGGGACCCCAAAAACCAAGCACCGCCTTCAAGGTTTCTAAGGGCATAAATTTTTGATTTCACTCCTCACTACCTATCACAGTTTTGAAGGCCATAAAATGTCAAAATAGCCCAAAATCCCCACAAATGACCCCATTTTGGAAAGTAGACACCCCAAGCTATTTGCTGAGAGGCATGGTGAGTATTTTACAGCTCTCATTTGTTTTTGAAAATTAAGAAAGACATTTTTTTTCCTTTTTTTACATTTTCAAAACTTTGTGACAAAAAGCGAGATCTGCAAAATACTCAACATACCTCTCAGCAAATAGCTTGGGGTGTCTACTTTCCAAAATGGGGTCATTTGGGGGGGTTTTGTGCCATCTGGGCATTCCATGGCCTCCGAAACTGTGATAGGCAGTGAGGAGTGAAATCAAAAATTTACACCCATAGAAATCCTGAAGGCGGTGCTTGGTTTTTGGGGTCCCGTACGCGACTAGGCTCCCAAAAAGTCCCACACATGTGGTATCCCCGTACTCAGGAGAAGCAACAGAATGTATTTTGGGGTGTAATTCCACATATGCCCATGGCATGTTTGAGCAATATATAATTTAGTGACAACTTTTTGTACATTTTTTTTTTTTTTGGTCATTATTCAATCACTTGGGACAAAAAAATAAAATATTCAATGGGCTCAACATGCCTCTCAGCAAATAGCTTGAGGTGTCTACTTTACAAAATGGGGTCATTTGGGGGGGTTTTGAACTGTCCTGGCATTTTATGCACAACATTAGGAAGCTTATGTCACACATCATCCACTCTTCTAACCACTTGAAGACAAAGCCCTTTCTGACACTTTTTGTTCACATGAAAAAAAAATTTTTTTTGCAAGAAAATTATGTTGAACCCCCAAACATTATATATTTTTTTAAAGCAAAGGCCCTACAGATTAAAATAGTGGGTGTTGCATTTTTTTTTCCACACAGTATTTGCGCAGCGATTTTTCAAACGCATTTTTTGGGGGAAAAACACACTTTTTTTATTTTTAATGCACTAAAAAACACTATATTGCCCAAATGTTTGATGAAATAAAAAAGATGATCATAGGCCGAGTACATGGATACCAAACACGACATGCTTTAAAATTGCGCACAAACGCGCAGCGGCGACAAACTACATTCATTTTTAAAAGCATTTAAAAGCCTTTACAGGTTACCACGTTAGATTTACAGAGGAGGTCTACTGCTAAAATGACTGCCCTCGATCTGACCTTCGCGGTGATACCTCACATGCATGATGCAATTGCTGTTTACATATGACGCTAGACCGACGCTTGCGTTCGCCTTTGCGCAAGAGCAGGGGGGGACAGCGGTGCTTTTTTTTTTTTTTTTTTTTTTATTATTTATTTGGCTTTTTTATTTTATTTTTAAACTGTGCCTTCCATATTTTATTTTTTTACCATTTTTATCGTTATCTCAGGGAATGTAAATATCCCCTATGATAGCAATAGGTAGTGACAGGTACTCTTTTTTTGAAAAAAATTGGGGGGTTAGACCCTAGATCTTTCCTCTGCCCTCAAAGCATCTGACCACACCAAGATCGGTGTGATAAAATGCTTTCCCAATTTCCCAATGGCGCTTTTTATATCCGGGGGGGGGGACATTCCCTCCCACTGCTTGTAAAAGCAGTCTAGAGGCTAATTATCTGCTAGAATTGCTTTTACATGAAAGCCGGCTGCTGGCTGAAAAGAATGATACCAAGATGATACCTAAACCCACAGGCATCATTCTGGTATAAACATTCAAAGTCCAGCAACATACCAGTACGTTGCTGGTCCTTGTTGGACATGTATTGTAATCTTTTTTTTCATACAGCCTATTGGCTGAACGAAAAAAAGAGATTGATTGGTGGGTATGCCCACCATTAGAATACCTCCCTTCATCCACCCACTTCTAATGATGGGCATATATGCCGAAGCATGGGGGCATCCTCCCGCAAAAAAGTTATGCCGCGTACACACGGTCAAGCCTTCGTCGGAATTCCGACCGTATGTACGCGTCATAAAAGGTTATGCCGCGTACACACGGTCGGACTTTTCCACGGGCAAGCCTCCGTTGGAATTTCGACCGTATATATACGCGGCATTAGGAGCAAAATCGCTCCTCCGCCCCTGCTGCCCCCATGCTTCGGCATATATGCTCTTTTTTTTAACTGTGGTGGTGAAATCACCTCCTACAGCGTTGGAGTCACGGCTTTATGTATCGTGGGAGCAAATGTTGTTGCTGTCAAGATAAATAGATCCGCGCTGCAACTGAATGGCGTACCTGCTAAGCAAATGGTGGTTAACATTAAAACAAAGTAACATTACAGTACAACAGTAAGACCTTACCATGCCATACCTGCAAAGCAAATACCAAAACAAAACCTAGTAAAAAATAAAAAAATGTTTTAACGCAACCTGTGCCTAAAATATATATATGCCGAAGCATGGGGGCATCCTCCCGCAAAAAAGTTATGCCGCGTACACACGGTCGGAATTTTCCACGGGCAGGCCTCCGTCGGAATGTCGACCGTATGTACGCGGCATTAGGAGCAAAATCGCTCCTCCGCCCCTGCTGCCCCCATGCTTCGGCATATATGCTCTTTTTTTTAACTGTGGTGGTGAAATCACCTCCTACAGCGTTGGAGTCACGGCTTTATGTATCGTGGGAGCAAACGCTGTTGCTGTCAAGATAAATAGATCCGCGCTGCAACTGAATGGCGTACCTGATAAGCAAATGGTGGTTAACATTAAAACAAAGTAACATTACAGTACAACAGTAAGACCTTACCATGCCATACCTGCAAAGCAAATACCAAAACAAAACCTAGTAAAAAAAAAAAAAATGTTTTAACGCAACCTGTGCCTAAAATATATACAGTATATGCCGAAGCATGGGGGCATCCTCCCGCAAAAAAGTTATGCCGCGTACACACGGTCGGAATTTTCCACGGGCAGGCCTCCGTCGGAATTTCGACCGTATGTACGCGGCATTAGGAGCAAAATCGCTCCTCCGCCCTTGCTGCCCCCATGCTTCGGCATATATGCTCTTTTTTTTAACTGTGGTGGTGAAATCACCTCCTACAGCACTGGAGTCACGGCTTTATGTATCGTGGGAGCAAACGCTGTTGCTGTCAAGATAAATAATTCCGCGCTGCAGTTGAATGGCGCACCTGAAAACAAAAAATTACATACCTGAAAAGCAAGCATGATAAAACATTGCAGAATAGAATACAGTAAAAAAGAGCAGAACAATAGAGAGAAAATAGAGAGAGAGAGAACAATAAAACAACAACTATTTTTGGTTTTTTTATTTTATATTTTTTTTTGTGTTTTGTTTTTTACGTTTTTTTTTTTCTTTTTTACACTTTTTTTTTTAACTTTACAACTGTAATGGTTCGGGTCTCTCAAAATGTAATGGCATCTTGGGAGACCCTGTGTAAGTGTGTCCTTGTCTGTGAAATGCTGTACCCTACGCTAAAACTTCACTTTTGAGTGGTAGCGTTCAAAACATTCACCTTGGCAAAGACCAGGCTTGTCAGGACAGAGTGGACAAAAACTACGGGTGTCACGCCTAAATCCGCGCTTGCTACAGACACGACATCTTTTTTGGGGGTGGCTTTGGGTAGGGGTACTCGGGAGGACATACGAATAATGCCTCTCATGCAGCCGGCTTACTGCATTTGGTTGGGGATGGTGAGGTGCAGAACCGCCTGGATACAGGAGTTCTGTGACTATCTCATTCTGGAATTTTAGAAGAGATAACGTCCCGCCTGAAGCTCTGTATAGCACATGAGCGTTCAGCAAAGCCAATTGGAATAATGATAGAGACACTTTTTTGTACCAGCGTCTCGCCTTACGGTCAATTAGATACGGCGCCATCAACTGGTCGTTGAGGTCCACCCCTCCCATATTTTGGTTATATTCGTGGACACAGAGGGGTTTCTCCACAACACCAGTCGCCGTACGAATTTGGACTGTCGTGTCTGCATGAAGGGAGGTAAGAAGGAAAACATTCTTATTGTCCCTCCACTTCATAGCGAGCAAGTTATTACACTTCAAGCAGGCTCTCTCCCCCAGCCTAAGACGGGCATCTACAAGCCGCTGGGGAAAGCCCCGGCGATTAGGTCGCACGGTGCCACATGCTCCAATCTTATGATCAAACAAGTGACTAAACAGTGGCACGCTCGTGTAATAATTGTCCACATACAAGTGGTACCCCTTTCCGAATAAGGGTGACACCAAGTTCCACACTATCTTGCCAGCGCTCCCTATGTAATCCGGGCAGTTGACCGACTCAATCTGACTGTCTTTTCCCTCATAAACCGTAAAGTTCACTACATAGCCTGTTGCCCTGTCACAGAACTTGTAGAGCTTGACCCCGTATCTGGCACGCTTGCTGGGAAGGTACTGCTTGAAAGACAAGCGGCCAGAAAATTTAATCAGGGACTCATCAACGCAGACAACTTGATCGGGAGTAAAAAAGGCTGCAAAACGTTCGTTGAAATGGTTTATGAGGGGCCGAATTTTATAGAGCCGGTCGTATTCAGGGTCCCCACGTGGACGACAAAGTTCATTGTCGTTGAAGTGCATGAACCGCAAAATCTGCTCGTATCGTGCCCTGGACATGGAGGCAGAGAACACGGGCATGTGGTCAATTGGGTGCGTGGACCAATAAGCACGCAATGACGGAAATTTATGTGTGCCCATGTTGAGGGAAAGGCCCAGAAAGGTCTTAAATTCGGAAACCGTAATTGGTTTCCAATTTCTGGCAATTTTAGGCAACTGGGGGTTAGCGGCGATAAATTGACCAGCATATAAATTACTCTGGTCCACAATAGATCTATAGAGATCTTCCGTGAAAAACAGCGAATAAAAATCAATTGGAATAAAATCAGCTGTTTCCACCTGAATACCGGGTTGGGCAGTGAATGGGCGAAGTACGGGTTCTGCAGAAGTGGTGGGGACCCAATCAGGATAGGCGAATTCTGCAGGAAGGGCAGTATGGGCACGACGGGCCTGCCTTTGTCTTCTTGGTGGCAGCGGGACACTACTTGTGCTTGCCACCTCGCCAGCCTGAACTGCACTTATGGGACTCGCCACATCACCAAGTGTTACTGCAGTGCTGGATGTACGTCCAGGCTGTACTAGGCCGCTGGTGCTTGCCAGTTCACCAGAAGGAATAGCGGCGCTAGTACTACTCTGCTCCATGATACGAGAGACCTGCGGTTCTTGCTCCTCAACAATCTCAGAAGATCGGGATCGGGTACACCTGACCTTAGCAGGGACCTCAACTTCGTCGTCAGAGCTATCTGACGTGGGGCCGCTGACGTCACTGTCTTCTACGGGAAGATATTCTGAGCCTGAATCTGACAGATACGTAACCTCCTCTTCACTATCTGTCATGCTCAGAATCTCGTAGGCCTCTTTACTAGTGTACCTTCGTCTTGCCATTTTGGGCTCTAAATTTAGGGGTACACTAGTAAGATTCACAGGAAAAAAAGCACCTGACTGTCGTCAGCAAATATATCAAACGCTACAAAAAAACTGTTAGCGATCGCAGGGATCAGGCCTGTCTCTGCGAACGCTGCAGTTATGTGTGTTGTGTTTGGTAAGTGACAGTGATCGATCGATACTGCACTTGGGTGGGCTGGGCTGGGCTGGGCTGGGCGGAGGGGCTAAACGCAGGCGCTAGCAGGTATCTGGGCTGATCCCGCTAACACTGCGTTTTTGGGAACCCTAAACCGCTGGGGATGCTAGTATAGATCTGATCAGATACTATACCACTAAGGGGGGTGTATGCTTTGCGCGTGGGTGTTAGCGTTACTGGCACTAACCTAACACTGCCTGGGGCGACGCAGACCCTCTCTGGTGCTAAAACCTAATTGATCTCACCCGCCGGGCGATCAGGGGGGTTAAACCTTTATTGGGTTATATACGGCGGGTGCCCTGATGCTATAAAAAGCAAACTAATCAACCAGCGTCACCCGTAACCTTTATATGGTGATCACTGGTGAAAGGGTTAACTAGGGGCAATCAGGGGGTTAAAACCTTTATTAGGTTAAATATGGGGGTACCTGACACTATATAAAAACCTGACGGGTAACCTAAATAACTAAATAACTTACTGGCTAACCAGTGACACCAGTGACGCTTATACGGCGATCACTGGTGAAAGGGTTAACTCTAGGGGCAATCAGGGGGTTAAAATAATATATGGGGGTACCTGACACCAATAAAAACCTGCGGCGAACCTAAAAAAAAAATCTAAAACACCAGCGACACGAATACAGCGATCGGAAAAACAATCGCTTAGTGACGCTGAAGTTAGGGGGTGAAAGGGTTACCTGGGGGTGATCAAGGGGTTAAACCTTTATTAGGGGGGGGTTAGGGGGTTACCCTGGACCTAAAGGGGCCTAATCCTAACTGCCCTGCAACTTTTTACAATCACAGATGACACTAAATGCAGTGATCAGTAAAATAAATGATCACTGCAATCAGTGACACTGTGATTGGGGGCTTTGGGGTGACCTGGGGGGTGATTTGTGTGCCTATGTGTACCTACGTGTCAGTGGACTGTTGGAGCACTAACCTCTGTCTTCTCTCCTCGGCGCCGGGAACGAAAAGACCGCGGCGAGGGAGATGACATCACTTCCTCCAGCCTGTGTTTACATCACATGGCGGAGGAAGCATTTTCATTGGCCGGGAGCGATCGCGAGGGGGGGGGGGGGCGGAATCGAGCGGCCGCCCCCTCATGCTTGATCGCTCTCGAACACTTAACGGCCGCTCACTGCAGTGAAGGGGGGTCCGGATGGACCCCCCAACTGCACAAAGGCGATCACGTAGATCTACGTGATTCTGCCTGTCCGTGCCATTCTGCCGACGTAAATCGGCGGTGGGCGGTCGTTAAGTGGTTAATAACTAAGACATCAGAGCAGCCACCCAACCTGTTTACAGTAAATACATATATGAAAAAGAAAAATCAACAAATTACCGATCTGAAATAAAACAATTGAGGTTGAACTCAACGTTCAACCCCAATGGGACCCCAACTTTAAGCTCATAAACCCAAAACGATTCACGTTGGCTCAGATGCCTGATGAAATTGCCACCTCGCCAATGGCTCGCGACCTTCTCGAACGGCCAAAACTGCAACCCAGCAGGATTACGGTTATGGAAGAGCCTGAAGTGTCTCAAGACATTATGCGTGACAAGGCCCTTTTTAATGTTTGTGACATGTTCACCTATCCTCACATGTAGAGGTCTAGATGTCCTCCCAACGTACTGGAGCCCACACTCACATTGTGATGCGTAAACCACCCCCGTGGTGTGGCAAGTAATAAGATCCTTAATTTTATAGCTATTACCAGTGGCCGTGGCAACAAATTCTTTACGTTTTTTAATATTCTTTTTAGTTTTCCTGCATGCCGGACACCCACCGCATACATGAAAGCCAGTCAAGAAATCAAACACCCTATTCTCAACATTGACAGGTGGGTCGATCACTCCTGGTGCCAGTTTATCCCTGAGCGAAGGCGCTCTTTTGTAGACAAACTGTGGGCGGTCAGGAAATAATGGACCCAAAATCCTATCATGTTTGAGGATAGGCCAATGCTTCTGCACTATCCTTTCAAATTTACGATATTGGATGTTATAATCCAGTACCATCTGTATCCCTGAGCAGTCTTTCCGATCCGTTTTAGGCACATTAGAGATTAATGTCCCTCTGTCCAGACCACGTACTCTCTCAACTTCTCTATCCAACAAAATCCTATCGTATCCCTTCTCCACAAACCTATATGATAAGGTCTGTGATTGAGAGATAAAGTCACTTTCTTGGGTACAATTGCGCCTCAGGCGCACAAATTGCCCCCTCGGTATGTTACACAACCATTTGGTGTGGTGACAACTCTCAGTAGAGATATAGGAATTGCGGTCAGTGGCCTTGAAATGGGTAATCATCTTGACCTGATCCCCTACCATGGTTAGGTCCAGGTCAAGAAAGACCAATCGATAGATTCTTTTCTTCAGCCGTTAGTAATGAAAACTAAGGCATTACTTAAGAACACCAAGCATGTCATACAAATTTTGGAAGCTTTAAATATTTCATCTTCATGCCTCCTGATCATGGCTGATGTGAGCTCGCTCTATATGATTATTAGCCATGAGGATGCGTTAACATCGGTTAAGTGGGCGTTGGAGTCCTCAGGCTTATCCAGAAGGCATCGGAATTTTTTGATTGATTGTTTGACATTTTGTTTATCAAAAAAATTTTTTTGGTATGGTAAACAATTCTTTCTCCAGACCAGAGGAGTTGCGATGGGGGCACGCTTCGCTCCCAGTGTAGCCAATCTATTTATGGCGCACTGGGAGGAGGAGGCTGTTTTTAAGAACAAACCCCCTGAACTAATTTGCTATCAAAGGTATATAGATGACCTTGTAATGATCTGGGATGGAGATAGAGCCAGTTTGGATGTTTTTGCATCCAAACGGAATGCGAATAACAACAACATTGTCCTTACGTGGAACATCAGTTCGGATCGATTGGTCTTTCTTGACCTGGACCTAACCATGGTAGGGGATCAGGTCAAGATGATTACCCACTTCAAGGCCACAGACCGCAATTCCTATATCTCTACTGAGAGTTGTCACCACACCAAATGGTTGTGTAACATACCGAGGGGGCAATTTGTGCGCCTGAGGCGCAATTGTACCCAAGAAAGTGACTTTATCTCTCAATCACAGACCTTATCATATAGGTTTGTGGAGAAGGGATACAATAGGATTTTGTTGGATAGAGAAGTTGAGAGAGTACGTGGTCTGGACAGAGGGACATTAATCTCTGATGTGCCTAAAACGGATCGGAAAGACTGCTCAGGGATACGGATGGTACTGGATTATAACATCCAATATCGTAAATTTTAAAGGATAGTGCAGAAGCATTGGCCTATCCTCAAACATGATAGGATTTTAGGTCCATTATTACCTGACCGCCCACAGTTTGTCTACAAAAGAGCGCCTTCGCTCAGGGATAAACTGGCGCCAGGAGTGATCGACCCACCTGTCAATGTTGAGAATAGGGTCTTTAATTTCTTGACTGGATTTCATGCATGCGGTGGGTGTCCGGCATGCAGGAAAACTAAAAAGAATATTAAAAAACGTAAAGAATTTGTTGCCACGGCCACTGGTAATAGCTATAAAATTAAGGATCTTATTACTTGCCACACCACGGGGGTGGTTTACGCATTACAATGTGAGTGTGGGCTCCAGTACGTTGGGAGGACATCTAGACCTCTACATGTGAGGATAGGTGAACATGTCACAAACATTAAAAAGGGCCTCGTCACTAGTGATGAGCCGAACACCCCCGGGTTCGGTTCGCACCAGAACATGCGAACGGACCGAAAGTTCGCACGAACATTAGAACCCTATTAAATACAATGGATGCGAACGTTCGGATTCTAAAGTGCTAATTATAACGACTATTATCCATGTTATTGTCCGAAACAGAGTTTGGGAACCCGGCTTCTGCACCAGGGGACATGTATCAATGCAAAAAGAAGTTTTAAAAACGGACGTTTTCCGGGAGCAGTCATTTTAATGATGCATAAAGTGAAAAAAAAAAAGTCAAATATTCCTTTAAATATTGTACCTGGGGGGTGTCTAAAGTATGCCTGTGAAGTGCCACGTGTTTCCCGTGTTTAGAACTGTCCCTGCACAAAATAACATTTCTAAAGGAAAAAAAGCCATTTAAAACTGCTTGCGGCTTTAATGCAATGTCTGGTCCCGGTAATATGGATGAAAATCTTTAGGAAAAATGGCATAGCTACCCCATCAACCCCCCCCTACCCCAGCCCATTACCAGCCCCTTTGGGTCTTGTATGGATATTAAGGGGAACCCCGCACACAAAATAAAAAAGGACCTATATACTCTGAACAGCCGTATACAGGCGGTGCATACAAGACAGGGACTGTAGGTTTGTTCTTATGTAGAATCTGTTTGTAATTTTGAACAGCTGCATTGTTTAAGTGGAGCTCCATGCCAAATTCCTTTTTTTTAGCTTTTTGTAAAACATAGGGAACGGTTATCGCCCCTGTCACATTTTTTTTGCTGTCTGTGCCCCTGTTCAGAACATTTCACCTCACTTTGCGTCCCAATGACAACTGTTTTTGAAATGTGGTGTTTTTATTGAAACAAGGATTGGTGATAAAGCATCAGTAGAGAGGAGACACCTTTCTCCCATATTAATTCTTACAGGAGAGAATTTTCCTTCCAAGGGGTAGATTTCCTCTCACTTCCTGTTGTCTTCTTCCGTGTGCAAGTAGTAGTAGTTTGTAAGTTGAATGTTTGAAAGTAGGGACCTTCCGTATACACTCTGCAGAAATTGGCCCCTTAGGTGTTGGTGTTGGCACAACACTGAAAGCACTCACAGTTATTCTTGGTGGGTGCTGGAACGCCCTGCTGTCAACTATTATATCAGGAATTGTAATAACATATAATTGTTGATCAGTGGTAGTAAAAATCTTGGTGGGCGCAGCAATGGTCCCTGCTGTGAATTATTAGATCAATAATTATAATTGCATGCCCCTGTTGAACAGGGGCTGAAAAATTGGGCCTTTGGTGGTGGTGGTGGTGGTGATGGTGGTGCTGGTGCCACAACACTGTAAGGCCTGACAGTTACTCTTGGTGGGCGCAGCAATGGGCCCTGCTGTGAATTATTAGATCAATAATTATAATTGCATGCCCCTGTTGAACAGGGGCTTAAAAACACTGCAACCCCTCACAGATACTGTACTTGGAGCACAGCAATGAGGCCTGTTGCAAAGTATTGCATCAAAAATTTTAATTACACACCCCTGTTAAACAGGGGCTGAAAAATTGGGCCTTAGCCACTGGTGGCGTCACCCATAAACCAAAATGATCTTCCAAGCTATCATCGTTAATCGTATCATTGAGGAGGAGGAGGAGGATAGCCAGTCAACATAACAGCACAGGCACTCAGCATCAGCATCAGTCTTGAAGGGATGTGACATTTTAAAATCAATTAGTCTGTTATATCAGCATCTGGTGTGTGGTAGCTGGTGGTGATCCAAGACTGGTTCATCTTGATGAAAGTCAGTCGATCAAGCGAGTCGGTGGACAGGCGCACCCTGTGATCCGTGACAAATCCTCCAGCAGCACTGAATGTGCGTTCTGAAAGAACGCTGGATGCAGGACAGGCCAGTAGCTCAATTGCATACTGTGCAAGCTCTGGCCAGTGATCCATCCTCAAGACCCAGTAAGCCAGAGGATTTTCAGGTGGGGAAGGTGTCCAAGTCTGACCTTGCCCCTAGGTATTCCTGGACCATGTATATCAGACGCTGGCGATGGTTGCTGGAACCGATCATACTTTGGGGCTGCGGACAAAAGAATTGTCTGAACGCATCGGTCAGACGGCCACCTTCCCCACCGCTCCTTCTTTGACTGCCCGAAGCCTCAGCAACTCATTGTCCAGGACCAGGAGTTTGTAACCTCCCAGTCTCTGGGAACGCGTTGCACAGACCTTTCTGCAAGGCCTCCCGGAGTTGTCTCATCCTCTGCTCCCTCTGTGACGGTACGATAAGGTCCGCAACCTTACCCTTGTACCGTGGATCAAGGAGAGTGGCCAGCCAGTAATGGTCCCTCTCCTTGATCCGAAGAATACGAGGATCCTTCCGCAGACTTTGCAGGATCAGGGAGGCCATGCAGCGTAGGTTAGCTGAGGCATTCAGTCCGGAGTCCTCTGGGTCACTAAGGACGACATGATCCGCAGCCACCTCCTCCCAGCCACGTACAAGTCCACTGGTTTCTTGGGACTGTAAATCATCCCTAAAAGACTGCTGCTGATGATGCTGAGTGCCAGCCTCCACCTCCATGCTGACACAATCCTCCTCCTCCTCCTCTTCCTGTGCGATGGGTGGGACAGAAGGAACACTGTCTGGGTAAAGGGGGCCTTGAGAGGCAAGGAAGTCCTCCTCTTCCTGCCTCTGTTCTGCCTCAAGTGCCCTGTCCATTATTCCACGCAGCGTGTGCTCCAACAGGTGGACAAGAGGTACAGTGTCAATGATGCATGCACTGTCACTGCTCACCATCCTCGTGGCCTCCTCAAATGGTGCCAGGACAGTGCATGCATCCCTGATCATGCCCCACTGGCGTGGTGAAAAAAACCCGAGCTCCCCTGACCCTGTCCTGGTGCCGTAGTCGCACAGGTACTCATTGATGGCCCTCTGCTGCGTGTGCAGCCGCTGCAGCATGGCCAACGTTGAGTTCCACCTGGTGGGCATGTCACATATAAGGCGGTTCTTGGGCAGGTTCAACTCCTTTTGAAGCTCAGCCAGGCGAGCACTGGCATTATAAGATCTGCGGAAATGCACACAGACTTTCCTGGCCTGCCTCAGGACATCCCGTAAGCCCGGGTACCTGGCCAAGAACCGCTGCACCACCAGGTTAAGGACATGAGCCATACAGGGCACATGGGTCAGTTGTCCCTGTCGGAGGGCGGAGAGGAGGTTGGTGCCATTGTCGCAAACCACCATTCCTGGCTTAAGCTGGCGTGGCGTCAACCACCTCTCGGCCTGCCCCTGCAGAGCAGACAGGACCTCTTCCCCAGTGTGGCTCCTGTCCCCCAAACACACCAGCGCAAGCACGGCATGGCATCTTTTTTCCTGCGTACTTGCGTAGCCCCTTGAACGCCTACGGAGCACCGCTGGTTCCGAGGACAAACCACAGGAAGAGGCCATGGAGGAAGAAGAAGAGGAGGGGGTGGAGGAGAGAGGTGTGTCACAACCAGTAGTAGCATTTTGGAGGCGTGGCGGTGGAACAACCTCCAACACTACTGCACCTTGTCCTGCATCCTTCCCAGCTGCCAAAAGAGTGACCCAATGGGCCGTGAAAGAAAGGTAACGTCCCTGTCCATGCCTGCTGGACCATGAGTCAGCGGTAATATGCACCTTACCGCTGACCGCCCTGTCCAGCGAGGCCAAGACATTGCCTTCCACATGCCTGTAGAGAGCCGGAATCGCCTTCCGTGCGAAAAAGTGGCGTTTGGGAACCTGCCACTGAGGAACCGCACATTGCACAAACTCACGGAAGGGGGCCGAGTCTACCAACTGAAAAGGCAGCAGTTGAAGCGCTAGCAATTTAGCCAAGCTAGCATTCAACCGCTGGGCATGTGGATGGCTGGGAGTGAACTTCTTTCGACGGTCCAGCAGCTGAGGCAGGGAAATTTGCCTGCTAGAATCGGACGTTGGTGTACTGCTAGCAGAGTGCCCGCAAGTACTTGCCTGTGACACACCTAATTCTACACCTTCATTCCTCTCAGAGCAGGTTTCAGAGAGGAGTGAAGGTATAGTGGGGTTGGAGATCCCAGCTGATGCGGTGCAAGAAGAGGTCAGCTTTGTTCTTTGGTGTGGGTCTTTAAGGTAGGCTTGCCAACGAGCTGCATGGCAGGTCAACATATGTCTGATCAAGCATGTGGTGCCCAAGCGGCTGATGTTTTGGCCACGCGATATACGCTTGAGACATATGTTGCAAACAGCAGCTGTGCGATCTGATGCACTCGCCTCAAAAAAGGCCCACACCAAAGAACTTTTTGAATGACGGGCAGAGGCAGCGCCCTGCACAGGCGGAGCTCTGCGGTGTGATTCCGTCGGTGTGCGGCCCATACGCTGGCCACTCAAGGGCATCCTGCCTCGTTGGAGATGTGCCTCCTCCTCATCCTCCTCCTCCTCTCTCCTATTAGGCACCCACGTGGAGTCAGTGACCTCATCATCCCCTCCCTCCTCATCACTGGAGCCAATCTGGCAGTATGCTGCAGCTGCTGGAGCATGACTGCCAGATTGGTGTCCTTCTTGAGCATCCCCTCTCTCTGCTCTCACGCTGCTGCCTTCCTCTAGCTGGGTATCATCATCAGATCCTTCCAAACGCTGGGCATCCTCCTGGAGCATGTACCCAACACTGTGCTCAAACAGTTCGGGGGACTCCTCAGGAGGAGGACATGGTGGGTCTAGGGAAGGATTGACTAATGAAGATAATGATACCAGAGAAGAGGACGCTTTGGCAGCTGCTTTGCCAGTACCCTGAGCCTGGGTGAGAGAGGATGAGGAGGATGAGGTGGGCTTGGTCATCCACTCTACCAAGTCTTCGGCATGATGTGGCTCAACATGTCCAGCTGCCGAAAAGAAGGACAAGCGTGTCCCATGGCCATGTGCTGATGACAATGCACCGCGTCCACGACCAGCACTGTTGCCCCCAGACACAGAGCCTGCTTGCCCTCTTTTTTTGCCTCCTGACTGTCTGCCTCTCCTTGTTTGCCTTCCAGACATTTTAATGGATGGCCTGCAGGGAGATGGGAAAAAGAGCAATAAGGGCTACCTTCAGGTGTATACTGTGCAGGAGGCTTAGCAACAATGACACTGACACTGTCCCCTGCCTATCCTTCTCTGTCCCTAAACACAAGGATTGAAAATATGGTTCAGCAAAATAGTTTTAGAACAGAATATCACACTGACACTTTCCCTCACTGTCCTACTCTGTCCCTCCCTACAAACAAGATTTAGCACAGAATAGCACACTGATAATTTCTACGAGTGTGCTTCTCTGTCCCTAAACTCAAGGATTGAAAATATGGAACAGCAAAATTGGTTTAGAACAGAATAGCACACTGTCAGTTTCACTCACTGTACCTCTCTGTCCCTAAACTCAAGGATTGAAAATATGGTTCAGCAAAATAGTTTTAGAACAGAATAGCACACTGACACTTTCCCTCACTGTCCTACTCTGTCCCTCCCTACAAACAAGATTTAGCACAGAATAGCACACTGATAATTTCTACGAGTGTCCTTCTCTGTCCCTAAACTCAAGGATTGAAAATATGGAACAGCAAAATTGGTTTAGAACAGAATAGAACACTGTCAGTTTCACTCACTGTACCTCGCTGTCCCTAAACTCAAGGATTGAAAATATGGTTCAGCAAAATAGTTTTAGAACAGAATAGCACACTGACACTTTCCCTCACTGTCCTACTCTGTCCCTCCCTACAAACAAGATTTAGCACAGAATAGCACACTGATAATTTCTACGAGTGTCCTTCTCTGTCCCTAAACTCAAGGATTGAAAATATGGTTCAGCAAAATTGGTTTAGAACAGAATAGCACACTGTCAGTTTCACTCACTGTACCTCTCTGTCCCTAAACTCAAGGATTGAAAATATGGTTCAGCAAAATAGTTTTAGAACAGAATAGCACACTGACACTTTCCCTCACTGTCCTACTCTGTCCCTCCCTACAAACAAGATTTAGCACAGAATAGCACACTGATAATTTCTACGAGTGTCCTTCTCTGTCCCTAAACTCAAGGATTGAAAATATGGAACAGCAAAATTGGTTTAGAACAGAATAGCACACTGTCAGTTTCACTCACTGTACCTCTCTGTCCCTAAACTCAAGGATTGAAAATATGGTTCAGCAAAATAGTTTTAGAACAGAATAGCACACTGACACTTTCCCTCACTGTACCTCTCTGTCCCTAAACTCAAGGATTGAAAATATGGTTCAGCAAAATAGTTTTAGAACAGAATAGCACACTGACACTTTCCCTCACTGTCCTACTCTGTCTCTCCCTACAAACAAGATTTAGCACAGAATAGCACACTGATAATTTCTACGAGTGTCCTTCTCTGTCCCTAAACTCAAGGATTGAAAATATGGAACAGCAAAATTGGTTTAGAACAGAATAGCACACTGTCAGTTTCACTCACTGTACCTCTCTGTCCCTAAACTCAAGGATTGAAAATATGGTTCAGCAAAATAGTTTTAGAACAGAATAGCACACTGACACTTTCCCTCACTGTCCTACTCTGTCCCTCCCTACAAACAAGATTTAGCACAGAATAGCACACTGATAATTTCTACGAGTCTCCTTCTCTGTCCCTAAACTCAAGGATTGAAAATATGGAACAGCAAAATTGGTTTAGAACAGAATAGCACACTGTCAGTTTCACTCACTGTACCTCTCTATCCCTAAACTCAAGGATTGAAAATATGGTTCAGCAAAATAGTTTTAGAACAGAATAGCACACTAACACTTTCCCTCACTGTCCTACTCTGTCCCTCCCTACAAACAAGATTTAGCACAGAATAGCACACTGATAATTTCTACGAGTGTCCTTCTCTGTCCCTAAACTCAAGGATTGAAAATATGGAACAGCAAAATTGGTTTAGAACAGAATAGCACACTGTCAGTTTCACTCACTGTACCTCTCTGTCCCTAAACTCAAGGATTGAAAATATGGTTCAGCAAAATAGTTTTAGAACAGAATAGCACACTAACACTTTCCCTCACTGTCCTACTCTGTCCCTCCCTACAAACAAGATTTAGCACAGAATATCACACTGATAATTTCTACGAGTCTCCTTCTCTGTCCCTAAACTCAAGGATTGAAAATATGGAACAGCAAAATTGGTTTAGAACAGAATAGCACACTGTCAGTTTCACTCACTGTACCTCTCTGTCCCTAAACTCAAGGATTGAAAATATGGTTCAGCAAAATAGTTTTAGAACAGAATAGCACACTGACACTTTCCCTCACTGTACCTCTCTGTCCCTAAACTCAAGGATTGAAAATATGGTTCAGCAAGATTGGTTTAGAACAGAATAGCACACTGACACTTTCCCTCACTGTACCTCTCTGTCCCTACAAACAAGGTTTAGCACAGAATAACACACTGACACTCTCCCTACCTATCCTTATTTGTCCCTAAACACAAGGAATCCAGGATTAGTAAAGGAAAAATAATGACACTGTCCCTGCCTATGCTTCTCTTTCCCTGCTCCGGAACACACTACACAAGGCCGCCGCGCTGGCGGCCTTTTATAGTGTGGGGCGTGTACTAAACCCCCTCAGCAATAATTGGCCACAGGCATCCTGCCTGTGGCCAATCATTGCTCTCCTCGCTGCCGGCGCTGTGATTGGCCAAGCATGCGGGGTCACAGTGCATGCTTGGCCAATCACAGCGCCTGGATGACACTGCAATGGCGTAGTGCATTGTGGGCCGTTCGCGTCACTCGAATTTGGCGCGAACGGCCCAAATCGTTCGATCTTCGTCGAGCGATCGAACAGCCGATGTTCGAGTCGAACGTATTGTGACAGCAGGAAGGTAAAGTCACCTGGTTGCATCCAGGGGGGTAGGTATATTTCTCCCAGATTCAGGCTTTATGCCGACTTATACAACTAGGGAGAGAGTTGATGAAGCCCAGCTGAGGCTAGTGGGCTCATGGATGATTCATACCTCTAGGGAGAGTGCTGGGCGTCGTGCAGGCAGGGAGTTGATGAGACCAGCTGAAGCTTGTCAGCTCGTTTAAGGCCTCTATAAAAACTCCCAGCTTCATTAGGTGTTTGCTCATGCCTGGAACCAGACCTGTGTGGACTGTCTAGGGAGAGTGAACCCCTGTGCGGTGAGACAAAGCCTGTGTGGCTATTTGTTTGGACATTTACTAAACCAGGGACTTAGTGACTAGGACAGCACCAGGCTGATCCCAGTTGTTAGTTAGGGAAACCTGCGTGTTTAGTCAGAGGTCAAGCTGACCAGGATTTATTTTGTTTATGTTTCTTTTTGCTTTGCTGTGTTTTTGTCACTGTAAATAGAGAAATAAACCGCACCTTTTGATCTTGAAAACCACAACCTCCGTCTGCTGGGCCTGTTTTTGTGTGGGGAGCCCATCCAGGGGGTCACACACACCCGCTACCGAGCTAACCCCCCACAGTATGTTCGTCTCGAACACGAAGCTCATCCCTACTCGTCACGCATAATGTCTTGAGACACTTCAGGCTCTTCCATAACCGTAATCCTGCTGGGTTGCAGTTTTGGCCGTTCGAGAAGTGTCGCGAGCCATTGGCGAGGTGGCAATTTCATCAGGCATCTGAGCCAACGTGAATCGTTTTGGGTTTATGAGCTTAAAGTTGGGGTCCCATTGGGGTTGAACGTTGAGTTCGACCTCAATTGTTTTATTTCAGATCGGTAATTTGTTGATTTTTCTTTTTCATATATGTATTTACTGTAAACAGGTTGGGTAGCTGCTCTGATGTCTTAGTTATTCATTTTAGTGAGGATTAGGCTTATATTAGGCCTCTTCCCCATTATCTGCCATTTATGAGGATTTTATCTCTTTGCATGGAGATTTGTGCTCACTCACTGGTTGTTGCTTATTGTGTCCATTTTTTGTATTAATCAGTTTGTGGCCATATCTATGTATTTTTATTTTGGTATTGTCAGTATGAACAATTTGTTCTATTATTCTGGCATTTTCACTTTCTATTTTATTATTAGCTTTTTATGTCTATCTATTTCCCTTATGGTACTAATTGACTGCATATGCAGTCTGTGTGTAGTAACTGGTCCTTTTTGCTTCTGGTACTTTTGAAGTAGTGTCAGTATTGCCAGTCAAATTTATTGCTCCCCTTACCGGCTTGAAATGGTTACCTCCGCTGTGTATGTGAGGGCAGCTTTGTTGTTGATCTCCTTGGTGATTGGTCATGTGACTGCACGTCCCGCCCCCTCTGATGAGCGGTGTGAAGGACGGTGATGTAAAAAAAGTCGCGACCTATGCAGGGTCTCGACCGCGTCACTTCCGGTGCAGCTACGTCAAAAACACAGCTGATGGCGGGCTCGACTGCGCATGCGCGGCTTCACCGCACCTATACCGCGCATGCGCAGACGCCCATTTCGGTCCATGAAAATTCTAGACTCGAGCGGGCGGGCGGAGGCGTTGCGAATTGCTCAACATCGTCGACAAGCACCGCCTCCAGTCCCGCCCCCAACACGCCCTAGCCTGCTCTGTAGAAGGGGGGCGGACAAGCTAGCCACCGAGGTCGACATAAAATATAGTGCTGCACCGCCTCCAGCCCCTAACACGCCCCTAGCCTGCTCTGCTGAAGTGGGGCGGGCCCCGTGTATAGCACTGTGTATATCACAATGGCAGGTCCATGAAAAATATAGAACTTTGCCTGTGGGAGACATTAAGACATAGAAGACATTACTCATCAAACTGAACCCCCCCCACTCAATTAGAGCCTCACTGTGCCCGTCAAATGCAGCCGCTGTGCCCGTCAAACGCATACGCTGTGCCCGTCAAATGCAGCCGCTGTGCCCGTCAAATGCAGCCGCTGTGCCCGTCAAATGCAGCCGCTGTGCCCGTCAAACGCAGCCGCTGTGCCCGTCAAACGCAGCCACTGTGCCCGTCAAATGCAGCCACTGCACCCAGCAAACCCAATGACTGTGCCCGTCAAACGCAGCCACTGTGCCTATCAATTGCTGCCAGATTGATCGCCCATCCGTGCTGCTGGAGGGAGCCCAGACGAGCATAAATGAAGGACCTGCAGACTTGGTCATGGTAAGTGAGACCATCCCATATCCCACTCCATATTCCCCGAGGACAGGGACCACCCCCGAGGACAGGGACCCCCCTCCCCCCAAGACAGAGACCCCCTTCTACCCCCTGAGGACAGGGACCCCTTCTCTCCTGGGGACAGGGACTCCCTTCTCTCCTGGGGACAGGGACTCCCTTCTCTACTGGGTACAGGGACACCTTCTCTCCTGGGGACAGGGACTCCCTTCTCTCCTGGGGACAGGGACCCCCTCCCCCCAAGACAGAGACCCCCTTCTCCCCCCTGAGGACAGGGACACCTTCTCTCCTGGAGACAGGGACTCCCTTCTCTCCTGGGGACAGGGACCCCCTCCCCCCAAGACAGAGACCCCCTTCTCCCCCCTGAGGACAGGGACCCCTTCTCTCCTGGGGACAGGGACTCCCTTCTCTCCTGGGGACAGGGACTCCCTTCTCTCCTGGGGACAGGGACTCCCTTCTCCTCTGGGTACAGGGACACCTTCTCTCCTGTGGACAGGGACTCCCTTCTCTCCTGTGGACAGGGACCCCCTTCTCTCCTGTGGACAGGGACCCCCTTCTCTCCTGGGGACAGGGACCCCCTCCCCCCCAAGACAGAGACCCCCTTCTCCCCCCTGAGGACAGGGACCCCTTCTCTCCTGGGGACAGGGACTCCCTTCTCTCCTGGGGACAGGGACTCCCTTCTCCTCTGGGTACAGGGACACCTTCTCTCCTGTGGACAGGGACTCCCTTCTTTCCTGTGGACAGGGACTCCCTTCTTTCCTGTGGACAGGGACTCCCTTCTTTCCTGTGGACAGGGACTCCCTTCTTTCCTGTGGACAGGGACCCCCTTCTCTCCTGTGGACAGGGACTCCCTTCTCTCCTGTGGACAGGGACCCCCTTCTCTCCTGTGGACAGGGACCCCCTTCTCTCCTGTGGACAGGGACCCCTTCTCTCCTGGGGACAGGGACTCCCTTCTCCTCTGGGTACAGGGACACCTTCTCTCCTGTGGACAGGGACTCCCTTCTCTCCTGTGGACAGGGACTCCCTTCTCTCCTGTGGACAGGGACCCCCTTCTCTCCTGTGGACAGGGACCCCCTTCTCTCCTGTGGACAGGGACCCCCTTCTCTCCTGTGGACAGGGACCCCCTTCTCTCCTGCGGACAGGGACCCCCTTCTCTCCTGTGGACAGGGACCCCTTCTCTCCTGGTGACAGGGACTCCCTTCTCTCCTGGGGACAGGGACTCCCTTCTCCTCTGGGTACAGGGACACCTTCTCTCCTGTGGACAGGGACTCCCTTCTCTCCTGTGGACAGGGACCCCCTTCTCTCCCGTGGACAGGGACCCTCTTCTCTCCTGTGGACAGGGACCCCCTTCTCTCCTGTGGACAGGGACCCCCTTCTCTCCTGGGGACAGGGACTCCCTTCTCTCCTGGGGACAGGGACTCCCTTCTCTGGGAATAGGGACACCTTCTCTCCTTTGGACAGGGACCCCCTTCTCCCCTGGAAACAGGGACCCTCTGGGCCACTCACCTGGGAACAGGAACTCCTCCTCTCCTGGGAACAGGGACCCCCTTCTCACTCTGGGGCAGGGATCCTATCTCACCTGGGGGCAGGGATCCTATCTCACCTGGGGGCAGGGATCCTATCTCACCTGGGGGCAGGGACTCCGTCTCACCTGGGGGCAGGAACTCCATCTCCCCTGGCAACAGGGACTTCATCTCACCTAGGGACCCCATCTTCCCTAGGGATCAGGACGCCACCTCCCCTAAGAACAGGAACCTGATCACCCTGTGTGTGCCAACCTCACTGCCCTGCCTGCCATGTGTCCTGTGTGAGGGCCCTTCTGTGACAGCTCTTATCAGTACTTCATCCCACTGTGTGATCCCCCTACATGACTGATCCCTCTGTGTGCACCCCTTACACGGGGAACCCCTCTGTTTTCTCCCCCTACATGTCTGCATTCTCTGACCACCACCTGTACCATTTCCACATCCTCTGACTGCCTCCTGTATCCTATCCGCCATCCTCTGACCACCTCCTCTATCCTGTGCACATGTTCTGACCACCTATTGTCTGCAGCCTCTAACCACCTCCTGTATCCTGTCTGCAGCCTCTAACCTGTCTGCAATCTCTGACTATCTCTTGTCTTTTATCGTGTCTGCAGTCTCTTAGGGGGAGTCTGGAGAGGAATCAAGAGTAAGAGCGCCGCCGGGATTGGGATTACGGGAGGAGTCAGACGTGTATGGACTGTGGAGAACAGACTATAGAATAAAACCAGAGCCACCAACCTGGAGCCATCTAACTGAGCCCTGCACGCTGCACCGGAGAGGAGGTCAGTGACAGCGCCGTCAGGTCAGTCTGAGGGGGGGTCACTGATGTAAGGGGGGAGTGAATACAATTATGTAAGGATACATGGGTTAGATTAGAAGGGATGGAGGCCTCCTCTGTTTTCCCTGGACATCCATCCCTTCTAATCTAACCCATGTATCCTCTGTGTACTCTGGACATGTCTCTGGGACTCCATCCCTTCTAATCTTACAGGGGAAACTCTGCTGACCCTGATGTAAGTGGGAACTCTGATGTAAATGGGAATGCAGTGGACTCTGATATAAGGTGGTCTCTGGTGACCAGAGCACTCCTTACATCAGAGTTCCTCCTTAGATTATGCTCTGCAGCATTTTCCTTTACATCTGAGTTCCCTTGCACTGTAAGGGGGAATCCTGCCGACTCTGATGTAAAGGGGAATGCCGGGAAATGTCATGGGGGGGGAGACTGGTGACCGGAGACCACCTTTCGCAGAGTGAATACACTAAGGTAAGAGGGGGGGGGTGTTACTGAGATAAGGGGAAACCTTTATATCAGTGCCCCCTTACATAATTGTATTCACTCCCCCCTTACATCAGTGACCCCCCCTCAGACTGACCTGACGGCGCTGTCACTGACCTCCTCTCCGGTGCAGCGTGCAGGTCTCAGTTAGATGGCTCCAGGTTGGTGGCTCTGGTTTTATTCTATAGTCTGTTCTCCACAGTCCATACACGTCTGACTCCTCCCGTAATCCCAATCCCGGCGACGCTCTGAGGCCTCGTACACACGACCGAGTTTCTCGGCAAGAACCAAAAAGAAACTTGCTGGCAGAGATGTCTTGCCGAGAAATTTGTTCGTGTGTATGGTTTCTCGTCAAGAAAACCGACAAGTAATCTCGACGAGAAAATAGAGAACCTGCTCTCTATTTTCTCGTCGAGATTCTCGTCGGCATGTTTCTCGACGAGAAAAGTGAGTGTGTGTACACTAACCTGTCCTCCGGGAAGCCCGCGCATGTTCGAAATGAATTAGACGCATGCACGGTAGCTTCCTAGGCATAGGTAGGGTATACCAAGATGGCGGCGACGTTATCGAATGTGACGAGCGCATGCTCGTCGTAGTCGATGACGTCACCGCGTACGCTCCATTCAAAGAACCGCAGGTTCTTTGAATCGAGCGTGTGTACACTCGGCCGGGACAAGTTTCTTGTCCAAGAATCTCGTCGAAAAAAACGACATGTTTTTTCCGACGAGAATCTCGGCCGTGTGTACGAGGCTTTACTCTTGATTCCTCTCCAGACTCCCCCTAAGAGACTGCAGACACGATAAAAGACAAGAGATAGTCAGAGATTGCAGACAGGTTAGAGGCTGCAGACAGGATACAGGAGGTGGTTAGAGGCTGCAGACAATAGGTGGTCAGA
Organism: Rana muscosa; assembly: GCA_029206835.1. Lineage (NCBI taxonomy): Eukaryota > Metazoa > Chordata > Amphibia > Anura > Ranidae > Rana > Rana muscosa. Next base: position 180,450,055 of record CM055128.1, on the reverse strand, counting down.
ACATGTGCACAGGATAGAGGAGGTGGTCAGAGGATGGCGGATAGGATACAGGAGGCAGTCAGAGGATGTGGAAATGGTACAGGTGGTGGTCAGAGAATGCAGACATGTAGGGGGAGAAAACAGAGGGGTTCCCAGTGTAAGGGGTGCACACAGAGGGATCAGTCATGTAGGGGGATCACACAGTGGGATGAAGTACTGATAAGAGCTGTCACAGAAGGGCCCTCACACAGGACACATGGCAGGCAGGGCAGTGAGGTTGGCACACACAGGGTGATCAGGTTCCTGTTCTTAGGGGAGGTGGCGTCCTGATCCCTAGGGAAGATGGGGTCCCTAGGTGAGATGAAGTCCCTGTTGCCAGGGGAGATGGAGTTCCTGCCCCCAGGTGAGACGGAGTCCCTGCCCCCAGGTGAGACGGAGTCCCTGCCCCCAGGTGAGATAGGATCCCTGCCCCCAGGTGAGATAGGATCCCTGCCCCAGAGTGAGAAGGGGGTCCCTGTCCCCAGGAGAGGAGGAGTTCCTGTTCCCAGGTGAGTGGCCCAGAGGGTCCCTGTTTCCAGGGGAGAAGGGGGTCCCTGTCCAAAGGAGAGAAGGGAGTCCCTGTCCCCAGGAGAGAAGGGAGTCCCTGTCCCCAGGAGAGAAGGGGTCCCTGTCCTCAGGGGGTAGAAGGGGGTCTCTGTCTTGGGGGGAGGGGGTCCCTGTCCTCGGGGGTGGTCCCTGTCCTCGGGGAATATGGAGTGGGATATGGGATGGTCTCACTTACCATGACCAAGTCTGCAGGTCCTTCATTTATGCTCGTCTGGGCTCCCTCCAGCAGCACGGATGGGCGATCAGCTTATCCCCAGGGAGCACAGCTATGGCTTGACAATCTGGCAGCAATTGATAGGCACAGTGGCTGCGTTTGACGGGCACAGTCATTGCGTTTGCTGGGTGCAGTGGCTGCATTTGACGGGCACAGTGGCTGCGTTTGACGGGCACAGCGGCTGCGTTTGACGGGCACAGCGGCTGCATTTGACAGGCACAGCGGCTACATTTGACGGGCACAGCGGATGCGTTTGCTGGGTGCAGCGGCTGCATTTGACGGGCAGTTTGACGGGCACAGCGGCTGCTGGGTGCAGTGGCTGCGTTTGACGGGCACAGTGGCTACATTTGACGGGCACAGCGGCTGCGTTTGACGGGCACAGCGGCTGCATTTGACGGGCACAGTGAGGCTGCAATTGAGTGGGGGGGGGGTTCAGTTTGATGAGTAATGTCTTCTATGTCTTAATGTCTCCCACAGGCAAAGTTCTATATTTTTCATGGACCTGCCATTGTGATATACACAGTGCTATACACGGGGCCCGCCCCACTTCAGCAGAGCAGGCTACGGGCGTGTTAGGGGCTGGAGGCGGTGCAGCACTATATTTTATGTCGACCTCGTGGCTAGCTTGTCCGCCCCCCTTCTACAGAGCAGGCTAGGGCGTGTTGGGGGCGGGACTGGAGGCGGTGCTTGTCGACGATGTTGAGCAATTTGCAACGCCTCCGCCCGCCCGCTCGAGTCTAGAATTTTCATGGACCGAAATGGGCGTCTGCGCATGCGCGGTATAGGTGCGGTGAAGCCGCGCATGCGCAGTCGAGCCCGCCATCAGCTGTGTATTTGACGTAGCTGCACCGGAAGTGACGCGGTCGAGACCCTGCATAGGTCGCGACTTTTTTTACATCAACGGCATCTATGTGCGGGAGGCTAGCCTTGTTGACGGCCTCCTTGGTGACGCGCCATGTGACCGCACGTCATGCGGTCATGTGACATGTTGATAGCACAGCCCCCAGTGACGAGCGCTGCGGAGGACGGCGGCGGCACCAATGGGGATCGCCTCGTCTGATTTTCAATACAGTCATGGCGGTGAGGAAGCAGGCTACCTCATGTACGGTAAGTTAGGGTAGCAATAATTTAGTAAGGGACTTGATCTGCTCTCCCTCTATGTGCATAATGTACACACTGTCTGCCTTTATACTGTCTGTGCAGGATACTGCATGCTGTCTGATTTACAGGCTGTGGTTAAGTGTGGATTGCTATTATGATTCAGGATTGTACTATTGAGGAGATTGATGCACCTTTATGAACGTTGTGTTTTTGGTGATGTGTGTGATTAATTCACTTGAATCACCTGTGATGGGCTGTCCTCTTGATCGAAGTGGGTGGGACATGCTAATTGATTAAACCAGTACTTGATGCTATAAATTTAGCACTGACACACTAGCCCTTGCTATATCCGCTGAGGAAGTCCTGCACTACTGACGATACGCGTGCGGAGGGCTTATAGTGATGTCAGAACAGCCACCCACCTGGTTTTTTATTCATATGTACTTCATACCGTGCACTAGGTCATAGTGCCGTGTTTGTGAGTATTTTACTTATTGGAATAAATGTGTTGCTTTTTATATATGGAGAGCACTATGTGTTTCCTTTTAATTTTACATGATCCATCCTTTTATGAGCGAGTTTTTGAAGACCATTTACTGATTGAGGAGCAGGGATGAGCCGAACACCCCCCTGTTCGGTTCGCACCAGAACCTGCGAACAGACAAAATGTTCGTGTAAACTTTAGAACCCTATTAAATACAATGGACTCGAACGTTCGAAATCTAAAGTGTTAATTATAAAGGCTGATATGCAAGTTATTGTCCTAAAAAGTGTTTGGGGACTCGGGTCCTGCCCCAGGGGACATGTATCAATGCAAAAAAAAGTTTTAAAAACGGCCGTTTTTTCGGGAGCAGTGATTTTAATAATGCTTAAAATGAAAAAATAAAAGTGAAATATTCCTTTAAATTTCGTACCTGGGGGGTGTGTATGATATGCATGTGAAGTGGCGCATGTTTCCCGTGCTTAGAACTGTCCCTGCAAAAAATGTCATTTTTGAAAGAAAAAAAGTCATTTAAAACTGACTTGCGGCTATTAATGAATTGTCGGCTCCCGACAATACATTCAAAAGTCATTGATAAAAAAAAAAAGCGTGGGGGTTCCTCAGAATTCAATTACCAGGCCCTTCAGGTCTGGAATGGATATTAAGGGGAACCCTGCCGCAAATTTAAAAAAAAAATTGACGTGGGGTTCCCCCACATATCCATTCCAGGCCCTTCAGATCTGGCATGGATTTTAAGGGGAACTCCACCCCAAATTTAAAAAAAAAATGGCGTGGAGTCCCCCTAAAAATCCATACCAGACCCCTTATCCGAGCACGCAACCTGGCCGGCCGCAGGGGAAAAGGGGGGGACGAGAGAGCGGCCCCCCCCCCTTCTGAACCGTACCAGGCCACATGCCCTCAACATGGGGAGGATGTCCCCATGTTGATGGGGACAAGGGCCTCATCCCCACAACCCTTGCCCGGTGGTTGTGGGGGTCTGCGGGCGGGGGGCTTATCGGAATCTGGAAGACCCCTTTAACAAAGGGGACCCCCAGATCCCGCCCCCCCTATGTGAATTGGTAAGGGGTACATTGTACCCCTACCATTTCACGAAGAAAGCGTAAAAAAATGTTTAAAAAAAACACACAAACACCTTGAAAAAGTCCTTTTATTTAAAAAAAACAAACAAAAAACATTCCAGCGGTGAAATCCAGTGTCCCGCGGCGATCCCGATGTCCAGCGCTGTCCTTTATTGGTTGTGCCTGAGCGGACCTGATGGGGAACTCCCTCTCAGTATTTTAAATGTATAGACCCGCCCCTTCTAAAGTTCCCCATCAGGTCCGCGAACATGAGAAGGGGCGGGTCTATACATGTATTGCCAAAGTGGGAGCAGTTCCCCATCAGGTCCGCCCCCTCGGTATGTCGGACCCGCCTACATCATTGGCTTGAGCGGGGAACTTCCTTCACTATGTAAATTTAAATTACACAGTGAAGGAAGTTCCCCGCTCAAGCCAATGACGTAGGCGGGTCCGACATACCGAGAGAGCGGACCTGATGGGGAACTTTAGAAGGGGCGGGTCTATACATTTAAAATACTGAGAGGGAGTTCCCCATCAGGTCCGCTCAGGCACAACCAATGAAGGACAGCGCTGGACATCGGGATCGCCGCGGGACACTGGATTTCAGCGCTGGAATGTTTTTTTTTTATTATTTTAAATAAAGGACTTTTTCAAGGTGTTTGTGTGGGGTTTTTTTTAAACATTTTTTTACGCTTTCTTCGTGAAATGGTAGGGGTACAATGTACCCCTTACCAATTCACATAGGGGGGGGGCTGGGATCTGGGGGTCCCCTTTGTTAAAGGGGTCTTCCAGATTCCGATAAGCCCCCTGCCCGCAGACCCCCACAACCACCGGGCAAGGGTTGTGGGGATGAGGCCCTTGTCCCCATCAACATGGGGACATCCTCCCCATGTTGAGGGCATGTGGCTTGGTACTGTTCAGGAGGGAGGGGGGCCGCTCTCTCGTCCCCCCCTTTTCCCCTGCGGCCGGCCAGGTTGCGTGCTCGGATAAGGGGTCTGGTATGGATTTTTAGGGGGACTCCACGCCATTTTTTTTAAAATTTGGGGTGGAGTTCCCCTTAAAATCTATGCCAGATCTGAAGGGCCTGGAATGGATATTTGGGGGAACCCCACGTCAAATTTTTTTTAAATTTGCGGCGGGGTTCAACTTAATATCCATTCCAGACCTGAAGGGCCTGGAAATTGAATTCTGGGGAACCCCCACGCTTTTTTTTTATTTATTTTTTTATCAATGACTTTTGTATGTATTGCCGGGAGCCGACAATTCATTAATAGCCGCGAGTCAGTTTTAAAAGACTTTTTTTCTTTCAAAAATGACTTTTGCAGGGACAGTTCTAAGCACGGGAAACATGCGCCACTTCACATGCATACCATACACACCCCCCAGGTACGAAATTTAAAGGAATATTTCACTTTTATTTTTTCATTTTAAGCATTATTAAAATCACTGCTCCCGAAAAAACGGCCGTTTTTAAAACTTCTTTTTGCATTGATACATGTCCCCTGGGGCAGGACCCCGGTCCCCAAACACTTTTTAGGACAATAACTTGCATATAAGCCTTTATAATTAGCACTTTAGATTTCTCCCATAGATTTTTCGAATTTGCCGCGAACACCCCAATTTGTTCGCTGTTCGGCGAACGGGCGAACAGGCAATGTTCGAGTCGAACAAGAGTTCGACTCGAACTCGAAGCTCATCCCTATTGAGGAGTACAAAGAAGGACTTCACATGAAGACATCATCTTATCATTACCCTTGAGAAGGGACAGCTTGATTGACCTTCTTTTCATTCAGAGGTCCATTCATTCAGGTGAGCGGTTCGTGCTTCAGGGGGAAGAGACGTTTATGTTGGGATGTATAGTGATTGACTACAGCACCCCAGTTTCTGTCTAAGAAGTTCATATTTCCATTGTTTTTTCAACATCCTCTGGCCTCTACTTGCTACATATTGTTTTTGGACTGTTTTGTGACACCACTTTTAGTTTAATTTTAGCGCTGCACTGCTTTCTTCATGTACTCTGCCCAAGGACTTTTATATTGATCTTCAGTGTTCAGCTGCTTTCATTTGGGTTTTTTGGGTTTGTTTTTGCGCTGTCTGATTTTTCTTTTATATTTTACTGTTCACACAATCACTCCTAGGGTCACCACACTACCAGAGTCTAGCAGGGCTGTCAGTGGCTTTCCATCCACTGAAATAACACACATCTGTTTTTCAATGTTACTCTGACATGATGCAGTACATGCGACCTGTGCAAACAAAGAAATGCGTCTTTTCATATAAGCATAATTGCATTGCATAGGTTCATCATTTATAGGACAATTCGCAGCAATATGCCCTAATGCATGGCAACGAAAACATCTTATATGCTCAACCCTCAGTCCTCTCAACGGTCCCAAAGACCTTCCTGGCTGATTTGGCCAGTCTCCAGGTCTAGGAACCACAGTCTCATCAGTTGGAACAACAGTCTTATCAAATCTCCCCAAGCTCTTGGACCCCGGAACAGTCTTACCAGAACCGCCGGGAGATCTCGCACCCCTAGACACACCGTAGTGGGGCGTAGATGGATTCACCAAGTCCTCAGTAGCACTGTACCTCTCCACTAGGTCGACCAGTTGGGCTGCAGTTTTGGGGTCGCCCTGTCCGACCCACTTCCTCAGAGCAGCAGGGAGCGCACCCAGATACCGGTCCATTACCACACGCTCCACGATCTGCGGGCCTGTCAAGGTCTCTGGCTGCAACCATTTCTTGGTGAGGTGGACCAGGTCAAACATTTGTGAACGGGGTGGCTTGTTGCTGGAGTAGGACCACTGATGCACCGGTGGGTCCGGATTGCCATGGTGACACCCAAGCGTGCGAGTATCTCTGTCTTTAGAGTCTCATAGTCCTGGGCCTTATTGGGTTCTAGGTCAAAATAGGCCTTTTGGGGTTCTCCTGTTAGAAATGGGGCCAAGAGACCCGCCCACTGCTCTTTTAGCCATCCTTCGCGGTCAGCAACTCTCTCAAAAGACGCAAGGTATGCCTCAACATCATCAGCAGATGTCATTTTTTGTAGGTAGTAGGATGCACGTACCATCTTTGCTTCCACTGGCACAGGAGGTGCGGACACCTTTTTCAGTTCCACCAGAGCCATTGCGAACTGCCGGTTCATTTCCTGCTGGGCCGCCTGTTGTACTGCAGCGGCCTCTGTGACTTGGTGGTACATTTCTTGCTGGGCCACCTGTTGTGCTGTCGCGCCCTTTGCGACTCACCGGCTCATCTCCTGCTGAGCCTCCCGTTGTTTTGCAGCAGCCTCTGCGACTTGGCGGTTGGTTTCCCGCTGAGCTGCATTGGCCTGTAGCAGGGCCTTTAACATTTCCTCCATCTTCAGAAAGTGCCCGCTGAATCCACCACGTGTGGGGGATTAGCTCGTAGGGATCACCTTTTCTCAGAATGAAGGTCAGCGTACAGGCAGTTTCTTTAAAACCTGGCGTATTGCCAGCTTTATTTACAAGTGGTTTGCAATAGTCATACAAAATAAACAAAACAGAAAATCAAATCCTTGCCGTCCGGCGCTAAACTAAACAGTAACAGCTCTCTATATATAAAATACAGTATTAAAAAAACTTCACTAAAAAGTTCAGACTAAAACTGTAGCAGCGCTACGGACAAAAGTTCATATGTACATCTTCTATATTGATTGCTCATATAGGTGATGAGGTAGTGGATGGTGAGTCTAGTTGTACTTAATCCAAATCCTAGTTCCAGTGCTCCTTTCACCAAAGTGTATTTCACCACGTGGGGGGATTTTGAAAGTCCCCTTCAGGGGGCGCACTCACCAGATATTAGAAAAATGTAAGCATAGATAAACCATCCTCCTCCAACAATGTTACAATATCCTTCTCTTCTTCTCCACAATAATATCACAAAGGTACCACAGGTATATGTAAGGGGAAAGAATACATCCACATAGGATAGTATTGTTTGAACAATTTATTAAAAGACAAACCCCAAGTGACCCCCCTTACAAAATGTGCGTACCACAATTGAGTAATAAATAGGCGATTTGATAATAAATGAGCGCTTCTGCGCTTAAAACTTGCCCCTGATGAGCGCCGACCATAGATTCCTGTTGGCGTCTTCCTGTAAGGCAGGTCCTGGAATGCACAAGCGTCACTTCCGGTTTGCTAGATGTGTTGGTCACGCCCTCTATACGGTGAGGGGCTGGTCCCCGTCACCCACAAAACACAAGGTGAAGCAAACCTTTCTTTTCCAATCAAACAAACAGAGCTCCTCTGACTCAGGTTCCCCTCTGAGTCTCAGGCCAGAGCTCTGCTGTGTTCTCTTCCTGGACTTTTAATTTCCACCTGAGTGTGGACTCAGGTGGACCAGAACATCAGGACCGGAACCCAGCCTGCCACAGAGGCTGGAAAAACCGGACCGGATTCTCGTTCAGTCCCTTACAATGGACCGAATGCAAGGTGAAATGTAGCGATTGTCATGTATCTCACCTCGCATACCGTCACAGGCCTTAAAGCAATACCCCGCTACAACAGTAATTTTGAAATGTTGTCAGGTCGCGGGTAAATTGTATGGGATCTGGTATTGAGTGGATGAAGTGATGTAACCATATAGCTTTCCAAAACGAAAGTTGGAAGCTACCAGTATCGCTCGTCAGGGTTTAGATCGATGTCCACCGATCTATGTCTACAAAGTGTAGAGCACAGTCCCTACCCACCGCCACGAGATCCCCATAGTCCGATCGGGTCAGTCCAGGTGGAAACGCCAGGTTGCCGAGAATTGAGAGTAGTGGGGACATCCTTGACGTCAAGTTCACTACCAACGAACCCACGCGTAGCGTAGCGCCTATGGTGGGATGCGTCGTCATAACACCATATTGCCCCCTTTAGTGGAATATGTACCTGGTTGCATTCTATCTGCGTCCACAGTTTGAATTGTACATGTCAATTATTCTCCCCAAGTGTACTGCCAGGTAGTAGTTTTTTATGTCTGGGAGGGCCAGACCTCCATTGTTTTGGGAGAGTCAATTATCGTATGCGCAGATGCGGTTTCTTGTGTGTGCATATAAATTTGGTAAAGAGGGATTGTACTTGTCTGAAATATAGAGCTGGGAACCTGATTGGCAGTGCTTGGAACAGATACAAGAATTTTGGGAGAATACACATTTTGAGAAGATTGCATCTCCCAAACCAGGAGTGGAGCCCTTTTATTCCACTCCTCGAGCAGTCCTCTAGCTTTTGTCAGAATTGGGGGGAAGTTGAGTTCAAATGTGCGCATCAAGTCGCTTGGGATATATGTCCCCAAGTAATTGAGGTGGCTATCAGACCACTTAAATGTAAATTTAGATTTCAGAGGAGACAGGTCGTCTGGTGTCATGTTGATACCCATAGCTGCAGACTTGTCAAAGTTAATTTTCAAATTAGATATGACCCCATATCTTTTAAATTCTTTAATCAGGTTTGGAAGGGATACCACCGGGTTGGTAAGGGAGAATAAAATATCAACCGCATACGCCAAAATCTTGTATTGGCCCTGGTCTATCGTGATACCCGTTATATCTGGATTCTGCCGGATGGTGCATAGGAACGGCTCTAGAACTAGGGCCCTGTCTGATACCGTTAGAAATAGTGAAGGGTTCGGAGAGGACTCCATTGGCTTTAACTTGGGCAGTCGGCACAGAGTAAATATTAGAAGTCCATTGTAGCATCTTACTACCTAATCCAATATGCCTAAGGATGGAGAGCATAAAGTCCCAACTAACCCGGTCAAAGGCTTTCTCAGCGTCCGTGCTGAGAAACACACATGGTGTTTTGAGTAGTGAAGCCCTATGTATTAGGTTGAGTATCTTGGTGTTGTCCCTGGCCTCCCTGGAAGGGACAAAACACACTTGGTCTAGATGTACGAGGTCTGTCATATGTTGAGACAATCTATTGGCCAGGATTTTAGTAAAGAATTTAGGATCTATATTTAAGAGGGATATAGGTCTGTCACTGCCGCAAGCGGCGGGTCCTTGCCTTCTTTAGGAATGAGGGATGTGTGGGCCCTCAAGGTATCTCTTTGGAAGTGTCCTCCATCCGCAAGATTGTTAAAGAGTTGGACCATTTGCGGGCCTAGTACTGGCAAGAGGGTTCGGTAATATTGTAGGGTAAAGCCGTCTGGGCCTGGCGTTTTACCCGGTTTCATTCCCTTGATGGCACACTGCAGTTCCATCAACGTAATGGGTTCCTCCAGGGCTGCCCCTGTCTCCTCAGGAAGTTTAGGGATGTCCGATTGGATCAGATAGTCCCTCATATCAGTGTCACTAGTGTGTTGTTTTGGGAGATTGTATAAGGATGAATAGTATTCCTGGAATTTGGCAGCGGGTGATTTGTCGGGCGAATGGCTGGTGTTAGCACTTAAATCATTCTGACACCATGCTTGATATGGTGTCAGGATGATCAAATCACATTATTTCTGTTACTACATTGTAATATATAATTTTAGCGATACCCCCAAACTAAGAGAGCCGCTGGCTTTGTTTTGGGCCCTGTACACAGCACAGCCAACCCCCGGCAATCTACTCGACCCTTCTCTGGCACAGTTAGTCTAGGGGTGGTATCTATGTGTATGGCTTCCATACCAGTTCCTGAACAATCCCACAATAACCCAGACAGTTGTGAAATAGAGTAATGGACGCCAATACCAGAATGATAAACTGTAAAAGATTTACTCGCATAAAAAGGGTAACGGTCAGTACCATATAACACATGCATGCAGAGCCCTGCAGTATTAATAACACTAGTCAACTATAGTGCACATATAATTCTATCACACACTGATGTGTATAGCTATTTTTCCTTTCTAGCAATATGGCGCTCAGCAATGCTATAAACCCCCCAGTCAGGCCTGACTCAGTTAAAGTTCAGTCTTTAGGTAAGGAATCTTCGCATGCAAGATGATCGGTGGTGCACATACAGGAACAATGATTTGTAATCCAACAGTGGTAGAGGGCAATAGAAGCAACTCCCCGGATACTATATAGCTCAGTTCTGCAACTAGTCTCCTGTCAGGAAAGCAAGTATAACACGATGGACCAAGGCAGTCAATAGGCCTAACAAAGTACTCGGTTATAGCTGTGAGCAGGTGCTCTCTCACCCCTCCGGTCTCGATCCCAGTCCGGGACTCCCACCGCTGTGTCTCAGCACACAGGATCTGCAACGGCCGGATCTCTGGTCCAACTGACGTCCGCGAAACAGGTAGATGTCAGATACCGCACAGGCTCCGCAGCGTGGTGGAAGGCTCTCTGGAAGTGCGCAAGGCCCAGGCCTCGGGCCTTACACGCGCAGCAGGTCCGCACAGGAAGTCCCCTTGCCAGCGCGCGGTGTCCAAAGAGGCCGGGTTAAGCCTCGCCCTCCCCTTTTATACCCCACCCATGAGTCTCTGCGGCAGCCCAATGCACCCTGGGTGCCAAACGGGGTGTCATGGATATGCAGTAATGTTTGCCTGTCAGCTTACCTTTCCCCTCATGTGTTCACTTAGAGGCCAGACCCTTACACCTGGCTTCCTTTATAATCTCCTCCCAGCCTGACTCCACCCCAGGCCCTATCACAGAACACTATATTAACCTGTGCACTGCAAGCCTGCTTTGCTGATCAACGTGTTTGTTTAAGCATTGTGTGTTTGGGATCCTGCCTGCCGTGTGCTACGTCTGTCTCTCTGTTATGATATTGGCTTGTTCCTGACTATCCCTGTCTGCTTGTGACCCTTGACCTTCAGCTTGTCCTTCGTTTATCCTTGTCTGCTTGTTGCCCTGACCTTGGCCTTTCCCCTCACTATTCTTGTATCCTGTGCTGCTGCTTCCCCTCTTTCCCCCTTACCCTACGAGGCGTGAGCTAGGAGACTCTAGGGGTCGCGACCTGGACCTAGCTGCAGCGTAACATCCTCACCACTAGAGGCTCTGGAGAAGACCGTGCCCTGGGGAATCTCGGCTCTAGCTTCCTGTAGGATCCTGGTTGTGCTCCTCTGGTCCCGCTTTCCACAACCACCCAGTATCCTATCCGCAGCAGTCAGCCATAGGGTTCACTACCTTGTGGTGCACTCCTGACCCCCTAGGGTGTGTATCTGTCATCTGGCCACAGGTGACCTGACAGTTTGATCAGCCATGGACCCGGCTGACGTGCCGCTCCCCGCAGATGATCCATTGCAGGGCATAGTCCGCAGACTTGAGACCCAGGAATCTAATCAGACCCAGGTCATGCAATTCCTTCAGGATTTGGCCTCCCGTTTTGAACAGGTTCAGGCCTCATTAGGACCTCATTAAGCCCTATTGGTGTACATTACTGTACTACCAAAGGAAGGGAAAGATCCGCAGTTCTGTGCCAATTACAGGCCTATTTCCCTGCTCAACTCGGATACTAAACTGCTGGCTAAAATCCTAGCGTTACGAATGCAAGAACACATCAGGGAGCTAGTGCATCCAGACCAGACAGGTTTTATAAAAGGACGCGAGGCAAGGGATAACACTATCAGGGCACTTCACCTTCTTTACTGGATAAAATTTGGCCCAGAGACAGCCCCAAAGATCGTACTATCAATGGATGCTGAAAAAGCTTTTGATAGGGTGAACTGGGGCTTTATGAGTGAAGTCTTGAGAGGGGTGGGCCTGGGTGACCGCATGATGGGATGGATAATGGCCCTTTATGCAAACCCAAGAGCAAGGGTCAAAGTAAATGGTACAGTATCAGATTATCTTAACATACGAAACGGGACAAGACAGGGGTGCCCACTCTCACCATTAATATTTGCTATAATATTAGAACCATTTCTTTGTAAGATCAGAAGTAATGGGGAGATATTGGGGACATGTATTGGGGATGTGGAACATAAAGTATCGGCTTATGCTGACGACTTATTATTCTATCTTTCAACACCACAGACATCCTTAAAAGCCCTTATGCAGGAAGTGGATAGATATGGGCACCTATCTAACTTTAAAATTAATTTCGAAAAATCAATACTTTTACCCAGCTATGTACCCCAAGAGATGGCAAAGATGCTGAGGAGGGCGTACCCCTTTGTATGGAAGGACGCTTTGTTCTATTTGGGGGTACATATTACCGCAGATCAAAAAATATTATATGACCTTAATTACGCATCCCTAATGGCCAGGACAGTGGGGGACTTAAAGAAATGGACAGGACAACACCTAACATGGTTTGGAAGAGTAAGCGCCATTAAAATGTGTATATTACCTAGAATTATCTATATACTACACACAGTCCCGATTAAATTACCAGAAACCTTTTTTAAACAGATACGGAAGGCTTTTGTAGCATTTGTGTGGAATGATAAACGACCAAGGTTGGCATATGACATCCTGCGCAGAAGTAAGGCAGAGGGAGGAATGGGGCTGCCAGACATATCAGTTTACTATAAGGCAATGTCACTGGTTCGAATTTTGAACTGGTGCCATGACTCCTCTAATAAAATGTGGGTCTCACTAGAGAAAACAATAGCTGGGAGGAATCTTGCAGGGGCCCCTTGGATCCCGAGTACGTTGAGAGGACTTTCGAAATGGACATCTCCCCTGACTTGGAACTCCTTGTTAATATGGGATAAGTTGAATAAAACAGGAGAGTATTCCCCCCAGGTGTCCCCCCTAGCCCCATTGGAGGGATTCCCATGGTTCCCCCCGGGGGAGGGGGGGGATTCCTGGGGGCATGGGGTCGCGATGGGAATATACCCACATCAGGCTGGAGGTACTATCAAATGACAGGTTTCTTTTTTTTTTTTTTGTAAAATCATTTTTATTAAGTTTTCAACACACAAAAATAGCCCGCATATGGGCCAGACAGTTGCCCACACAGGGGCCATAGTCCCGCTACAGGAACAGGTCGTAGCATGGGACAACAGTAAACATACACAACCTACTAAACCTACAACCCCAATACGGGGAGGGGGATCAGTTCAGGGTGAACAGTGCTCAAAGTGGTATCAGGAGGAGATAGCATCCTGGGGGGGGGGGAAATCGATCAACACCCCAACAGGCCAGCTGGCGACTGCTGGCCTAGACACTCGTCACTGCAGCATTAGCCGTGGTAGCATCGTCCAACCAACATGTCCATATCTTCTCAAACTTTTGTGGGCAGCCCCTACCGGAGTAGGTGTCCTTATAGAGGGGTAAACTAGCATTAACCAGGTTTTTCCAAAACCCAACAGAGGGGGGAGATGACTTTTTCCAATGCATCGTGATAGCTTTACGAGCATAGTACAGTAGCAGGGAGATGAGTATCTTTTTTGATCGGAGCACCGGCAGTTGTTCCACTAGTCCCAGCAGACAGTATCTAGGGTCATAAGCAACATGAGTTTTTGAGACCTTAGCAATTACCCGGAGAACTTCCGCCCAATAGTGGGCTACCGCTGAGCAATCCCAGAAGATGTGGAAAAAATTCCCCACCTGATGTGAGCAGCGCCAGCACTCCGAGGAATGTGACGGTGACATCTGGTGCAGTCTATGAGGCGTATAATGAGCTCTGTGTACAATTTTGTATTGTACAAGTTTATCCCGTGCTGAGACTAGATGGGAGAAGGGAAAGTCCCAAATCTCCCTCCAGTCGTCCTCGTCCAGCCCCGGTATGTCCGCCACCCATTTCCTGCGGAGGGAGGACAACTCAGGGGCGGCGGCAGCCAACAAGGACCCATAGAGTTGGGACGTGGGTTTCTCCAGGTCCTTCACTCGAAGGGTGGATTCGAGCTCAGAATATTCCAAGACAACCGGTTGGCCCAAGAACTGACATCTGAAGGCATGGGCAATTTGCAGGTACCTGAAATGGAGCTGTGGAGGAACCTGAAAATTAGCGCGTAAAACATGGAAGGGGGAAAGCTCCCCGTTAGTGATCACATGTTTGAGAGTAAGAACTTTGTATTTGGCCCAGGCCTGCGGATCGGGGATGGTGTTGAACTGCGGGAGGTTGGGATTCAGCCACAGGGGGGTGTGGGGAGACCAGGAGTTAGGCTGGGGTGTCCTCAGCTCCTCTCCCACCCTCCATGCCCGCAAAGTGGTTCGCATAGAAGGTGTGAGATGGTGGGGCGTCCTAGGACCCCTAAACAGCAGCCCCTGCAGGGCCTCCAGAGACCCCACTATAGCCGCCTCCAGCACCACCGCAGAATTGGTCAAGTCCGGCTGCAGCCACCAATGGGTGGTCACGAGCTGGGTGGCCAAAAAGTACTTGTGACAGTCAGAGAGAGCCAAACCTCCATTGTCCACAGGCCTGGTCAAGGTAGCGTATTTAAATCTAGGCGGCCTAGGCCCCCAAAGAAAGGTGAGGAAGAGCCGCCTTAGAGAATTAAAGAAAGCCTTGGTCAACCATTGCGGGGAATTCCGAAAAATATAAGTAAATTTAGGGAGGACTTTCATTTTAAGAAGGTTAATACGGCCAATGAGGGAAAGGGGGAGATTGCTCCATGCCTTCAGTTTGGTCCTAACTGCCACCAGGACAGGGTCAAGATTGAGCCGCACAAAGCCTGCACTCTCCTTGGAGACAACAATGCCTAGGTAAGTAAACTGATCGACCCACTGAAGCGGAAGGGAGGGGGGTGAGGAGGACCTGGCCCCCTCATCCACCGGGAACAGTTGAGACTTGTGCCAGTTCACTCGCAGCCCAGTGAAGGCGGAAAAGGCTTCCATGATCCCAAGAGCACCCCGCAGAGAATCACCAGCATCGTTCAAAAAAAGCAGGAGGTCATCTGCGTAGAGAGCCACTCTCTCCTCCAACCAGCCCACCCTAAGACCACGGATCTCAGCCGAGCTCCTAAGGGCTTCTGCAATAGGTTCCATGGCCAGGGCGAAGAGGGCCGGGGAGAGAGGGCATCCCTGTCTGGTGCCCCTCTGGAGTGGGAACGGGGGAGACAAGGTGCCACTGAGCTTGATACGCGCCAACGGATCAGTATAGAGCGTACGCATCCAATCAATGAACTTAAGAGGGAATCCCATTCTCCTAAGCACCTCCCACAGATAAACCCATTCCACTGTATCGAACGCTTTCTCCATATCAAGTGTGGCAATAGTCCTAGTACCTTGGTTGTCATGTGGAGCATGGATGTTAGAAAACAGCCTACGAATGTTTACATCTGTGGATCTACCGGGCATGAAGCCAGTTTGGTCAGAGTCAATCAAGGATTTGATAACCTTGCTAAGTCTAGTGGCCAGTAGTTTGGTAAGAATTTTTAAATCACAGTTAAGGAGGGCGATCGGCCTGTAGGAGGCACACAGCCTAGGGTCTTTATTAGGCTTTGGGATGAGAACAACATGCGCTTCTCTCATTGAGGGCGGTAGGGAGCCCTGTTGCAAGCAGGCCTGAAACAGCTGTGCCAGCTTAGGGGCAATGAGTGCAGCATGGGTACTATAATAGTCTATGGGAAGTCCATCTGGGCCCGGGGCTTTGCCTGTCGGGAATGATTTGATGGCCCGAGCAACTTCCTCTGGAGTGATATCCGAGACGAGGAGTTGCCTTTCCGCATCAGAGAGCCACCCCAGAGCCAACGTATCCAGTATAGACATCATAGGTGCAGGGTCAAAGTCTGCGGGGAGCGAAGAGACATACAGGGAGGTATAGAAAGCTGTAAATGCAGAGAGAATATCCTCCTGAGAGTGGACCAAAACGCCATCATTCGTGAGGATCTCTGGTATGACTGTCGAGGGCCTATCCTGCTGCGCTAGAAGTGCAAGTAGTTTGCTATTCTTGTCCCCAAACTCAAAATATTCCTGTCTACTACGTTGTATACCCAACCTGGTAATTTCGGACACTTGGAGATGAAGTTCCCGCCGAAGCGAGGACAAACAATCAAAATTAGAGGCCGTAGCTGAGTCAGTGTATTTAGTCGTGGCCTCGTCAACCCTGTGCTGCAGGTTAGAAACAGCGTCTCCAAGCTCCGCCTTCACCGCAGCCACAGCAGAGATATATTGTCCCCTGCCGTGAGCCTTGGAGGCATCCCACGTCACCTCCAGGGAAGCCGACCCCTGATTGTGTGCCCAGAACTCCTGCAGGAGAGGAGAGACTCTATCATGGACCGCCTCATTGTTAATCCAATGGGGCTGCAGCCGCCACATGGCTCTGTCCCGGGACCTGCCAGCCCCAATGGTCAATTTAAGTGGATGGTGGTCGGAGAGGCCAGAGGGGAGGTAGCTCGCCTCACAGACACGAGCTAATAGGGAAGAGTTGGCAAAAGCCAAATCAATTCGAGATGAGGTTTTAAATGTGGCTGAGAAGCAAGAATACATTCTGTCACGAGGGTGAAGCCACCTCCAAACCTCCTGAAATCCCGTCGCCTGGGCCCATGTACCAAGATCAGAATTAAAGGTCGGCTGGGGAGTAGGTCTATCTAGGTCCCGGGACAGAGTGGCATTGAAGTCTCCCATGAACAGGACATGTGCAGGGCAATGCGGGGCAATCCTCTCGTACAGCGTGTAAAGAATCTGAATCTGGCTCGGCGGAGGCAAATAGACATTCACAATTACATATTTCTGTGCGTACAAACTCAATACAACCATAACAAATTTACCCTGGGGATCTAAATGGACATCATGAATTATACACGGAATTCGTTTACTAATTAGAATAGAGACCCCGCGGGAGTATGAAGAATAGGTTGCATGAATAGCCCTCTGCACCCAGGGTTTTTTCAAAGCAAGGACCTTACTGCCAGTCAAGTGGGTCTCCTGCAGCAGCACTATGTGCGGGTTGTGCATTTTCAGGTATTGGAACAAGATCGATCTCTTATACTTAGAGTTAAGCCCCCTGACGTTCCATGATAGAATGGTCAGCAGCTCAGTATTTGGGGGAGCCATCATGAAACACCAGGGGGAAATAGACGCAGGATGGACCCAGGAGGCCCAGACCCATTGGGGAGAGAAACAACAGCAAGCAAAGTCATTGGGATCTGAGTCCAGTAAAACATTTGAGCAGCATAGTGTACATTGAGAGTAGCAAAATATAGAAACCCCTCACCCCATAACAAGTAACTCCCTACCCAGACATCATACAAACCTGGTTCAAAGGCCAAAACAAACAGGGGCCAGAGAACCGTAAAAACTGATGCAGGGTTTCGTCCCAAAACAAAAACGAACATAGAATCTTCAGGCCACAAGGGCCCCTAGAAGACGGCCCACCGGGCCAGGGGGGGAGGTAGAAGCACTTCCCGGAGTATCCTTCTCGGGACTGTGGGAGCAGTCCAAAGTGTGGGAAGGTGAGGGATAGCAGAGGTCACTTGTATACCGTGGTGTGGCCGAGCTGCACCGCTTCTGATGCAAAATAGGAAAGGGTGAAAAACGGGATACCATCATGAAGAGGGTAAGGTAGAACAGTAGGACAACTCGAAGAACTCTTGGATCAACAGGAATCCAGCCAGGCAGCAGCTGGAGCAGGGGTCTCGAAAAAACGGGTAGAGTTGCCATCAACACCCGGAGCTTGCTGGGGAACAGAAGGCTGTACTTTAGGCCCTTCTCCCTGAGGCGTTTGCGTACCTCAGTGAAGGTGCGGCGTCTTTGCTGTATTTCAGGAGAGTAGTCAGGATACAAGGAGATTCTGGAATTTTCATATTTAAGCTCCCCAGCGTTTCTGGCAGCAGCAAGCAACCTGTCTCTGTCCCGATAGTTCAAGAGCCTGAGCAGGAAGGGTCTAGGTGGCGCCCCCTGGATAGGTGGGGCAGTGGGGACTCTGTGGGCCCGCTCCACTACAAACGTGGGGGGGAGATCCTTGAGGCCTAGCAGGGTGGTAAGAAACTTCTCTGTGAATTCAGCAGGATTGGCACCCTCAGCCCTCTCGGGAAGACCCACCACCCGCAGATTATTCCTCCTGAGTCTGTTCTCAATGTCAATTGATTTCTCCTGCAGAGCCTGTACCTGTCTCTGGAGGATTCTGAGATCTCTCGAGTCTTCCCTCACTGTGTCCTCCACCTGGGAAATGCGGGACTCTGCCTCCGACATCCGGGTCCGGAACCGGTCCATATCCCGGCGCAGGAGGCCCACCTCCATGGACACCGCATCTATCTTGGTGGTTAGCGTGTCTTTAAGTGAGGTAATCGCCGCCAACAGGTCCGAGTTAGATGGCGCCACGTCTCCCATACCTGCAGTCGCCGTCTGTGTGCCCGCCGCGACAGAGAATGGAGAGGGAGGGGGAGAGCGTGTGGGCAAGATGGCCGCCGATGGGGGAGAGCAGGCTGCAGGCGGCTGACGTTTGCTGTACTTGCGGCGTCCAGGAGCCATTCAGGAGGACCCGGGTGGGAGCGGAGAAGTGTGGGGTCCCTCAGATGTCCTTCGGGCTGAAAAAAAGAGATAATCCCGGTGCCAGGATAAAGGTAAGGATTAGGCAGAAGCGGAGCTGAGCCACCACACGTCCACTCGGCTTCACATCCGGACACGCCCCCTAAATGACAGGTTTCTTTAACCACTTAAGCCCCGGACCATTTTGTAGCTAAAGTACCAGAGGTGTTTTCATAATTTTGCACTGCGCTGCTTTAACTGGAAATTGTGCGGACATGCAATGTTGTACCGAAACAAAATTTGCGTCCTTTTCTTCCAACAAATAGAGCTTTCTTTTAATGGTATTTGATTGCCTCTGCGATTTTTATTTTTTGCGATATAAACGGAAAAAGACTGAAAATTTTGAAAAAAAATGATATTTTCTAATTTTTGTTATAAGAAAAATCGAATAAACTCAATTTTAGTCATACATTTAGGCCAAAATGTATTCAGCCACATGTCTTTAGTAAAAAAAATGTCAATAAGCGTATATTTATCGGTTTGCGCAAAAGTTATAGCGTCTACAAACTAGGGTACATTTTCTGGAATTTACACAGCTTTTAATTTATGACTGCCTATCTCATTTCTTGAGGTGCTAAAATGGCAGGGCAGTACAAAACCCCCCCAAATGACCCCATTTTAGAAAGTAGACATCCCAAGGAAATTGCTGAGAGGCATGTTGAGCCCATTAATTTTTTTTTTGTCTCAAGTGATTGAATAATGACAAAAAAAAAAAAAATACAAAAAGTTGTCACTAAATGATATATTCCTCACACATGCCATGGTTATATGTGGAATTGCACCCCAAAATACATTTTGCTGCTTCTCCTGAGTACGGGGATACCACATGTGTGGGACTTTTTGGGAGCCAAGCCGCGTACGGGCCCCCGAAAACCAAGCACCGCCTTCAGGATTTCTAAGGGCGCAAATTTTTGATTTCACTCCTCACTACCTATCACAGTTTCGAAGGCCATAAAATGCCAAAATAGCACAAAACCCCCCCAAATGACCCCATTTTAGAAAGTAAACACCCCAAGGAAATTGCTGAGAGGCATGTTGAGCCCATTGAATATTTTTTTTTTGTCCCAAGTGATTGAATAATGACAAAAAAAAAGAAAAAAAATGACAAAAAGTTGTTACTAAATGATATATTGCTCACACATGGCATGGTTATATTTGAAATTGCACCCCAAAATACATTTTGCTGCTTCTCCTGAGTACGGGGATACCAAATGCCAAAATAGCACAAAACCCCCCCAAATGACCCCATTTTGGAAAGTAGACACCCCAAGCTATTTGCTGAGAGGCATGAGTATTTTACAGCTCTCATTTGTTTTTGAAAATGAAGAAAGACATTTTTTTTTTTTTTTTTAATTTTCAAAACTTTGTGACAAAAAGCGAGATCTGCAAAATACTCACCATACCTCTCAGCAAATAGCTTGGGGTGTCTACTTTCCAAAATGGGGTCATTTGGGGGGGGGGGTTTGTGCCATCTGGGCATTCCATGGCCTCCGAAACTGTGATAGGCAGTGAGGAGTGAAATCAAAAATTTACACCCTTAGAAAGCCTGAAGGCAGTGCTTGGTTTTTAGGGTCCCGTACGCGGCTAGGCTCCCAAAAAGTCTCACACATGTGGTATCCCCGTACTCAGGAGAAGCAACAGAATGTATTTTGGGGTGTAATTCCACATATGCCCATGGCATGTTTGAGCAATATATCATTTAGTGACAACTTTGTGCAAAAAAAATAAAAATAAAAAATAATTTATTTTTTTTCCGCAACTTGTGTCAACATATAAAGTATTCAATGGACTCGACATGCCTCTCAGTATATAGCTTGGGGTGTCTACTTTCCAAAATGGGGTCATTTGGGGGGGGGGGGGTTTGAACTGTCCTGGCATTTTATACACAACATTAGGAAGCTTACATCCACTCTTCTAACCATTTGAAGACAAAGCCCTTTCTGACACTTTTTGTTTACATGAAAACATTTTTTTTTTTTGCAAGAAAATTATGTTGAACCCCCAAACATTATATATTTTTTTAAAGAAAAGGCCCTACAGATCATAATAGTGGGTGTTGAATTTTTTTTTCCACACAGTATTTGCGCAGCGATTTTTCAAACGCATTTTTTGGGGGAAAAACACACTTTTTTTATTTTTAATGCACTAAAAAACACTATATTGCCCAAATGTTTGATGAAATAAAAAAGATGATCATAGGCCGAGTACATGGATACCAAACACGACATGCTTTAAAATTTCGCACAAACGCGCATTGGCGACAAACTACATACATTTTTAAAAGCCTTTAAAAGCCTTTACAGGTTACCACGTTAGATTTACAGAGGAGGTCTACTGCTAAAATTACTGCCCTTGATCTGACCTTCGCGGTGATACCTCACATGCATGGTGCAATTGCTGTTTACATATGACGCCAGACTGACGCTTGCGTTCGCCATTGCGCAAGAACAGGGCAGGACAGGGGTGCTTTTTTTTTTATTATTAATTTTGCTTTTTTATTTTATTTTTAAACTGTTCCTTCCATATATTTTTTTTATCGTTATCTCAGGGAATGTAAATATCCCCTATGATAGCAATAGGTAGTGACAGGTACTCTTTTTTTGAAAAAACTGGGGTCTATTAGACCCTAGATCTTTCCTCTGCCCTCAAAGCATCTGACCACACCAAGATCGGTGTGATAAAATGCTTTCCCAATTTCCCAATGGCGCTTTTTATATCCGGGGGGGACATTCCCTCCCACTGCTTGCAAAAGCAGTCCAGAGGCTAATTAGCCACTAGGATTGCTTTTACATGAAAGCCGGCCGCTGGCTGAAAAGAATCATACCAAGATGATACCTAAACCCGCAGGCATCAATCTGGTATAACCATTCAAAGTCCAGCAACATGCTGGTCCTTGTTGGACATGAATTGTAATCTTTTTTTCCATGCAGCCTGTTGGCTGAACGAAAAAAGAGATTGATCGGTGGTTATGCCCACCATTAGAATACCGCCCTTCATCCACCCACTTCTAATGATGGGCATACATTTATATATGCCGAAGCATAGGGGCATCCTCCCGCAAAAGTTATGCCGCACACACATGGTCGGACTTTTCCACGGGCAAGCCTCCGTCGGAATTTCGACCATATGTACGCGGCATTAGGAGCAAAATCGCTCCTCCGCTTCTCCGCCCCTGCTGCCCCAATGCTTCGGCATATATGCTTTTTTTTTTAACTGTGGTGGTGAAATCACCTCCTACAGCACAGGAGTCGCAGGGATCAGGCCTGTCTCTGCGAACGCTGCAGTTATGTGTGTTGTGTTTTGTAAGTGACAGTGATCGATCGATACTGCACTTGGGTGGCCTAGGCTGGACGGAGGGGCAAAATGCAGGTGCTAGCAGGTATCTGGGCTGATCCCACTAACACTGCGTTTTTGGGAACCCTAAACTGCTGGGGACGCTAGTATAGATCTGATCAGATCAGATATTGATCTGTTCAGATACTATACCACTAAGAGAGGTGTATGCTTCACGCGTGGGTGTTAGCGTTACTGGCACTAACCTGACGCTGCCTGGGGTGTGACGCAGACCCTCTCTGACGCTAAAACCTAATTGATATCACCCGCCGGGCGATCAGGGGGTTAAACCTTTATTGGGTTATATACGGCGGGTGCCCTGACACTATAAAAAGCAAACTAACTAACCAGCGTCACCCGTAACACTTATATGGTGATCACTGGTGAAAGGGTTAACTAGGGTCAATCAGGGGGGTTAAACCTTTATTAGGTAATATATGGGGGTACCCGACGCTATAAAAACCTGCGGCGAACCTAAAAAAAAATAACTGGCTACCGATCGGCATCACCGACACTAAGACAGCGATCAGAAAAACGATCGCTTAGTGACACTGGCAAAAGGGGGTAAAAGGGTTACCTGGGGGGGCGATCAAGGGGTTAAACCTTTATTAGGTAATATATGGGGGTACCCGACGCTATAAAAACCTGCGGCGAACCTAAAAAAAAATAACTGTCTACCGATCGGCATCACCGACACTAAAACAGCGATCAGAAAAACGATCGCTTAGTGACGGCGGTGCTAGGGGGTGAAAGGGTTATCTGGGGGCAATCAAGGGGTTAAACCTTTATTAGGGGGGGGTTAGGGGGCTACACTGGACCTAAAACTAACTGCCCTGACACTTTTACAGTCACAAATGTCACTGATTGCAGTGACCATTTATTTACTGATCACTGCAATCAGTGACACTGTGACTGGGGGGTGATCTGGGGGGGCGATTTATGTACCTATGTGTCCTGGTGTCAGTGTAGTGTTTGTGCACTAACCTGACATCTTCTCTCATGCGGCGCTCGGTATATGTGAGCGCCGCATGAGGGATGACATCACTTTCTCCTGCCTGTGTAAACATTACACAGGCAGAGGAAGCATTTGATTCGCCGGGAGCGATCGCGAGGGGGTGGCCAGAATCGAATGGCGGCTCCCTCATCACGGATCGCTCCCGAAGCGATCCCGGCCGCCCACTGTACCGGAGGGGGGTCCGATTGGACCCCCCACCCATACGAAGGCAGTCACGTACCGGCATGTGATTGTGCCTGTCCGTGCCATTCTGCCGACGTATAATTACAGTGGGCGGTCGTTAAGTGGTTAACAAAATGAAACCTCTATTGAGATCATTAAACTCAATCACAGTGTTCGAGGGCCAGTGTGTGCGTTTGAGGGATGCCAAGCATCTGCTGTCTCAGATGTATAGACTGATATTAGGCGCCCAAAAGAGTACAGTCCCCTATTTTATCAGAGAGTGGAAAAGAGAATTAAATAAAGAACTGTCAGAGGAACAAATTAAAAAAATGATTAAATCAACTTACTCTACATCTATAAGTCCGTACATTCAAGAGATGGCCTATAAATTTATGACAAGGTGGTACAGGACACCAGTAAGATTAACTCAGATGTACCCAGAGGCAGATGTCCGGTGTTGGAGAGGATGTGAGCAGAGGGGTACATTCCTCCATCTGTGGTGGGAATGCCCCATGATTAAAACATTTTGGGTATCCATCGCACCATGGATCGAGAGGTTGACCCCTAGACCTATGGAGTTTACGCCCCTATGCTTCCTATTCCATGGAACACCCGGCTCCATTAAAGTTTACAGGAAGAGTATTACACCACATCTATTGAACGCAGCCAAATTATTGATCCCTAGATTTTGGAAACAGGCCGCCTGTCCAACACTAGAGGACTGGAAAAAGGAGGTTAACCGGATAATGGAAGCCGAAAGGTGGACTCAAATAGTGAAGGACAAAAAAGGGGAATTTGAGAGGACTTGGGCAGGCTGGATACAGTGTGTACCTGAAATGGGCTGAGGATAGGAGATATGGAGGGGGAAAGCAGGGGGCATAGTGGATTTATAAGGACCTCCAGTATAGTTGTGTATGGGTTAAGCTACAGAAGTATAAAGAACCGAATCATGAACCTGGACCAGGACTGAGGTGTTTTTTTTTTCTTCCTTCTCCCCTCTCTCTCTCTCTCATCGACCTCCCTAATAAATTCTGACTGCGTTGATAGTGTGGAGTGAGATGTCTGCCCCTGACTGGGAGAGAGAGAGGGAGTTGAGTCATGTTGGGGTGCCGAGGTGAGGGAGGGGAGGGGGGGGGATAAGGAGTGGGGCACACACAGGAGGAGAGGGACTGGAAGTAATATTAGGATAGAGATTGTACATGATCACTGTGAGGACATCACAATTTTTCATTTTATTCCCCTAGGGAATAGGGGTCTGTCACTTAAAATAGGGGGAAGAGTAGGTCGGGAGGATCGCCTGAACGTAAATACGGGCGAAGATACCATAAGGTATAATCATATATATTCAAACACCATGGCCATTAGTGGCCTCTTAAAGTGGAATTCCACCCAATTTTTTTACTTTTTTTTAATTCCACTCCTCACCCCCTTACATGCCACATTTGGCATGTAATTTTTTGGGGGGGGAGTGGGGGCTTCAGTAGGAGTGGGACTTCCTGTCCCACTTCCTCCTTCCGCCCTGGAGCCGCCTAGGCGATACGTCATATCGCCTTGTGGCGGCTCCTCCCTGTAGGCGATCACCTGGGACGTGACAGGTCCCAGGCGATCGCTTGTCCACTCACAGAGCGCTGCGCCGTTCGCGCATGCGCAGTGAGTGCCCGGCCGTGAAGCCGAAAGCTGTCACGGCCAGGTGCCCACACTGTAAATGGACGCGCCGGCGGAGGACAGGGGAGAGGAGCGGAGCTCCAGGCGGCGCGTCGCTGGACAGTGGAGCAGGTAAGTGTATGTTAAAAGCCAGCAGCTACACTTTTTGTAGCTGCTGACTTTTAATAAACATAAAAAAAGGGTGGAACTCTGCTTTAAGAGGCACTGGTAGAGGGGAATGAATAAATAAACACGTTTATTTTCTTTATTTTTTATCTAAAGTTTGTTTGTTCTTTCTTAAGCTGGGGAATTAGGCCAAGGGGGCCGCTATACATAACTATGGGTAATTAATACCTAAACACGAGGCACAAATAAATACATAAATATTTTTTTTTTCTCCCCCACATAAACAGAATAGACACCATAGCCATTAGTGGCCTCTTTGGAAGCAAGAGGGAGCACTGTTAAAGGGATAAATAAGGACACAGTAGGATAACACACGAAATAAGTAGAAGGGTAGGAGTGAGTGGGACAGAGCAGACTCACTCCACCAAAGCCAGGGATGGCGCTGAGGGAGGGGGGGAGAGGGAATTATATGTTTTCTTTCTCTCTCTTTTTTTTTTTCTTGTTGTTTATTTATTTTCTTATTTTTTTTCTCTTCTTTTCCTTTTTTTTTGGGGGGGGGGGAGGGGGGATATTATTATTATTCCAATAAGACAATTTTGTACTTCGTTCTGTTTTGCAATACTCATTTGTTCCTATGTAAATGTACAATGTTGAATGGAAATGTAAAATGCTGAAGATTATAATAAAAAAAAAAAGAAATCTTGATTATAAAAAAAAGGACCCCCGGTTCAACAACCTCAACCGCTACACACGGCCGCACCTATTCCGGTTGCAGTCGCAGCCACACATTCACTACAACTGCCAGCTCCGTCCCTTTTCTCTGGGGACTCCAAGGCCTGCAGGGGGTTCCTTAGCCAATGCACGATTCATTTTGAGCTCCAGCCCAAAAACTTCCTGTCTGATTGGGCTATGGTAGCCTATATCATTTCCCTCCTCTCCGGTGAAGCTTTAGCCTGGGCAGCCCCTCTGTGGGATCTGAAAGGCTAGAAACCACTGGATCAATCTGGCTTCTTGAAACTTTTTCGGAATATCTTTGAAGAACCAGCTCGTGTCTCTTCAGCGGCCAGCGCCCTTTTACGTCTCCGCCAAGAGTCTGCTTCTGTGGGACAGTATGCCCTTCATTTCCGCATACTGTCGGCTGAGTTGAGCTGGAACAATGAGGCCTTAGTCGCAACCTTTTTGCATGGCCTGTCTGATAGAGCATGAATTAGGATGAATTAGCAGGAAGAACCATCCCCACTGATCTGGGCGGAGTTATCTCCTTGTGTAACCAGATCGATATTCGCTTTCAGGAGAGGACCCTAGAAAAGCGACGCCAGCACTCCTTGGTTCTTAGTTAGCCTGAGCTCCCCTCTCTTCGACCCGTAGAGCATTTCCTGCCAGCGCAATACTCTGCAATACCCTGCGCAATACTCTGCAAAATACTCTGCAATACCCTGCGCAATACTCTGCAATACCCTGCAAAATACTCTGCAATACCCTGCGCAATATCCTGCACAATACTCTGCAATACTCTGCAATACCCTGCGCAATACTCTGCAATACCCTGCGCAATACTCTGTGCAATACTCTGTGCAATACTCTGCGCAATACTCTGCGCAATACTCTGCAATACCCTGCACAATACACCCTGCGCAATACTCTGCAATACCCTGTGCAATACCCCCTGTGCAATACCCTGTGCAATACCCTGCCATACTCCGCAATGCCCTGCAATACTCCGCAATGCCCGGCAATACTCTGCAATAACCACTTCCCGCCCGCCGGCCGTCATATGACGTCCTTGACTTTGTGCAGGGATATCTGAATGATGGGAGCAGCTACAGGCATCATTCAGATATTAGCTTTTTCAGCCGGCGATTCCCTACACCATAACAACAATCATAGCGGCTGTTCCACCGCTTGATTATTCTTACGGGAGGAGAGAGGGGATGTCCCCCCCCCCGCCGCCCTCCGGTGCTTCTACCGACTCACCGCTACGATCAAAGCCAGGATTGATTGTTTGTTTTTTTTTTGTTTTTTTCCAGGCTTCCCAGCCTAGAGGTGAGATGTGGGGTCTTATTGACCCCATATCTCACTGTAAAGAGGACCTGTCATGCCATATTCCTATTACAAGGGATGTTTACGTTCCTTGTAATAGGTATAAAAGTGATCAAAAAAAATTTGGGGGTGGAAAAACATGTCAAACTAAAATAAAGTAAAATGAACAATAATTTTTTTTTTTTTTTTAAAGCGCCCCTGTCCCCGTGAGCTCTCATACAGAAGCGATCGCATACGTAAGTCCCGCCCACATATAAAAACGGGTTTCAAACCACACATGTGAGGTATCTCTGCGAACGTTAGAGCGAGAGCAATCATTTTGGCCCTAGACCTCATCTGTAACTCAAAACATGTAACCGGTAAAAATATTTAAAGCGTCGCCTATGAGGATTTTTAAGTAGCGAAGTTTGGCGCCATTCCACGAGCGTGTGCAATTTTTAAGGGTGACATGTTAGGTATCTATTTACTCGGCGTAACTTCATCTTTCACATTATGCAAAAACATTGGGCTAACTTTACTGTTTTTTGTTTTTTTTGTTTTTTTTTTAGCACAAAACATTTTTTTTCCGTAAAAAACGCGTTAAAAAAATTGCTGCGCAAATATCGTGCGAGATAAAAAGTTGCAACAACCACCATTATATTCTCTAAGGTCTTTGCTAAAAAAAACATATATAATGTTTTGGGGTTCTATGTAATTTTCTAGCAAACATGATGATTTTTACATGTAGGAGAGAAATGTCAGAATTGTCCTGGGTGCTCCCTGCATGTTGGGCCTCTGTATGTGGCCAGGCTGTGTAAAAGTCTCACACATGTGGTATCGCCATACTCAGGAGTAATAGCAGAATGTGTTTTGGGGTGTGATTTGTGGAATGCATATGCTGTGTGTGAGAAATAACCTGCTAATATGACAATTTTGTGGAAAAAAAAAAGAGAAAAAAATAATCTTGATGTGGAAAGAATTGTGGGAAAAAATGACAACTTCAAAAAACTCACAATGCCTCTTTCTGAATACCTTGGAATGTCTTCTTTCCAAAAAGGGGTCATTTGGGGGGTATTTGTACTTTTCTGGCATGTTAGGGTCTCAAGAAATGAGATCGGCCGTCAGTACTTCAGGTGTGATCAATTTTCAGATATTGGCACCATAGCTTGTGGACTCTATAACTTTCACAAAGACCAAATAATATGCACCAATTTGTACTTATTTTTACCAAAGATATGTAGCAGTATAAATTTTGGCCAAAATTTATGAAGAAAAAATAGTAATTTGCAAAATTTTATAACGGAAACGAAAAAAAAAACTTTTTTTTTTACAGAATTTTCAGTCTTTTTTCTCTTATAGCGCAAAAAATTAAAAACCCAACGGTGATTAAATACCACCAAAAGAAAGCTCTATTTGTGTGAAAAAAGGACAAAAAATTCATATGGGTACAGTGTTGTACGACTGAGTAATTGTCATTCAAAATGTGAGAGCACCGAAAGCTGAAAATTGGTCTGGTTATTAAGGGGGTTTAAGTGCCCAGTGGTCAAGTGGTTAATGGCCCCACCTTTCCCTCTGGCTTCAGTTGGTAGACTGGCAGGCCGGGCAGCTTCCTGCAAATAACATACGGCTCAGGTCTCCATCTGTCTGCAAGTTTGTGCTTCCCAGGGACTCCTAAGTTCCGTAGCAGCACTCTGTCCCCGGGCTGCAGATCCTGGATCCGGACCTTCAGATCAAAGTTTCTCTTGTTGCGGGCTCCTCTCTGATCCGAAGCTGCTTGGGCCTGTTCATAGGCCAACTTTAAACTGTGTCTCAGCCGGTCCACATATCCTTTGTGGGAAGTGGCTGAGGAATGGTCAATGGAGGTGCCAAAGACCAGGTCTACGGGTAGTCTTGCCTCTCTCCCAAACATGAGTCGGTAGGGAGAATACCCTGTAGCATCACTTGTTGTACTGTTGTAAGCATGCACAATTGCTGCTATGTGCCTGCTCCAGTGCTGTTTCTTTTCACTATCTAAAGTTCCCAGCATGTTGAGTATGGTTCGGTTGAACCTCTCTGGCTGTGCATTCCCTTGTGGGTGATAGGGAGTGGTTCGGGTCTTCTTGATCCCTAAGGAGTCCAAGAGTTTCCTGATTAGCCGACTTGCCGAGTGGAGACGCTGTGGTAGCCCATAGTGCATGAAGTATTTTTCCATGAGTACCTTGGCAACTGTGGAAGCCTTCTGGTCTTTGGTTGGGAAGGCCTGGGCATACCGGGTGAAATGGTCGGTTATCACCAGAACATTTCCTAGTCCACTAAAGTCGGGTTCGAGGCAGAGAAAATCAATGCACACCAAATCCTATGGACCTTGACTTTGCAGGTGGCCCATTGGGGCAGCTTGATGGGGTAGAGTTTTCCACTGGATGCAGCGTGCGCATGAATAGCAGTATTCCTCGACTTCAGCCCTCATGCAGGGCCAATAGAACTGACTACTGACAAGTTGAGAGGTCCTTTCAGCTCCTAAATGACCATGGTGGTCGTGTAAGGCGACCAAGACAGTCTCTCTGTGTTTCTCGGGTAGAAACAGTTGCCATTTGTCTTCCAGGTCATCAGAGGGGCCCCTTCGGTAGACCACCCCTTGATGCACCTGCAACCTGTCCCACTCCTTCTGCAACAGGCGAGCTTCCTTTGAAGGATGATGCAAGAGTCTATCTGGATCCCGATTTTCCAGGGCCTCCAGGACCAATTTCCCCAAAGGGTCTTCCAACTGGTCACATCTCAAATCTTGACAGCTTGGGTAAGTCATCTACCTCTATCTGAGTTACTCCACAGTATTGCTTGGGGACCCCCACCACTGTGCCCCCTATCTCTTCTGCTCTGGACCCCCCTTTGGCCTGGAGTTCAGCCCCTTGACAGAGGGCCCGCACCCCGTCTGGTGCCACTTGGGTCCAGTCTTCCGTGCGGCTAGTGGGAGCATGAGACCTTCTGGACAGGGCATCCGCATCTCGATTTCCAGCCCCAGGTCTGTATTTCAGGCTGAAGTTGAATCCAGACAGTGCAGCCAGCCACCGATGGCCTGTGGCATCCAGTTTTGCTGTGGTGAAGAGATAAGTAAGGGGGTTGTTGTCAGTTTTCACAGTGAATTCTGCCCCATACAGATAGTCTTTAAGTTTATCAACTACAGCCCACTTGAGGGCCAGGAACTCCAACTTATGAGTGGGATAGTTTCGTTCAGAGGGGGTCAAACTTCTGCTCACATATGCAACGGGTCGCAGTTGCCCTTAATGCTCCTGGTAGAGCACTCCTCCCAGACCGTCATGACTGGCATCCACATGGAGTTCATAGGGTTTCTTAGGGTCTGCATAGGCCAAGACAGGGGCAGTGGTTGAGCTCTTCTTCAGCATTTGGAAGGCCTCTTCGCACTTTCCATTCCACTGGTCTTCGACTGACTCTCCCGGCTTCCTGGGACCCGAGTCATCCTCTTCTCCCTCTGTCTTTAACAGTTCATTCAGGGGTCTGGCAATCCGTGCGAACCCCTCTACGAACCTCCTATAGTAGGAGCAGAAACCCAAAAAGGACCTGAGTTC